>CM065594.1:290150893-290510486 GCA_033119425.1 Bufotes viridis
GTGCTGCTACTGCAGAAGTGTGAAACGGTAGAAACCTCTCCTTTCACTTGGGATAACGTGTATAGTGTACTTCTCACCATCTCTGTGTGATTTACACTTTACACATTGTCCCATGGGAAAGGAGAGGTTTCTGCTAGAAAATAAAGAGTGACATGGTAAAAAAAAAAAAAAATGAAACAGGTAGCAAGAAAAAAATCTTGAGTTAGTTCAGGTTTTAAAAGTTCATTTTTTTTTCATGTTCAGGTTTTATTCATGTTTTATAAAGTTTGCAACGTTCAAGTCATGTGCCTGTTGCCTGTTTTTCTTTTTTTTTTTTTTTCCCCTAGCCACCCTTTATTTTCCAGGTAGATCAACGGACCAACCGATGAAAACGCCGCAGCACTGATGTGAATTCTGAGAGAAGCATTGCGCTGCTGTCAGAAGACACGTGAAGTCGGTGTATGCGGCGCTGCAAGACGAGATTTCTCCTCTGCAGGACAGGTACGTTTGCCCTGGCATGTGAGCTGAGGAGAGGTGTTGGAGTTCATATGCTTTGGCAAACACTTTGTATCAAAAATCTGGCAAAGATGTCTTCCTCCACAACGATCGATTGATCGATGTGAATGGAGAAATCACGTTTGCCAGGACATAGAAGCTGAGTGGGTATGGATGTTTGGGCAGAGCCCCTATGTCCTGGCAATCGCCAGGCCCCTCTATTTTTTTTGCATATTTTTTGGCAGAGATTTTTTCATCCACATCGATCGATGCGAATGAGGAAATCTGTGCCGTTCATTTTTTCTTTCAGCCCAGAGGCTGAACGGAAAAAAAATCTCATTACCCGTATGCTCCATATAAGGAGAATAGCAGAAACTCCTAATGCTGGCCATACATGTAATGATTGCGGAGACCCTCAAATGCCAGGGCAGTACAAAAACCTCACATGTGACCCCATTTTGGAAAGAAGACACCCCAAGGTATTCGCTGAGGGGCATATTGAGTCCATGAAAGATTGAATTTTTGTCACAAGTTAGCGGAAAGGGAGACTTTGTGTGAAAAACAAAAAATCAAATTCGCTAACTTGTGCCAAAAAAATCTTGTATGAACTCACCATGCCCCTCACAGAATACCTTAGGGTGTCTTCTTTCTAAAATGGGGTCACATGTGGGGTATTTATACTGCCCTGGCATTTTAGGGGCCCTAAAGCGTGAGAAGAAAAATGCGTAAAAATGCCCTCCTGAAAGGTACTCATTGGAATTGGGGTCCTTGTGCATCTTGGCTGCAAAAGTGCCACACATGTGGTATCGCCATACTCAGGAGAAGTAGGGCAATGTGTCTTAGGGTGTATTTTACATATACCCATGCTAGGTGAGAGAAATATCTCTGTAAATTGACAACTTTGTATAAAAAATGGAAAAAGTTGTCATTTACAGAGATATTTTTCACACCCAGTATGGGTATATGTAAAATACACCCTAAAACACATTGCCTCTACTTCTGCCGAGTACGGCGATACCACATGTGTGGCACTTTTTGCAGCCAAGATGCGCAAAGGGCCCTAAATCCAATGAGTACCTTTAGGATTTCACAGGACATTTCTACTCATTTGGATTCCAAACCGCTTCTCATGCTTTAGGGGCCCCTAAAATGCCAGGGCAGTAAAAATACCCCACAAGTGACCCCATTTTAGAAAGTAGACACCCCAAGGTGTTCTGTGAGGGCATAGTGAGTCCATGTAAAATTTTATTTTTTGTCACAAGTTAGTGGAATATGAGACTTTGTAAGAAAAAAAAAAAAAAAAAAAAACATTTCCGCTAACTCAGACAAAAATAAAACTTCCATGAACTCACTATGCCCATCAGTTGAATACCTTAGGTGTCTACTTTCCAGAATGGGGTCACTTGTGGGTATTTTATTGTCCCGGCATTTTAGGGGCCCCTAAAGCGTGAGAAGGAGTTTGGAATCAAATGCGTAAAATGCCCAGTGAAATCCTAAAGGTACTCATTGGTTTTAGGGCCCCTTGCGCATCTTGGCTGCAAAAGTGTCACTCATGTGGTATCTCCGTACTCAGGAGAAGTAGGGCAATGACTTTGGGGTGTATTTTTATATATACCCATACTTTGTGTGATAAATACCGCTGTAAATCGACAACTTTTAAAAAATTTATACAAAGTTGTCAATTTACAGTGATATTTCTCTCACCCAGCATGGGTATATGTAAAAATACACCCCAAAACACATTGCCCTACTTCTCCTGAGTACAGCGTTACCACATGTGTGCCACTTTTTTGCAGCCAAGATGCGCAAAAGGGCCCTAATTCCAAAGAGTACCTTTAGGATTTCACAGGGCATTTTTACGCATTTGGATTCTCACGCTTTAGGGGCCCCTAAAATGCCAGGGCAGTAAAAATACCCCACAAGTGACCCATTTTCGGAAAGTAGACACCCTAAGGTATTCGCTGATGGGCATAGTGAGTTCATGGAAGTTTTTATTTTTTGTCACAAGTTTGCGGAAAATGAAATTTTTGAAAAAAAAAAAACATTTCCGCTAACTTGTGACAAAAATAAAAACTTCCATGAACTCACTATGCCCCTCAGTGAATACCTTAGGGTGTCTACTCGGAAATGGGGTCATTTATGGGGTATTTCTACTGTCTGGGCATTGTAGTACGTCAGGAAACAGGACAGGTGCTCAGAAAGTCAAAGTGCGGAAATTCACTTTTTGCACCATAGTTTGTAAACGCTATAACTTTTACCCAAACCAATAAATATACACTTATTGCATTTTTTTTATCAAAGACATGTAGAACAATAAATTTTGAGAAAAATTTATATAGAAATGTAGTTTTATTTGACAAATTTTCAAACAGAAAGTGAAAAATGTCATTTTTGCAAAAATTTCGGTAATTTTTGATTAATAGCAAAAAAAGTAAAAATGTCAGCAAGAATGAAATAGCACCAAATGAAAGCTCTATTAGTGAGAAGAAAAGGAGGTAAAATTCATTTGGGTGGTAAGTTGTATGGCCGAGCAATAAACGGTGAAAGTAGTGTAGTGCAGAATTGTAAAAAGTGGCCTGGTCATTAAGGGTGTTTAAGCTAGGGGGGCTTAAGTGGTTAAATGATTGATTTTTATCCACCCTGTCTTCAGACATGGGGTTGAGCCTGCTCACAGTGTAATGTCTATTTCCCATACTCCAGACGGACCTTTTCCATCTATTATTTATGTACTAGGGATTGTTCATACTGCTGAGCTCTGTTTGAGGGATGGGATTTAGCCGTCTCTCACATCGAAATGGCTATTATCAATACTCCGAAAGGACCTTCTCCATCTATTAACTAGGAAGTTGTTACACAAATTTGATAAAACTTTGGTGGCTGTGATCACGATTATTCAAAAATAAAGTGGCTTTTTTTTTTAACCTCTTAAGGACACGGCCCTATTTCACCTTAAGGACCAGGCCATTTTTTTAAAATCTGACCACTGTCACTTTAAGTGTGAATAACTTTAAAACGCTTTTACTTACCCAGGTCGTTCTGAGATTGTTTTTTCGTCACATATTGTACTTCACGACACTACTAAAATTGGGTCAAAAAAGTTAATTTTTTTTGCATAAAAAAATACAAATTTTACAAAAAAATTGGAAAATTTAGCAAATTTTAAAGTTTCAGCTTTTCTACTTCTATAATACATAGTAATACCCCCCAAAAAAGGGATGACTTTCCATTCCCCATATGTCGCCTTCGTGTTTGGAGCATTTGGGGAATGCCATTTTATTTTTTGGGGATGTTACATAGCTTAGAAGTTTAGAAGCAAATTTTGAAATTTTTCAGAAATTTTCCAAATCCCACTTTTTATGGACCAGTTCAGGTCTGAAGTCACTTTGTGAGGCTTACATAATAGAAACCACCCAAAAATGACCCCATTTGAGAAAGTACACCCTCAAGGTATTCAAAACTGATTGTACAAACGTTGTTAACCCTTTAGGTGTTCCACAACAGTTCATGGAAAATGGAGATAACATTTCAGAATTTCAATTTTTGGAAAATTTTCCATTATAATCCATTTTTTCCAGTAATAAAGTAAGGGTTAACTGTCAAACAAAACTCAATGTGGGTTGCCCTGATTCTCTAGTTTACAGAAACACCCCATATGTGGTCCTAAACTACCGTTTGGCCAAACGGGAGGACATTGAAAGAGGGGAACACCATATAGGTTTTGAATGGCAGATTTTGCGGGACTGGTTTTTTAACACCATGTCCTATTGCAAGCCCCCTGATGCACCCTAGCATAGAAATTCCAAAAAGTGACTCCATCTAAGAAAGTACACCCCTCAAGGTATTCAAAGCTGGGTTTACAAACGTCTGTTAACCCTTTAGGTGTTCCACAACAGTTCATGGAAGATGGAGAAACAATTTTGGAATTTAGATTTTTGGAAAATATTCCATTTTAAACTTTACTTTATTACTGGGAAAAATGGGTTAACAGCCAAACAAAACTCAATATGAGTTGCCCTGATTCTGTAGTTTGCAGAAACACCCCATATGTGGTCCTAAACTACTATATGGCTAAACGGCAGGACATTGAAGAAGGGGAACGCCATATGGTTTTTGGAAGGCAGATTTTGCTGGACTGGTTTATTTACACCATGTACCCTTTCAAGCCCCCTGCTGCACCCCTAGAGTAGAAACTCCATAAAAGTGACCCCATCTAGGAAACTACAGGATATGGTGGTTGTTGTTTTGGGTTTATTGTAGGGTAAATTTGATTTTTGGTTGCTCTATATTACACTTTTTTGAGGCAATATAACACAAAATGGAAATTCTAAAATTGTTTCTACATTCGCCATTAAGTTTTGTGGAACACCTAAAGGGTTAACAAAGTTTGTAAAGTAATTTTTGAATACCTTGAGGGGTGTAGTTTTTTAGATGGGGTCACTTTTTGGAGTTTCTAGTCTAGGCTACATCAGGGGGCTTCTAATGGGCCATGGTGTAAATAAACCAGTCCATCAAAATCTGCCTTCCAGAAACCATATGGCGTTCCCTTCGTTCTATGCCCTGCCTTGTGGCTATATAGCCATTTACGACCACATATGGGGTGTTTCTGCAAACTACAGAATCAGGGCAATAAATATTTAGTTTTGTTTGACTGTTAACCCTTGCTTTATTACCGGAAAATATGGATTAAAACGGAAATTTTGCCAAAAATGGTGTTTTGGCACGTTTTATTTTTTTTAACACCGTTTATTCGAGGGGTTGGGTCTAATGTTATTTTTATAGGGCAGATTATTACGGACGGGCCAATACATAATATGTCTACTTTTTTTTATTTATTCAGATTTTACACTATATTATCATTTTAGGAACAAAAAATAGATAATTTTACTATCTCCATCGCCTGGCAGCTGCAGTTTTTTTTTGGGGGGAGGGACTATATAATGTAGGGGCTCATTTTTTGTGGGATGAGATGGCGGTTTTATTGGCACTATTTGGGGTGCATACGACTTTTTGATCGCTCGCTATTACACTTTTTGATGTTAGGTGACAATAAAAATGGCTTTTTGGACATAGTTTTTATTTTATTTTTTTAAAGTCGTTTTTCCAAGGGGTTGGGTCAAATTTTATTTTTATAGAGCAGATTTTTACGGACGCGGCGATGCCCAATATGTATGGCTCTCAAACTTAGGAGACACTAAAACAGGCATCCTCAAACTGCGGCCCTCCAGATGTTGTAAAACTACAATTCCCACTATGCCCTGCTGATAGCTGTAGCTGGGCATGCTGGGAGTTGTAGTTTGACAACATCTGGAAGGCCGCATTGTGAGGATGCCTGCACTACAACTAATATTATTTTTGGAAAAAAATTGTTACTGTGCCTCCAAAGTCTGAGAGCCATAGTTTTTTATGTTCTCTAGGGGACTGCCGGGAATTATAAAAATTTAGTACTCCATGGAAGTGTGATACTCCCTGAAGCAATTGATAACGCAGAGGCCCGGATGATCGGGGCACGTGTCACATTGATTGGTGGTGTCCTTCCGTATCCCCCTCTTGTGACACACTCTGCATCTTTTTTGGGTTCGGACCTTTTTTCCAGTATGGGGGACCACACCTGGAAAATGTTGGCCAGGGACGACCCGGGCGCTCCAATTCCGAGGTACTCCGACCTGCTCTTTCCCGGTCTGAAAAGATCAGGTCCTTGAGGACTGCCTCATAGAACTGGAGGAACGTCTCTGTGCTGCCAGCGCTTCGGGATAGTAAAAAAGCGTTGTACATGGCAACCTGCACCATGTAGACCGCAACTTTTTTGTACCATGCCCGGGTTTTCCGCATGGCATTATATGGTTGGAGAACTTGATCAGATAGATCAACTCCACCCATATACCGATTGTAGTCGACGATACAATCAGGCTTGAGGACCGTTGCCGTGGTACCTCGCACAGAGACTGGGGTGGTGCTGTTACCATGGATTGTGCTCAGCATAAGGACATCCCTATTGTCCTTATACCTGACCAACAGCAGGTTTCCACAAGTAAAGGCACTCGTCTCACCCCTGGGGATAGGTACCTGGAGGGGTGGGCAGGGAGGCGCGCTGATTTTTCCGCACAGTCCCACAAGCGAACGTGGATCTGGCGTAGAGGGCCTGATACAAGGGAATACTGGTATAAAAGTTATCCACGTACAGGTATAAACCCTTATCCAGTAGTGGGTACATAAGGTCCCACACGAGTTTCCCGCTAACACCCAGAGTGGGGGGACATTCTGGGGGTTCAAGACGGGAATCTCACTCCTCGTACACACGAAATTTGTAAGTGTACCCTGAGGTACTCTCACAAATTTTGTACATTTTAACGCCATACCTCCCCCGCTTAGTGGGAATGTATTGGCGGAAACTGAGTCTCCCCTTGAAAGCAACGAGAGACTCATCAACCGCGACCTCCCTTCCAGGTACGTAGGCCTGTGCAAACTTGGCCCCGAAATGATCTATAACCCGCCGTATCTTGTACAGCCGGTCATAGGCAGGATCACCTCGGGGGGGACATGCTGCATTATCTGCATAATGCAGGCATTTCCGGATGGCCTCAAACCGTGAGCGAGTCATGGCCATACTGTACAGTGGGGTCTGGTAGAGGATGTCCCCACTCCAGTATTGCCTGACGCTCGTTTTTTGCACTAGACCCATATGCAGCACTAGGCCCCAAAACGTCCTCATCTCGGCTACACTGACCGGGGTCCAGCCACCGGGTCTAGCCAAAAAGGAGCCTGGGTGCTGAGTGACGAACTGTTGGGCGTACAGATTCGTCTGCTCCACCATCAGATTCACCAGTGGGTCACTGAAAAAAAACTAAAAAAGTCAATTTCAGTAAATCCCACTGTGGGAATCTGGATTGCCAACAAGTGTTAAAGGCCAGTTAATTGGCCTGTATTTGTGGGCGTGGCGCTGCCGTTTGCATAAAGCTCGACAGCGCCACTCTCCCTGTGTACGTCGCTCAGCGTTTCAGAGCGATACACGTACCTGCAGAGTGGAAGGAAGATCGCGCCATCATCCTGGGTCAGCGTCTCTGAGGTATGTTGCTGCCACCTTCTGCAGCCCGCCTCCGTTGCCGGTCGGCGGGGGCCGGTCCCCTTGGTGAGGGGGGACACCCCTGCACCGGCCCGGACTGCCTGGGGGTGTCGCAGCCTCCCCCGGCGCACAGAGCATCAGCCGGCGAGGCCCGGCTTCCCCCACGGCGAAGGGGGAGCAGCCCGCACTGAGCTCTGTGACGGGAGCTGCGTACGCTCCCCACGTGGTGTCACACCAGAGGCACAGGGGAGAGCGTATCCCCGCAACACCGGCCTCTCACGTTGTTAAAGTCTGGCACTGGCCGCAGTGCTGTTAGTTAGGCAGGGATACAAGGCAGAGCCTCCTTTAGGCTCATTCATGGGCACTGTTAAATATAGTTGCGATGTGTACTAGTGGAGGTGGGAGTAAGGGTTAGTGTCATAAGTAAAGAGTAATTTTTAAGGAGTAAAGGAAAAAAAAAAAAAAACACCCAATTTTTTTTTTTTTTTTTTGTTTGTTTTTTGTTTTTTAGAAGGAAAGATTTTTTTTATTTTTTTTATAAAAAAAAAAAAAAAAAAAAAAAGAGGGGCAGTTAGACTATGTCGCTGAGGGTGTAGGCATGAAATGAGGGACAAGTCACGTAGGTGCAGGTACACACCGCTGCGGTTACATGTCCGTCAAAATTCGCTGGTCTGATGCCGGGGTACGAGTCCGCACAGACTCCTCAGACCCCTTAGTTTAAACCCCCCTAATGACCATGGTCCTTAACGGGCCCTCACGTCAACATATGGAAGGGGGGGGTATGAGCAGAATTGCCGCTCAGGGCAGTTCTCGGTAGTGCGTGTTGCACTTGCAATGTTCTGCTTACGTTATGCTGACCAGTGCCGTTGTTTGTTCCTAGGTGCAAGTGTTACTTCAGTTCCGTCCAGTGTTGGCTTTCTGCCAGGTAGAAGGGTACTTGTCACGTAAGGGTGAGGGGAGTGATGTTGACATAACTATATCTCGTCCACTATTTACGTTCAGGTCTCACTACTCCAGCCACAGGCCAGCCCTCAAATATTTGGCTTGTTCGTCGACGTTCAGAATTGGTAAGCTGTCTGCCTGACTCCACGGGTGTCTTCCTGGTGCTGGGTCGGCTCCTCTACCCCACGATCTTCCTTCTCCCACCATTCCTGTTATGGTTCACGGGTGTCAGGGTTGTGAGGGTTCCGGTGGCACGGGGTCTTCCTTAGAGGGTAAGGTCGTGTACTACGGCCAATCGTTTACATTCTGTCTTTGCAGCCAGTATGTCACGCGCTTCTGACATCGTGGAGGCGTCCATTGATGAGAATGTGCCGGGGTTCTCAGAAGGGGGCAGTGTTCGGTCCCTGCGATTCTGGACCATCTCTAGGCTCACCTCAGAATTCAATAGGAGGGGTATACCCTATCCCGCTTCCGCCAGGAAGGCGGAACTCTACCGTCTATTGAAGGACTCTCTAGCCCCGCATCAAGAAGACCTTCCCATGGCCACGGTGCAGACGTCCCTAACTCAACTGCATGTCATGTTGAACACTCTGTCATCATCTCTCAATGGTCTCCAAGCAAGGATCGAATCAATTGAGGCTCGCGGCCCGGTTGTCCCGGTCACAGTGGATGAGGCACCCGTCGCGTCCACCTCCACCGCCGGAGCTGCTCAGGCGCTTTCGCCAGCGCCAAGCGTTTCTCCATCCCATTTCATCCCGGCCAATGTTAGGAAGGACATTCTAGAAGGTAGGGATGTGAACCTTGCTTCCTTATTGATCGCATCTAGAGACCTGTCAGAAAGCAAAGTGATCGCTTGTGGTGAGGTCTCAGTGGTGTTGAAGGGCCGCGACCATAGACTTTACCGCAAATTGTCTATACCAGAGTTCGTCCTGGCCTTCAGCCTCTTTAGGGATGTTATTTGTGCAGTCAAACCAGAACTAAGGGAGGAATTAGATCTGTACCTTTTTCGCGTTACCGAGTTGGGGTATAAGTATGGTGGCAGCTCATTCTATGACTACCACTGCTCCTTCTCGGCCAAAGCTGCTGCAGCATTGACTCAGTATCAATTTGTCACTAACTGGTCCAACCTGGACACGGAGTTATTCTGCAGGCACTTTGCAGGGCTGAAGGCGCCAGCATGCTCACTGTGCCACTCCATCTTCCACACAGCAGAGTGGTGCCACAAACCCGTCACCGACATGTCACCCAGGTCTTCTGGTTCGGGGGTCGGGCCACTAGACACCTTCAGACCTCCTAACCCTGTTGATAAGCTGGGCAGGCCCATCGTGCAGCTAGGCAAAGCTCAGCTTTGCAACAATTACAATTATGGTTCGTGTAATTTTAGTCAGTGCCGCCTCTTACATGTTTGTGTTAACTGCTTTAGGGCCCATCCGAAAACCACATGTACATTAAAGTCGTTTAGAGCCTATATGAGCGTGGTTAATACTGCATCCCTTAGGGAGGCTCTAGAGGGCCACCACAACCCGGGGTTTGTGGAATTCTTAATTTCGGGGTTCCAGGTGGGCTTTCATACGGGGCTGATCACCACGCCTGAGAGCACCTACGAATGCAATAACCTACAGTCCGCAGGCAGGTACCCCGACGCTGTTGATAGATTAGTTAAAGCCGAGCTAGACAAGGGGTTCGTGGTCGGTCCTTTCTCCGAACCCCCTTTTCAACGGTGGAGAGTTAGTCCCATTGGGGTGGTCACGGGGAAGTTCAGCAATAAAGAACGTCTCGTGGTAGATCTGTCAGGCCCTCATGGTATTCCCACACCCAGTCTCAACTCCCTCATCCCGTCTGAGGAGGTAAGCATGAGGTACTCCTCTATAGACCAGGCAATCACCATTCTCACCTGTCTAGGACCTGGAGCGTCATTGTCGAAAGCCGACATATCCGACGCTTTCAAGTTGCTACCCATAATGCCGGCACTCTGGCAATGGCATGGCATCAAATGGAGGGGCCAATATTATTTCGCTACCAAGCTGACGTTTGGTTCCAAGAGCAGCCCGTGGCTGTTCGACCAGCTGGCCCAGGCCTTACACTGGATACTAGAGAACAAAGTCCGCTGCAAATTCGTCATACACTACCTGGACGATTTCCTGCTCATTGAGAGGCCGGGGTCTACCCCGGTAGGGTTGGGGAATCTGTTGCGTTGTTTTTCACAGTTAGGAGTTCCCATCTCCCCCAAGAAGGTTGAGGGCCCGTCCACCACCATCACGTTTCTGGGTATAGAACTAGACACACTACACATGGTAGCCAGGTTGCCATCCGATAAATTGGCTAGGATCCGGGAAGTTGTCCATAAGTTCACCATCATGCCAATAGTCACCAAGGTCGAGTTGCAGTCGTTGTTAGGCATGCTGAACTTCGCCGTGAGGATCATCCCGCAGGGGAGGTCGTTAATTTCCCGGTTACTGTCGCTCCTCGCTTCCGCTCCTAGTCAGGATAGCCCGCTCCGCTTGGATAGCCAGGCCCGTGCGGATCTCCACATGTGGGATCTTTTCCTCTGCCACTGGAATGGGGTGTCACTTTTCGTCCCAGAGTTGTCTAGCTCATCCCCCGTAGTTTTTTCCGATGCGGCAGCCACCACGGGGTTTGCTGCTATTTTTGGCTCCCATTGGCTCGCAGGTGAGTGGCCTGCGGAGGTCATGGAGATTCCGGGGTTTCTGCAGACCTCTGCCCTGTTCGAGTTTTATCCCATAGTGGCCGCCGCATGCGTTTGGGGCAGTGAGTGGAAGGGCAGTACTGTTCTGTTTGTCTCGGATAATGCCGCGGTGGTCGATATCATCGCGGACGGCCTGTCCAAGTCTCCACACGTCATGAGTCTCATGAGGAGGCTAGTGTACCTGTCACTTGTTCACAACTTCCATTTCTTCAGTTCCCACGTGCCCGGGGCCCAGAATGTGGCAGCCGATGCCTTATCGAGGGCTAATCTCTCCCTTTTCTTGCAGGTGATGCCGGAAGCGGACGCCGTGGGCGCCACTGTCCCTCCCCACGAATCTCTCGTGATGGCCTGAACATGTACCTGGGCGTAGCCCATGCCTTGCTGAATAAATCCCTGTCACCCAACACGGCTAGGGCCTATCGGACTGGGTGGGAGACCTTTCGCAAGTTCCAGGGAAAGTGCCCACAGGGTCAATCCGGTTTCATTGAGTACATCTTGGCGTTCATCGGGTACTGCCACTCAGAGCTCCGCCTGTCTCACAGCACAGTCAAAACCTACCTGTCCGGGGTTCAGCATTTCCTCTCGATCGACCAGCCAGAACGGGTCTCGCTATTTTCAGGCCATGCAGTCAAGGCCGCGCTCAGAGGCCTCTGTAAAGTCGGTCCCAGTCGTCGGGGTAACAGGCAAGCAGTCACGGGGCGACTTTTCCGTGACCTGTCCGATTCGTTGGACAGAATGCCTTTCGGGGCCATGCCCAGCTTGGTACTCAAAGCCGCAGCATACCTCGCCTTTTACGGCTTCCTAAGACCTGGCGAGTTCACGTGCTCCTCCAATAACTCTGGGTTCCCCACGATCAGTCAGCTGGTCCGAGGGCCCGAGGGTTTCACGCTCCTTCTACGTTCTTCTAAAACCTCTCAGGTCGGTCCCCCGGTCGCGATTTCTTATTTCCCCACATCCCACCGGTGGTGTCCGGTGCAGGTCCTTCACCAGTTACAGACGGCCTTAGCAGGACGTAGGCAGGACAGTCTTCTGTTGCCATTCGGGGAGTTGCCCCTCAGCACCCGTCAGTTCATCACGCATGTTCGATCCCTAGCCACATGCCTGGGCGCAGACCCTTCTTCGATCTCGGGTCACTCCTTCCGCATAGGAGCCGCATCCGCCGCCTCAAAGAATCGGGTTCCAGCACATGTCATCCAGAAGTTGGGTCGTTGGCGTTCCACGTGTTTCAGCCGATACATTCCCTTACCCCAAGGCCGAGATGTCATTAGCCTTTGAATCTTTAGTGTGTGATTAAGTTATGCAATAAAAACATCCTTACCTAACCAGTCTGGGTTTTTGCCCTCTTTCAGGCGTCCCTACCACATGCGCGGTTACGGCACAACTCCAACCGCTGGGAGCAGGGTACTTCAGGGGTCTCGTCCCCCGCTTCAGTAAGCCACGACCACAAGTGTTAAAGGCCAGTTAATTGGCCTGTATTTGTGGGCGTGGCGCTGCCGTTTGCATAAAGCTCGACAGCGCCACTCTCCCTGTGTACGTCGCTCAGCGTTTCTCCCACCCACTCTCCCCTTTTCAAACACACTACATGAAGGGGATGCCCTCTTTCAGGCGTCCCTACCACATGCGCGGTTACGGCACAACTCCAACCGCTGGGAGCAGGGTACTTCAGGGGTCTCGTCCCCCGCTTCAGTAAGCCACGACCACAAATTCAGGAATCACAGGCTCGTATTCCCCTGGGGTACACCAGACTCGTTCACCTGTAGGGGGCTCAGGTGGACTTCTCTGCACCCCTGGGTGGGTTTAGGGTCTCACAGCTAAGTGCTGTGGACCCCAACCACCACTAAAATGAAAGTTTTGTTTTTTTTCCCTAACACCTAACTGTCCCTCCTATCCCTGCCTAAAATACCTCTCCCTCACTGACCCTAACCTACCTGATGGGTGCAGGAGGGTGGTGGAAGCTGAAGGGGGGGGGGGTCACAGGAGCGGTGCGGCGCGATCCTCACTCGGGGGCAGCGGCAGCAGGAAGAGGAGGGGAGAGAGGAGCGCCGGGAGTTTGAATCCCCCGCCTCTCTCCCCGGACCAATCAGATCGCAGCACCGCCCCCAATTCAAGAACGGTGATTGGTGGTGTGATATCACACCACCAATCACTGTTCTTTTCCGGTTCATCGGGTCACCAGAGACCCGAATGGACCGGAAACGCAGCAAACCGCAGGTCTGAATTGACCTGCGGTTTTCTGCGATCGCCGATACGGGGGGGTCACATGACCTCCCTCGGCGTTGTGACAGGATGCCCGCTGAATGATTTCAGCCGACATCCTGTTTCTTTTAACCCCTTCAGCGCCGCACTCGAATTTTTTTTAACATGACGTACCGATATGTCATGTGTCCTTAACCCCTTAAGGACTCAGCCCTATTTCACCTAAAGGACTTGGCCATTTTTTGCAAATCTGACCACTGTCACTTTATGTGGTGATAACTTTAAAACGCTTTTTCTTATCCAGGCCATTCTGAGATTGTTTTTTCGTCACATATTGTACTTCATGACACTGGTAAAATTAAGTCGAAAAATTTCATTTTTATTTATAAAAAAATTTCAAATTTACCAAAAATTTGGAAAAATTTGCAATTTTCCAAGTTTCAATTTCTCTACTTCTATAATACATAGTAATACCGCCCCAAAAAGTTATTGATTTACATTCCCCATATGTCTACTTCATGTATCGATCATTTTGGGAATGCCATTTTATTTTTGGGGACGTTACAAGGCTTAGAAGTTTAGAAGCAAATCTTGAAATTTTCAGAAATTTTCAAAAACCCACTTTATAGGGACCAGTTCAGGTCTGAAGTCACTTTGTGAGGCTTACATAATAGAAACCATCCAAAAATGACCCCATTCTAGAAACTACACCCCTCAAGGTATTCAAAACTGATTTTACAAACGTCATTAACCCTTTAGGTTTTCCACAAGAGTTAATGGCAAATGGAGATAAAATTTCAGAATTTCGATTTTTGGAAAATTTTCCGTTTGAATCCATTTTTCCAGTAACAAAGCAAGGGTTAACAGCCAAACAAAACTCAATTTTTATTGCCCCGATTCTGTAGTTTTCAGAAACACCCCATATGTGGGCGTAAACTGCTGTATGGCCAAACGGCAGGGCACAGAAGTAAGGGAACGCCATATGGTTTTTGGAAGGCGGATTTTGCTGGACTGGATTTTTGACACCATGTCCCATTTGAAGCCCCAGATGCACCCCTAGAGTAGAATCTCCAAAAAGTGACTCCATCTAAGAAACTACACCCCTCAAGGTATTCAAAACTCATTTTACAAACTTTGTTAACCCTTTAGGTGTTCCACAAGAGTTATTGGCAAATGGAGATGAAATTTCAAATTTCTATTTTTGTTACCTTGCCTCAAAAAAGTGTAATATAGAGCAACCAAAAATCATATTTACCTAAAATAATACAAACAAAACTGCCACCTTATCCCGTACTTTCCAAAATGGGGTCACTTTTTGGAGTTTCTACTGTAGGGGGTGCATCAGGGAGCTTCAAATGGGACATGGTGTCAAATAACCAGTCCAGCAAAATCTGCCTTCAAAAACCATATGGCGTTCCCTTCCTTCTACGCCCTGCCGTTTGGCCATACAGCAGTTTACGACCACATATGGGGTGTTTCTGCAAACTAGAGAATCAGGGCAATATATATTGAGTTTTGTTTGGCTGTTAACCCTTGTTTTTTTACTGGAAAAATTGATTGAAATGGAAAATTTGCAAAAAAATAGCTATTTTCGGACCGTTTTTATTTTTTGTTATTTACATCGTTGAACTGACAGGTTAGATTGTGTGCTATTTCTATAGAGCAGGTTGCTACGGACGCGGCAATACCAAATATGGCTACTTTTTGGGGGGTTTTGTTTCAGTTTTACATAATACAGCATTTTTGAAAAAAATGATTTTTTTAGTGTCTTCACATTCTGAAAGCCATATATTTTTTTTATTTTTTGGGCGACTGTCTTATGTAGGGAAGATAACCAGTGGCTACACCCAGTGACTGCCAAAGATGATCGTGGTGCACAACCCTTGGTGTGCCCTATAACCAATAAAGGTAGATAAGTAGTAAAGGTGGGAGGCACTCTGCAAACACCTGGGATATATGGAGGACACAAGGGCAGTGTTACAAAGAAGTGGTATGCCCTTTATTGTATCTAAACATAAAATGCAAAAACGTATATAAAACGCTGATAAAACAACAATGTTAAAAAACAATATTAAAACAATAATAAAATAGCGGGTTGACCTCAAAACAAGTCCGAGATGATGGACCAGTGTTCTGAGCTGGTATATCAAGCGGAATAGTCCAGAAGTAATAGATACGTCTAGCAACTCCAAATGATTGCTAGATCCACCGTTATTCCTAGAGTGAATGTCCAGTTTGCATGTAAAATAATCGTGCCGTTGCATGTGACACCCAATGGTATATTGTGGGGCAAACGGCAACCAAGAGAGTTCAGTGCAATGTTCCAATGTTGCCCATAAACTGTATATTGTGATATATAGAGAGATGTTTACATTACCACCAGCGCATGTGTCCGCGGCATCCTTATCTCTTCAGAGCGTTCGCTCTATGTATCTTCCAGGACCTGTCGCGGCGTCCCACGTGATCCCTACGTCATACGGTGGCGTCCCACCTGACGGTAACAGCAGCGTTTGATTGGTCAGTGCTCTCTTAGACCGTAATGCTGTATTGTGCCGTTTCAGACAGCAGATCGAGTGGTATATCTCTCAGGGCAATCTTGTATTGGTGTATAGTATCAAATCCTCATTCTCAGAACCCAAGCGCGTTTCGGGGCAACCGCATCTCTGGCCCCTTCATCAGTGGTAATCTTAATGAGGATGGTTGATGTCCTTTTATTGGTTGACCTCATTCCCAAGGTTCACTGGGAAATGAGATATTTCAAAAACCTGGAGCTGTGTTCCGGTCCTTGGAAGTATTAGGGAAAACTCCCAAATTGGAATAGATTTATATGTTGTACATTGTTTGATGTATATCACAGTATTTACATTGAATATATGTATCTCCAAAGAAGACACATATATGATCATATAGATAGTCTTCAAATTGGAACCTATTAAGGTCATAGGATATATCAATATATGTTAACATCACGGGGATCAGGTTGTAACCAGAATTGGAACATTTGACATAAATGGGTCCATGTTCTGGTCACAGCCTGATCCCGATGTTACTCTGTGTCTATCCTATGACATGAACCTCTATATGATCGCTGCTATGTGTCAGAGACACGCCTGTTAATGTGCACATCAAGCAATGTACAACATAGGCGAGAGCAGGAGTTTTCCTAATCTCAAGGATGTGGAAATTTTTGAAAGTCATCTCATTTTCCCAGTGAGACTAGTCGGCCAATAAAGGGCATACCACTTCTTTGTAACACTGCCCTTGTGTCCTCCATATATCCCAGGTGTTTGCAGAGTGCCTCCCACCTTTTCTACTTATCTACCTCTATTGGTTATAGGGCACACCAAGGGTTGTGCACCACGATCATCTTTGGCAGTCACTGGGTGTAGCCACTGGTTATCTTCACTATTTTACTTTCCTTGCGGCCCTGCCAGTTGAGCACCCCAGCCTCCAAGATGAACATCTGGGTACATATGGAGAGCAAATGCAGCAAGGTGGAATCCTTCACCTTTGACTTGAACGAAGAGGAGGTGGATAACCTTAATGGATCAATTGATGACACATTTAAAGATTTGGAGAGACTGTTACATAAACAATTAAGAAATAAATGGGAAATTAAAGCATTGACACAATATTTACAGAGAGACATAACACCTAAAGGCCTGATGCTGACCAAAACACCAGCAGGAGATTTAATGAACGAAGCCTTTAAGTTAGAATGGGATACATTCCTGAAACTACAATCCAATAACCTGGTGAGAATGATTATTAAAAGAAGGACAGAATTAGTGGAAGAACTAGCCGGTCAAATTGGCCTTTTAAAAAAGACCATAGAACAATTTCCTAAAGATGAGTTGGTTATGAAATGGGAAGAACGTATCTGTAAAAGTTTGGACTCTTTGGAAAAAGACATCCTAAACAAAAAATCCAAAAAGATACGAAATCACAACCAAGTCCCCCCAAAAAATAATAAAAAAGAAGAAAGAGAGAATGAAAAATCGAATAGTAAGGAAAACAAAGATAGAAAAGATGGTACTATTCCTAATGACCAAATCAACATTCCCACCAACAATAGATATGAGGCATTGGCATCCCCTCTTTTTTTAGATCAAACCCCCCCCCATCACAGGATGAGAACACGACACGTTCGGACATCACATTCACCACGAAGAGAAACGAGAAATTATTCACAAGGACACCATTACAATTTGAGAGACAGATATCAAGGACAAGACACCAACACGAGGACAATCTCCCAGAGGGACAATCAGGGACACTATCACGGACGATCACAACAACACAACAGTCACAGGACAATGCAGATGAGGACACGACAATATACCAGAGAAGAAAGACGAGAAGAAGTAGACACTCAAAAAAGAAATTGGCACGACCATCACAGGACACATCGAACATAATTAATTTAAGCACATTAACACTTACAGAAGCGCAAATTACACTATTAGATAAAGGGTTGAAATATGCACCATCAGCACCATTAGATAAATTCTCTACCTTCATTGGGGTACAAAAATTCATTAGGAAACTATGTCTTAAAAGACATTATATGAAAAATCCGATAGCAATCATTGAGGAAGATGGCAATAGGGAATATACACATACGGAATTAAAAACAAAATCAAAAAAATTCCTGATCCAAGAAATCAGTCCTGAAATAGCCACGTTTAAGAAAAATGTGGAGACGGATCTGCGAGGACTAAACTTACACAAAAAAAGAAACAACTTAAACAAAAAAGAATTAGAAGCTATTAAACAATTACAAGCAAAAAATGAGATCACTATACGCCCCGCTGATAAGGGGGGAGCCATAGTGGTTCTCAACACCTTAGATTACAATAGAGAATGTGAGAGACAATTAAAAGAAGGGTGTACATATAGGAAATTACGGAATGATCCCACTGTTGAATATTTTGACAAGTTGAAGAATTTTGTGGAAAAGGGTAGGAAAGATGGTCTCCTTTTAGACCGAGAAGCTGACTATATACTGGACACTCCAAAAAGAATACCCGTATTTTATTGCCTCCCGAAGGTACATAAGGATTTGGAAGCACCACCGGGAGACCAATTGTGTCGGGAATCGGATCTATTTCCTCCAATCTATCCCAATATATAGATAAATTAATACAACCAGCGGTCAAAAATACACCATCTTATATCAAAGATACGACCCATATTATAGAAGTTCTAGAGGAGATGGATTGGGGAAAGGACTGGATTCTCGGCACACTCGATGTTGGTTCCTTATATACCATTATAGAGCATGAGGCAGGTACAACAGCATTAAAAGAACAACTTATCCTGCATGGATTATTGAAAGACAAACAAATTTCATATATAATAGAGGGGGTACAATATATACTGACCCATAACTATTTCTTTTATGAAGGAGACTTCTTTTTGCAGCAGAGAGGGACCGCCATGGGGACCAGATTCGCCCCAGCTATGCAAATTTATTTATGGCCCAGTGGGAAAGGGAGACCATTGCGCCAAGGCTGGGGACGAGTCTGGTCCTATGGCGGAGATATATTGATGACATACTCTTCATATGGCAGGACACGGAGGAATTACTGCAGGATTTCTTAAAGGAAATAAACATCAATGACAAAGGTCTCTCTTTCACCTCTATGGTCAGCAGGAGGGAAATCCAATTTTTGGATCTGAACATTAGGGTGAAGGAACACAAAATAGTTTGTAGTACATATATTAAACCCACTGCCAAGAACAGTTTTATTAAATATTCAAGTTGTCATCTTCCCAGCTGGTTGGTGAATATTCCAACTGGCCAGCTGAGAAGATTGAAACGTAACTGCACTGAAGAACATCAGTACAAAAAAGAGGCAGAGTCCCTAAAACAACAATTCTTAGACAGAGACTACCCTCTTTGGGTGTTGGAAAACTCAGCCCAGAAGGTAGAAAAAATGGATAGAAAAGAATTCTTCAAACCACGAAAGGATAAAGAAGATGGAGAGACTATGAGACTTATACTTCCCTATAATACTCATCATAAACAAGTAGAAAAATTGTCAGAAAACATTGGGGATACCTTCTAGAAGATAAAGTATTAGGAACTGTCCTGACAACTACCCCAAAGATTACCTATACAAAAGTCCCAAATTTGGGAATAAAAATAGCTCCATCTATTAAAAAGAGAAGATGTGAACCCAACCAAAATTGGCTCACATTTAAAGGTTTCTTTAAATGTGGGAGATGCATATGCTGCAAAAACAATCCCACCCCAAGAAAAATCACGAGTATAGAGTCCACCCAAAACACGCTCAGTATGACCATTAGGGAGGGACTTACCTGCAATTCCACAGATGTAATTTATATACTTCAATGTCCTTGTCGACGCCAATATATAGGACGGACAAAGAGATCCTTAAAAGAAAGAGTAGCAGAACATATTCGTAAAATAAAGAATGGCTACGAATTACATTCTGTATCACGGCACTATAAAGAGGTACATGGTAGTGACCCCTCCAGTCTCTCATTTATAGCAATTGAAAAGGTGAGACGTCCATGGAGGGGAGGGAACCATGTAGCTCACATGTCGAGAACAGAAACGAAAAGAATATTTGAATTTGATTCATTGATCCCAAAAGGGCTCAACGCGGAGATGGAGTTGTTTGGCTTCTTGTGACATTATGGGGTTGGGGCCCTTGAGGGATGGGGGATCGTGGTCTGGTTGTTTATCAACACCACGACCCCTCCTCCCTGTTTGGGCCTTTGCCCCCTTTTTCATCTATGTCACAAATGTTCCATATTCTGGTCACAACCTGATCCCCGTGATGTTAACATATATTGATATATCCTATGACCTTAATAGGTTCCAATTTGAAGACTATCTATATGATCATATATGTGTCTTCTTTGGAGATACATATATTCAATGTAAATACTGTGATATACATCAAACAATGTACAACATATAAATCTATTCCAATTTGGGAGTTTTCCCTAATACTTCCAAGGACCGGAACACAGCTCCAGGTTTTTGAAATATCTCATTTCCCAGTGAACCTTGGGAATGAGGTCAACCAATAAAAGGACATCAACCATCCTCATTAAGATTACCACTGATGAAGGGGCCAGAGATGCGGTTGCCCCGAAACGCGCTTGGGTTCTGAGAATGAGGATTTGATACTATACACCAATACAAGATTGCCCTGAGAGATATACCACTCGATCTGCTGTCTGAAACGGCACAATACAGCATTACGGTCTAAGAGAGCACTGACCAATCAAACGCTGCTGTTACCGTCAGGTGGGACGCCACCGTATGACGTAGGGATCACGTGGGACGCCGCGACAGGTCCTGGAAGATACATAGAGCGAACGCTCTGAAGAGATAAGGATGCCGCGGACACATGCGCTGGTGGTAATGTAAACATCTCTCTATATATCACAATATACAGTTTATGGGCAACATTGGAACATTGCACTGAACTCTCTTGGTTGCCGTTTGCCCCACAATATACCATTGGGTGTCACATGCAACGGCACGATTATTTTACATGCAAACTGGACATTCACTCTAGGAATTACGGTGGATCTAGCAATCATTTGGAGTTGCCAGACGTACTATTACTCCTGGACTATTCCGCTTGATATACCAGCTCAGAACACTGGTCCATCATCTTGGACTTGTTTTGAGGTCAACCCGCTATTTTATTATTGTTTTAATATTGTTTTTTAACATTGTTGTTTTATCAGCGTTTTATATACGTTTTTGCATTTTATGTTTAGATACAATAAAGGGCATACCACTTCTTTGTAACACTGCCCTTGTGTCCTCCATATATCCCAGGTGTTTGCAGAGTGCCTCCCACCTTTTCTACTTATCTAGATTTTCAAAAAATGGCCAAGTCCTAAGGGTGAAATAGGGCAGAGTCCTTAAGGGGTTAAAATAGTACCAATAAAACTGCCACCTTACCCCATAGTTTTCAGAAAATAGGGTAATTAACCCTGGCTTTGTTACTGGAAAATATGGATTAAAATGGAAAATCTGCCAAAAAAGTGAAATTCTGAAATTTCCTCTACATTTTCCTTTAATTCTTGTGGAACACCATAAGGGTTAACAAAGTTTTTAAAATCAGTTTTGAATACTTTGAGGGTGTAGTTTCTAAAATGGGGCCATTTATGGGTAGTTTCTATTAGGTAAGCCTCACAAAGTGACTTCATACCTGAATTGGTCCTTAAAAAGCGGGTTTTGGAAATTTGCTAAAAAAAATGTAAAGTAATACCTATTTTAGGAGGATCACTATCTGTTTTAAAAGCAGAGAAATTGAAATTTTAAAATTTTCTAAATTTTTTGTAAATTTGGTATTTTTTTATAAATAAAAATGAAATATTTTTACTCATATTTACCACTGTCGTGAAGTACAATATGTGACAAGAAAACACTCTCAGAATGGCTTGGATAAGTAAAAGCGTTTTAAAGTTATCACCACATAAAGTAACATGTTAGATTCGTAAATAATGGCCTGGTCCTTAAAATGGTTCTCCGGGAATTAAAAAAATGAAAAAACTTAAATATTGCTTTATTATAAATATATTCCTTAATACCTTTCATTAGTTATAATGGCTTATTTTGTCTAGGGAGCAATCATCAGGACAAATAAAATGGCTGCCGTCCTATTAGTACACACAGAACCTCACAACAAGTTACTTCACAACACCGAGGTAAAGAGCTGCCTCATCCTCCTCCCCTACTTGTCAAGGATTATGATCCTGAATACATCTAAGAACTTCAGTTGAATCTCTGTAGGAATGGAGCTCATGAGGAGACATAAAATACAGAGAGGACGGACAGGACAGATTGTGGTAATGAAGACTTCATACAAGTGCTACTGCTCATTACCAGACATCCACTTCCTATCTGTACTTCATGTCTCCTCGTGAACTCCATTCCCACAGAGATTCAGCTAAAAATCTTATAAGTAGTATTCAGGATCATAATCCCTGACAAGTAGGAGAGGAGGATGAGGCAGCTCTTTACCTCAGTGTTGTGAAGTAACTTGTCCTGCTGTGTGATTAGGACAGGTTCTGTGTGTACTAATAAGACGGCAACCATTTTATTTCTCCTGATGATTGCTCCCTAGACAAAATAAGCCATTATAACTAATGGAAGGTATTAAGGAATACATTTATAATAGAGTGATATTTAAGTATTTTCATTTTCTTAATTCCTGGAGAACCCCTTTAAGGCGAAAAATGGCAGGGTCCTGAAGGGGTTAAGGACAGACTGGTTCACAGTTTCCATACTCCAGCTGTGCAGCCCCCCTTTTCCTTTAGGGCCAATTGTTGGGGACCTATAGATATGGGGTTTGCATCGCGTGCGGCTCAATCATGAAGGGCGGCACATTTCCGAGCACCACTACTGGATACATCTATTATATCAGATCTTTTATAAATTGTAAATCCACAGGTCTGATATATGTAATGACGTGTGTATATGGATTACAGTATGTGGGCAAAACGGTGAGAGAGTTCCGCAGACGCATCGGGGAACACCTCAGTGACATTAAAAAGGAGGCGGATACCCCGGTGGCAAGACATGTGGCGGAATGCCATGCGAGTGACCCTGGGGTTGTTCAATTCCAGGGCATTGAATTAATTCGACCCTCACCTAAAGGGGTGATTCTGATAGGTGCGAACTACAAAAAGAGGCGAGATGGACCTTTCAGCTTAACACTGTACGACTCAATGGTCTCAATGACCATATATCCTATACATGTTTTCTATAGGTCATTTTGGGGCACCCATGTGTCTTCAGCCCTGGTCTGGTGTTAATTGATACACTGACGAACTCTATGAAGGAACATAATAGGGCATACCCAATTGTATTCTTGCTCCGATTAGTACGGTATCTTCTCTGATTTTAGCATTGCAACCACGGTTATTGCCGCCCCCTCATTTGAATACATTATTAGGGTTGATACTGCTGATGTGGTACTGCACTTATTATATAACCTACTTGTTATGTTATTGTTCATATACAATGGCATATCATTACCATTTATTAGTGGGGGAGTGTTTGTAAATACTTCTTTTTTCTCTTTCTTTATTATGTACATTTGTTTTTTTGATCGTGTGCATTCTATTACACATTTATGAATTTCCCTCTGTAGGCGTTTTTCTGTGAGCAGTATAATGAGCATTGAATCCCTCCCCCACAATGTATTTTGTTCCTCAATGCCATTAGATATATCCGCCTTACGATCCCTGCTTTACCTAAAGGGGACATTTGGTCCCTCTACATCTCTCTCTCCTCTTTGCAGTATGGGGTTCATAGCGCAACGCTTGATATCTTCAGCGCTGATTCCGGCACAGACCCAAGTGACTGGGAGGGCAGACTTGCGTCTAACTTAAGGGTGGGTGGAGCCATGACATTTAAATAGCCAGCTTTTCGGCAGCCACTTCACGGCCATCATAGCGCCAGTGTTCTGCCAGAATCCTATACCTTGGCAGAATGCTATACCCAGAAGTGACACGACCGCACCGGAATCAGCTGGAGGAGGGTGTGTGCGGCGCTGCGCAAGTGCGGATCCACTGGTGAATAAAAATTATAGCACGGCAGCGGGAGAAGCGTGGCCACTTAGTGCGCATGCGCAAAACCGGCCGGGACACACTGCGTGAATTCTGCTAAGGAATAGTATTCTGGCAGGCCATATTTCTGAAGGGGTACAGCTGGGCATATTTCTGTGGGGGCACAATACTGGACATAGCTCTGAGGGGGCACAGCTGGGCATATTTCCGCGGCTATATACTCCTGCCGGCCACACACATCACACCGCGCATGTGTATAGCATTCTGCTAAGGTATTAGTATTCTGGCAGGCCATATTTCTGAAGGGGCACAGCTGGGCATATTTCTGTGGGACACAATACTGGCCATATTTCTAAAGGGGTAGAGCTGGGCATATTTCTGTGGGGGCACAGCTGGGCATATTTCTGTGGGGGCACAATCCTGAACATATTTCTGCGGGGGCACAATACTGGACATAGCTCTGAGGGGGCACAGCTGGGCATATTTCTGAGGTGGCATAGCTGGGTATATTTCCGTGGCTATATACTCCTGTCAGCCACACACATAAGACCCCGCGTGGGTATAGCATTCTGCTAAGGTATAGTATTCTGGCAGGCCATATTTCTGAAGGGGCAAAGCTGGGCATATTTCTGAAGGGGCACAGCAGAGCATATTTCTGTGGGGGCACAATACTGCACATAAAGATCTGTGGCTTTAGGGTACGTTCACACGACGACAAATAGGGCACAACTTCACTGCAACATTTGTCGCGCGACATTTTGTCGCACTATTGTCGCGCGACAATTTTTATAATGGGAGTCTATGGTGTCGCAGTGCGACATGCGACATGCTGCGACTGCGACGCGACAGTCGCAGAAAAACCCATCTTGAATGGATTTTCTCCGACTTTCGTGTCGCAGTCGCAGCATGTCGCATGTCGCACTGCGACACCATAGACTCCCATTATAAAAATTGTCGCGCGACAATAGTGCGACTTTTTGTCGCGCGACAATTGTCGTCGTGTGAACGTAGCCTTATAGTGATCCACAGAAAAAAATAAAAAATTAATCAGGTGGATCTAATTAGTCACAGATCACGCCCCCAGAACACATTTCACATTGAAGGCACAACCCATACATGGGGATAAAAAAGACAGACAGAAAAAGTGAACTTTAAAATGCATAAAAAGAAAGGCATGAAAAATACAAGGAACAATATTGCAGGATCAAATCATGACGGCAATCTAATCCTGAAGGCACACGTGAGCCCATTTTAAAGATCCAAAAACATTCCCTGTTAAGTAACTTCTTTTTGTAATCTCCACCCCGGCTGGGACACTTAACCCTTTCAATGCCTTGTATGTACATTCCCTCTGTGCTGCCTCCATGTGCTGTTGCCATTTCAAAGTAAAGTCTCCAGGGTAAGTGGTGGTGGGTTGTTTGCGAAGGCGCAAGCCCCGTGGCATCATCTGCTTGTCCACATATTTTTTAAGGGTGGTTAAATCCCACCAAGTCCTCATTTCTTTAGTGAGAAGCTTTTCCAGGGAAGACATATGGATCTTCAGATCAAGAGCAGTCTGTGATTCCTTGCTGTCCGAAAAAATAGCATTCATTTTCAGGAATCTGTCTTTACAGTCATCAATGGCTTTCAATGAAGAATCTGACATAGCTTCTGAGTGGTAATGAAAAACTGTGCACTGTACAGGATAATATGCTGTATAGCAAAAGTCCTAGGGAGCACTAACCTGGCTCCAAATCTTGGAAAACACACAAGAGGAATGGTGCGCTCACCTAGGGAGTGTAGGAGCTCGGACCTCGCCGGGAGCCAAGGCATTCACTTGGAATCCGTAGAGAGCAAAAGCACGGGTCCAGCTTCACAAGTTTTAAAGACTTTATTTAATCCTGTGCACGTTAAAAAACCATCAGTAGCAGCATTGCATCATCGACGCGTTTCGGATCGCTCCAAATATGGATCCTTAATCATAATACTGTCAGGGCAAGAGATACTGTCGGACACTGTGCTCTCCACTGATCAGATGTTCTGCAGTAGATGTCTACTTGTGGAGCAGATTTAGCTCCTTTCATCTTAGCTGCTCCCACTGAAGTGATTGGTCACCACCTCTGGATGGAGCTGTGGAGTTCTGGTGCCAGAGCTACTGTAGACCATCTGATTGGTAGGGGTGCTGTAGTGCCCTAAACCAAGGGTTCTTTGAAGTCTGGACATTTGTGGACATTTAATCCAGCTTCCCCTATGCAAAGTAATCAACTCATTACTCAATTTCAGTTTAAATACGTCATTATTTACTCTATTTCAGTTTTAATACTGCATAACTGTATTTCATATGCATGTTGTCATATATACCCTGTTCATTTTCACAGCACCGTGGAAAGGGTTAATGAACAAAGAGACTTTTGTGACATTGAATGAGGAGCTTGTAATTTTCCACAGCTACCATAGGGTTGCAAAAGAGCATGTTTTAGTGGAAAAAGCCAGACGTTGTTTACCACCAAATTCAGACATACTGACCTTTTGAACGTCTGGTTTAGCCATGTTATTATGTCTGAAAACCTGTTTTTGTCTGGAAAAACTGCTGTGTTATTGCCTTTGAGTATCATTAAAGCTGTAATGCAAGTCTATGAGAGACGGGAGTTGTAACTTTGTATTTGTTATGGTGAGTTTCCCAACTCCACCCCTCCCACTAGAAGGTTCTAGTTAGTCTAGAATGTTGTATAAGGACAGCAATCAGAGCCCCTAGTGTTCTGCAGTTAGGGAACGGTGCATGGAGGGGGATACTCTGCCAGACTGCATGAGTGACCAGAAGAAGACGGGATACTCTGCCACAGAACCTGGGACTCCAGCCTTCTGAGAGAGAGAGAGAGAGAGAGAGAGATGGACAGCTAGCTCAGGTCTTTCCTCAGCAAACCCTCAAACCCTTCTGTCAGTGAGGAGACTAGAGAAGACGGCCCTATGCCTTGCCTGTATGTTTTTGCACCTGAATCTCTCCAGTAAAGAAGCACACTGGTTTACTACAGAACCTGACTCTATGGACTTAATTCCCATTGGGGTGCATCTCACCATCCCTTCTGGAGAGCAGCAACACATGGTGACACTTTGTCGGAGTCTGGGGGACACAGAGTTGCAGAGCTACTGCAATGCCAGGTAGGACCCCTCAATCTCATCCAATCTGATAGTTATGGCCAATCCTGATAATAGGCCATCAAGAAAACCCCTTTATTTAGAGCATATGGCGGTTTATTAGACCAATCTTAAAGGGGTTGTCTGGGTTCAGAGCTGAACAGACATATCCCCTTCTTCATCCAGGCAGCCCCTTTTAGAAAGGGAGCATCCGACATTTATCGTGCAGGACAAGGGCTTTTTCTGCAGATAACGTTATGGGGTTTCTTCTAGGCGGAGGCTTCTGTCTAGCAGCTTTGCAGGTGACATCACTGGCACTAATGGACAGGCTTTAGCGCTGCCCTAGCCTGTAAAACAACTGAAAAGGAATAGGAATATGGAATTATGAGTTCATCCCTGCCATTTGCTCCAGGAGTTGGCAGAGGAAATCAAACTCCACAGGGGTGCCCTGCTTCAAAGTGCAGCCCGAAAGCAGAGGTCAGAGAACTCCGCAGGGGTCCTGGCTTTTAGCAGACCACTTGTGTACAAATCACACCTGAGTCAGACATCACGGAGGCAAATCTCATCCAGCAGGAAAGCCTTTCTGTAAAGGGTCTAAGCTAGTAACCAGTTGAATCAATTCCCTCAGTAGAGATGTCGCAAACATAAAATTTTCCGTTCACGAACAGCGAACGCAAACTTCCCCAAATGTCCGCGAATGGGCGAACCGGGCAAACCGCCATAGACTACAATAGGCAGACGAATTTTAAAACCCACAGGGACTCTTTCTGGCCACAATAGTGATGGAAAAGTTGTTTCAATGAGACTAACACCTGGACTGTGGCATGCCGGAGGGGGATCCATGGCAAAACTCCCATGGAAAATCACGTAGTTGACGCAGAGTCAGGTTTTAATCCATAAAGGGCATAAATCACCTAACATTCCTAAATTGTTTGGAATAACGTGCTTAACACATCCAATGTGTATATACGATCAGGTATGATGTTGTATCGATCAGGTACGCCCGCTTCACAGTGACAGACCAAACTTTGACAGACCAAACTCCCAGTTTAACGCACCGCAAACAACCGCAAACAGTCCATTTGCACAACTGCAAACTCCCCATTTGCACAAGGTTGGATACCAAGCTAGCCATGTCCCGTTCCTTGTCCTCACTGACGTCATTGAAGGTCTCTTCCTCCACCCAGCCACGTACAACACCAAGAGTCCCCGAAAGGTGACAACAAGCTCCCTGGGACGTCTGCTGTGGTTGGTCTTCCACCTTCTCAAAGCCACCTTCCTCCTCTGACTCCTCTTCTTTAGACTCCTCTCTCTGCGTTTCCTCAGGTCCGGCAATCGACGACGACAAAGCTGCTTCTGGTGGTGATGGTGACCACAACTCTTCCTCTTCATGCTCATCTACGGCCTGATCCAGCACTCTTCGCAGGGCACGCTCCAGAAAAAACGCATATGGGATGAGGTCGATGATGTTGTCTTGAGTTTGACTGACCAGGTTTGTCACCTCCGCAAAAGGACGCATGAGCCTACAGCCATTGTGCATGAGTGTTCAGTAACTTGGCCAAAAAATACCTAGCTCCGCAGAGGCTGTCCTCTTTTTTTTAAATTAAAAAAATCTGTTCTTACCAGTTTAATCTCTGTTTTGTCCCCTATCAGGGGCCGGTGTATGGAATAGATTTTAGGAACCGGGAGATAGAAAAATTTGGGGCACTGCGGTGCGCCGCGCAATGTGCTGTGCCACCAATAGAAATAGTGTGAACTACTATTCTTACCATTTTAATCTTTGTTAAGTCCCCTATCAGGGGACGTGTATTGAATTGAATCCTTGCATGGGGAGATAGAGAAAAAAGCTTGCTCTGTCCGCTTCCTTCTAATTTTGGGCACTTGCAATGGAATTTGCCACCAATGCAACTAGTGTTAACTAGTTAAGTACTATTCCTATCAGTTTAATCTCTGTTTTGTCCCTTTTCAGGGCCAGGGCCGGTGTAGTAAATAGATTTTTGGAACTGGGAGATGGAAAAAGACCCATGCTCGGTCCGCTTCATTTGAATTTTAGGTCACTGTGCGTGCGCCGTGCAATATACTGTGACACCCTATATGAGTGGTGGGCAGTGGGCACAGTACAGTCTGTGGGCCTGACACACACTGGCAGGCAACTGAAATTATATTAAAGGGTAAAAATTAAATGACTTTTTTATCTGCAAGGTACTGTGCCACCCGATATGAGTGGTGTGCACACAGTACAGTCTGTGGACCTGCGGCCTCTCACATGGGCAGGCAACTGCAATATATATATATATACAGAAAAAAAAAAAAGTAGACTGATGTACCAGCCCCAAAAAGGGCTTTTTGGGGTGCTGTCAGGACGCTGTCCTTACAGCAGATGGCCCCTTTCACACGAGCGAGTTTTCCGCGCGGGTGCAATGCGTGATGTGAACGCATAGCATCTGCACTGAATCCTGACCCATTCATTTCAATGGGTCTATATACATGAGCGTTTTTTTTCACGCATCACTTGTGCGTTGCATGAAAATCGCAGCATGTTCTATATTCTGCGTATTCCCCATAGAGGTGAATGGGGCTGCGTGAAAAGCGCATAGCATCCGCAAGCAAGTGCGGGTGTGTTGCGTTTTTCACTGATGGTTGCTAGGAGATGTTGTTTGTAAACCTTCAGTTTTTTATCACGCGCGTGAAAAACGCATTGCACCCGCGCGGAAAAAACTGAACAACTGAACACAATCGCAGGCAAAACTGAATGGCTTTGCCTGTGAAATCACAGTTTTCATTGAATGCATCCGCAACGCATCCGGACCTAAGGCCCCATTCACACATCCGCAATTTTATTCCGTGATGTGATGCGGAGATGTTTGGTCTCCACCTGTAGCCAGAACCCAGGCGCACCCAATGGTCTCAGAACCACCTCCCTGTGACCTTCTGGTCTGGAGCTAGGAGCCCTAATGGGTTTTGTGGGTTGTTGGCTGCCAGCACCAGAACAGGAGGAGTGGACCTCTCCCAGAGGGAGGTAGAGAAGGGGCCGGCTACAGGTCAAAAAGCCCATGCAAGCCAGCGGGCGTGTCTTTCTGAAGAGGGGGGGTCCTGTCGAGTAACGTGTTTGGAGGGACCTGGAAACCGCTGACATCACTGCCTTCCATGTGACTACAGCAAAGCCTTACAGAAAATCATTATTCATCACTACCCAAAGGACTACTCACCCATCCGGTAACTGACTCATGTTCTGTTTAATCCTGTTTGTACCATAGTACCTATATTTGCACATCGGTCCACTGTATATATTCTCTGTTATATTTTGTACTGTCTAGTGAGCCCTTAAGGCGATTAAATATATAGTTTAATTTTGTGCTGTCCTGTATCTCGATCATGACTCCCCACATCGTGTTTCGGCATAGTAATACGCTACTGCGGGTTGGTTTCTCAACCCTAAATAATCCCGTTAAATGACTGGGCTTATATCAAATGAGAAACTGGTGGCAGTCTACCTGGGCTGAGAAAGCGCTGTTCCATTGTGAAAAGGCTCTCTGTCAGGGTTGTGAGCGCATGTGGAGTTACTCCGGAGGCTGCTTGGACCACCGGCGCTCACCCCCATGCCTCTCTTTGCCCGTGTGGACAGTAGGCAACTATGTAAACTGTACCAAGCTGACCTTACATGCTCCTCCGGACGTCAGGTCTTGGTATCCAGTGACTATACCGTGTCTAGTGAGCTCAACGTATTTAACGTCAGGTGAGGCAGCGAGGTGCGGTATTCGTCACAGTGCTGCCTACCTCATTTTTGCAACTTTTGTTTACATGACGCATGGGGCTTTTTATTAGTATGTTTTTCAGAGATTTATTTTCTTTTTAGTTCAAACTCAAGCTCTTTATTCTTTAAATATGCAGATTGACACCAAAATAAATGGTTAAAATTGGTTCCCTGCTATGATCATATTGATATTTTTTTTTTTATGTGAAAAGAGAAAATATGCAGACATTTTGTATATTTTATTCTCATTTGTATTTTATTATATATTTTGATACTTTTAAAATATATTTTGGTCTATGGGACATTTCCACGTCACTGTAACTGGGGCTTCCAAATGTGACAAGTGATGCTTCGGCACCATAACGGCCCCTGCCTGGCACGGTAGAAACCACTATGTGCACAAAACAAGCAATCACCGACAGAATATATTAAGGGGCAGCGTCCAAAACCATCCATAAGAACAGTAAAGGATCACTACCCCCCCTCTCTCCATCCGAGGTATTGTTATGTGTAAGACATCAGATTATAAACTCAGACAAAACTATAACTGCGCCCCATGGAGCTCATGGAACAGCCAGAATATTAGAGATCCTCCAAATAAAACATATCATCTCTGTATCACCATAAAATAATAGGAATGAAAATAGTCATAGGAAATAAAATGATCAAAAATTCTATATATCCAAGAAAAATATTTTATATCAAGTCTTCAATTATAAAACGTAAACAATCCAGAGCTGGTGGGATATACGAAGAAGAAAATAATCACGGATTCCCCCACTGGTAAATTCATGTGAGATGAGTGAAGCACATGACTTCTACAAGTACAGGGGCGGCGGGGACCCCATTTGTTGGGTTTATCTACAGGTACATTTTGGTCAGGGTGTACAGACTAAGATGGTATTCCTTTAGGAGGGGGGGAGTAATGGCTTCTATGTAATGAGGCAATCCTAGCCTGGGTAACTTGTTGGGAGAACTTGCACATTACTGATGAAATCCAGTAAGAGCTGACGGTTTCTTGACAAGCTCATATTTGACGTTTTAAATTTTACAAATACTTATAAAAGGTAGAACAGACCGGGGCTGCAATAGGTAGATAGTTATCTTTTTATATTAGGTCCTATGTTTTTTTTTATTTCCTCTCGTCAAACATTTTTGTTTAGAGGGGATATATATACAGAATAAACTTTCACTTTAACTGGATCTGTCCTATGATGACAATATGTGTTCGGGGAGCTCTCACAGTGGTCCCAATCATCACTCCAAGCCCTCGGCAACCTCTGGTAACTCAAAGCAAGGTTCTGTTTTATCTCCCTGTAAAAAGGAATATCTGACAGAATAAAGCCAGTTAGCGACACTGACTACCATAAAAACACATAAGGGAGGGCACTAAAGGGCTAAGCATGGAGATGGCTTCTCTCTGTGAGTTTTATGATGTCTAACAAGAGCTGATTTCTGCTTAAAACATTTTCCACATTCTGAACATGAAAATGGCTTCTCTCCTGTGTGAATTCTCTGATGTATAACAAGAGCTGATTTATTGTTAAAACATTTCCCACATTCTGGGCATGAAAATGGCTCCTCCCCGGTGTGAATTCTCTGATGGAAAACAAGAGCTGATTTCTGCTTAAAACATTGCCCACATTCTGAACATGAAAATGGCTTCTCTCCTGTGTGGATTCTCTGATGTATAACAAGATCTGATTTATGCTTAAAACATTTCCCACATTCTGAACAAGAAAATGGCTTCTCTCCGGTGTGAACTCTCTGATGGAAAACAAGAACTGATTTCTGATTAAAACATTTCCCACATTCTAAGCATGAAAATGGCTTCTCTCCTGTGTGAATTCTCTGATGTGCAATAAGAGTTGATTTATGCTTAAAACATTCACCACATTCTGAACATGAATATGGCTTCTCCCCTGTGTGATTTCTCTGATGTACAATAAGACCTGATTTATCCTTAAAACATTTCCCACATTCTGAACATGGATATGGCTTCTCTCCCGTGTGACTTCTCTGATGTCTCACTAATTCTGATTTATATCTAAAAAATCTTCCACATTCTAAACATGAAAATGGCTTCACTCTTACGTGAGCTTTTGGATGATTAACACCTTTTCTGTGACTTTTATTCTGTGTTACAGTCTGTGATAAATCAGAAGATCGGACCTGTTTAAAAGGATCAAATAATACATTTTTGCTGTGATTGGATGGAGATATATCTTGGATATTGGCATGCTCTTCATATATATCTTGTATGATACCACGTTCATCCACTTCAAAATCTGAAAATACCAGATGTTTCTCTAAGTTCCTGGTACAGTCATCTGCCAAGAATAAAAGACATTTTATTATTGATGAATGATATACCAAAATATTCTATTGAAATTTTATAACATTGCAGTATAAAAAATATCCACAGAAACGTATGGCACAAAATACAAGAATTAACTGACTAGAACAGTGGTGGCCAAAAAGATCACGGTCTAATAGTAGACCGAGGGACATAACTAGGCCAGGTTAGCCCCTAACTTGAGCAACTACCCTGCAACCTCCACCCAATCAGTTATTTTAAATACATATAAATAAAACATTTTCTAGCGCTGGACAAGAAGCGTTGAATGTCTCCTTAGTTCCCCACACCATAGTTATCTCCCCTAGGAGTCCCTTTCACAGCAGAATTCCCGTTTAGTGCCCTCAGGAGAATGCCCCCTTGATGTATCCAAACAGTAGTTATGCCCCCTTAGTACCCCCACACAATAGTTATGCCCCTTACAATAATGCTTTCCCTTAGTGGCCCCACACAGTAGTTATTTCCCCTTAGTGGCCCCACACAGTTTGTTATGCCCCCTTAGTGCCCCACACAGTAGTCATACCCCCTTTGTGTCCCCTTCTTCAGTAGTACTGTCCCTTAGTTCCCCTTACAGTAGTGACGCTCCTTATACTGTTTATACTTTGAATAGAATTAATAAAGTAACACCGAGCACATCATGCTTCTCCCAGCAGCAGACGTGATGTGATGACGTCATCTCTCCTGCTGAGGAGAGCGCACAGGCCGGGGGATTATCTCTGGTCTGTGCGCTCTCCCTCTCAGCCCAGCAGGTACAATGACATCACTGTATCACACCTGCTGCTGCGGAGAGTGCAGGCCGGGGAATGAAACCTGGGCTATAATGGATGACAGATACAGCAGCTGGACTCGGAGGGAGGAGAGCAGAATGGACAGTCGGAAGCACAGTCCTGTCACTCTCAAGTAAACAAACTGGAAGGCAGGCTCCATAAAATCTTCCTTTTTTTCATGGATTTTTTTTTCTTTTACTTTTTCATGGATTAACCCCTTAAAGGGGTATTCCCATCTCAGACAGTGGGGGCATATCGCTAGCGCTCGGCTATTTTCGGGGGGCCCATAGAAATGAATGGAGGGTGGCTGCGCATGCGCAATGCGCCCTCTGTTCATTTACCCGCTCCGTTCTCATTGTAGGTGCACGTTCCAACGGTGGAACCCGCACCTATTACCTATTAGACAATGGGGGCATATCCTAGCGATATGCCCCCATTGTCTGAGATGGGAAAACCCCTTTAAGGACCCCTGATGTACATGTACATCATTGCTGTCCGGAATTTAAAAACCAGTGAAGTTTTGTGGCTGCCTTCTGTGACATCCTGTGAGATCCAGCCCCCTGGATCTGACAGGCAGGAAGCTGTAAGTGTATTACAGTGAGTAATACACTCACAGCCAATGCATTACAATTCAAAAGTCAGATCCCCAAAAGTTGAAGTCCCAGAGTGGGACAAAAAATACAAGTGAAAAAAGAAGTTAAAAAAATAAAGTTTTACAAAAAAATGTAAAGTTTCAGATAAAAATAAAAAAGCAACCGTTTCCCAAATAAATAAATAATTGTAAAAAATAAGGAAAAAAAGAAAAGTACATATATTAGGTAGTGCCTTGTCCATATTGACTGGCTCTTTAAAAATATCATATGACCTAACCCCTCAGGTAAACACACCATCAAAATAATAAAATAAAAACTGTGCTAAACAAACATTTTTTTGTCACTAAAAGTGCAACACCATCCGATCAAAAAGGCGCGTGCCCCCTAAAATAGTACCAATCTAACCTAACCGTCACCTCATCCTGCAAAAAATAATCCCCTACCTAAGACAATCGCCCAAAAAAAAAAAAAAAACTATGGCTCTCAGACTATGGAGACACTAAAATATGATTTTTTTTTTGTTTAAAAAATGCTATTAAATTTTTTTTTTTTTAAAGTAGACATATTAGGTATTGCCTCATCTGTAACAACCTGCTCTATAAAAATATAACATGACCTAACCCCTCAGGTGAACATCGTAAAAAAAAATCTGTGTCTGTTTTGTCACCTTACATCACAAAAAGTGTAATAGCAAGCGATCAAAAAAGTCATATGCATTCCAAAATAGTGCCAATAAACCATCATCTCATCCCGCAAAAATGATACTCTGCCTAAGACAATCGCACAAAAAGTAATAAAAAAACTATGGCTCTCAGACTATGAAGACACTAAAACATGATTTATTTTTGTTTCAAATATGCAGTTATTGTGTTAAACTTAAATAAATTAAAAAAGCATACATATTAGGTATTGCTGCATCCGTAAGAATCTGCTGTATGAAAATATCACATGAACTAACCCCTCAGATGAACACCGTTAAAAAAAACACCTTACATCACAAGAAGTGCAATACCAAGCATTTAAAATGTCATACCCACCCCAAAATCATACCAATTAAATAGTCATCTCATCCCGCAAAAAAGTATACCCTAAATAAGACAGTCGCCCAAAAAATAAAAAAATTATGGCTTTCAGAATATGGAGACATTAAAAAATAATTTTTTTTAAACATGCCTTATTATGTAAAACTGAAACAAACAACCAAAAAAAGTTGTCATATTTGGTATTGTCGCGTTCTTAACAACCTGCTCTATAAAAATACCACATGACCTGTGACCTGTCAGAAGAACAAAAAATTAAATTAAATTAAAATGGTGCTAAAACAGCTATTTTTTGTTACCTTGCCTCACAAAAGAGAAACCTTATCCCGTAGTTTCCAAAATGGGGTCATTTTATTGGAGTTTCTTCTCTAGGGGTGCATCAGGGAGTCTTCAAATGTGAAATGGCAACTTTAAATTATCCCAGTGAAATCTGCCCTCAAAAACCATATGGCATTCCTTTCCTTCTGCACGCTGCCGTGTGCCAGTAGAGCAGTTTACGACCACATATGGGGTGTTTCTGTAAACTACTGAATCAGAGTAAGAAATATTGAGTTATGTTTGGCTGTTAACCCTTGCTTTGTTACTGAAAAAAAAATGACTGAAATGGAAAATCTGCCAAAAAAGTCAAATTCTGAAATTTCATCTCAATTATCCGTTAATTGTTGTGGAACACCTAAAGGGTTAACAAAGTTTGTAAAATCAGTTTTGAATACCTTGAGAGGTGTAGTTTCTAAAACGGGGCACTTTTGGGTGGTTTCTTTTATGTAAGCCTCACAAAGTGACTTCAGACCTGAACTGGTCCCTAAAAAGTGGGTTTTGGAAATTTTCTGAAAAATGTTAAGATTTGCTTCTAAACTTCTAAGGCTTCTAACGTCCCCAAAAAATAAAATGGCATTCACAAAATGATCCAAACATAAAGTAGACATATGGAGAATGTAAAGTAATAACTATAATATGAGGTATCACTATCTGTTTTAAAAGCAGTGAAAATTAAATTTGGAAAGTTATGAATTTTTCATTTTTTTGTAAATTTGGTATTTAAAAAAAAAAAAATGAAAAATATTGACTGAAATTTACTACTATCATGAAGTACAATGTGTCACGAGAAAACAGTCTCAGAATGGCCTGAATAAGTAAAAGCGTTTTAAAGTTATCACCACATTTATGATTAACTTTTATTAACTCTTTCTGGGAGAGAGATAGGAAAAATAGCTACTGCCACTGCGCTGCGTTTTTACGTTTTAAATTTTACAGCGTTCATTTTTCGGTATAAATAACATATCTTTATTCTCTGGGTCAGTACGATTACAGTTATACCAAATAACCAAATATATATAGTCTGTTTTACTACTTTTTTTAAATAAAACCCCTTTTTTTTTTAAAATAAAATGTTTTTGCATTGACGTTTCCCAAGACCCATTACTTTTTTATTTTTCTTCGTATGGAGTTGTGTGAGAGCTTAATTTTTGCGGGACGCCCTGTATGTTTCATTGGTATAATTTTGGAGTAAATGGCGCTTTTGGATCGCTTGTTATTACGTTTTATAGGTGGCAACTAAGAATAAATGAGCAATTCTGTCTTTAAAAAAAAAATAAATTTACGCCCTTCACCGTAGGGGATAATTTATGTGATATTTATGTAGGTCGTTACGGACACGGCAAAAGCGTATTTTCAATGTAAAAAGGCACGGCCCATCCAAAGGCCCCTTAGTGACCGCCGTAAAAAAGGCGTATGGGTGGACAATAACTCCATCGATGGCATGTCAAGGCGCGTAGGTGAATTTATTTATGCACGTGTAAGAAATACAGATTGATACAGATTTTTAAGAATTCTTAGGAAAATAATGTAAGCCATATATTGTATTGGTGTCCTGTTTTCAGCAATATCCTGGTAATTAGTGCCTATACTTGTCCTCTGAAATCCAGTGTGAGCGAATCCTGTCTATCCGGACAACGGCCCATTAGCAGATCAAAGGTTCTGCAGTTGTCAATTATCTAAAGAATGTCTGACAACTGTCCAGTAGGTGGTACATGGCTAGTGGGGCAGGAAAATGCTGGAAATTCCCAACATTCCAGCGGCTTCTAGAGTTCACTGAACATTGCTAGAAAACCATAAGGAACAACCAAAAAGATGTGTCCAAGCCATATCTAGACAATGCTAGGACTGGCTGCTAAGGAAGGAAGGAAGGAAGGAAGAGAGAAGGAGAAGAGAAAAGAAAAGTGCTACAGAAGAGGAAACCTGGAGGGGCCAGAGCAAAGACCGGGACCGGAGAGACGTGAGAAGACCTCTGTATAGTAACTACACTGTACTGGAGAGGGAGAGGAATTTGTGGTTTAGTTACTAAATGGTCTTGGGAGTAACTTTATTATCAGTAGTAATTATTAGTAATTGTTATTGTGTACAAGTCTCTCCGTATGTGAGATTTATGTTTGTTCCTTTATACTTTCATATATACTCATCAGTAATAGTAATAACTGTAATATCATTATTCCCACATTGCACAATATATCTATTTATTTCTATAAGCAGAATCTTAGAGACCGCTCTGCTTTACTTAGTGGTCACTACTCACCTGGGCGGTTATCTGTAGGAACGTCCTCTGTACTCTGCTCATCGCCCCTCACATCTGTCTCTGGAGGATTAATATTGTCCCGATCTTCACCCGGATTCACAAGCTGCGAAAGAAATATTGTAGAAGTCATCAGACGGTTGGATGTATATAACGTGTATATAACATTACATTGTGTATATAACATTACATTGTGTGTATATAACATTACATTGTGTGTATATAACATTACATTGTGTATATATAACATTACATTGTGTGTATATAACATTACACATATATAACATTAAATTGTGTGTATATAACATTACATTGTGTATATATAACATTACACTGTGTGTGTATAACATTACACTGTGTATATATAACATTACATTGTGTGTATAACATTACATTGTGTGTATATAACATTACATTGTGTATATAACATTACATTGTGTATATAACATTACATTGTGTGTATATAACATTACACTGTGTGTATATAACATTACATTGTGTATATAACATTACATTGTGTATATATAACATTACATTGTGTGTATATAACATTACATTGTGTATATAACATTACATTGTGTGTATATATAACATTACATTGTGTATATATAACATTACATTGTGTGTATATAACATTACATTGTGTATATAACATTACACTGTGTGTATATATAACATTACATTGTGTGTATATAACATTACATTGTGTATATAACATTACATTGTGTGTATATAACATTACATTGTGTGTGTATAACATTACATTGTGTATATAACATTACATTGTGTGTATAACAGGCTCCAGGGCAGGAACTGCCCCTCTTCCAATTACCCAAAGCCGGACTTGTGCGGGTCACAACTAGAGATGTCCTGTACTGTTCGACAGCGAACATTGCTTGTTCGCCTTCGCTTCGGGCAGCGAACATGTTTGATTCGCCCTTCATTCTTACATTTAGCTTACTTTCCTACCAAAATCAGGCATAATAAATTCAATTTAAAGCTGCAGTGTTAGAGCAAGGAGAGTATAAACTAGTGTCCTCTGTCCACCCCAACCCTCAAACCAAGAAAAGCCCTTTCTAAAGATGATATATCATCAATAATAATTTTCTATCACATTCAACATAAACCACTCAGATCATGCCAAAAGCCAGGTATGTGCAGGCTGACTATCAATCCGTAGGACAGGGTGTCAACATACCTTACAATGACAATCATGAGTTTTAAAACATACAAACATAAGTTCTCAATCCAAAAGGAAAGAAATTGCTAATCATTGGTTGGCTATCTAGAGGGGCCTGGTCTCTAGACCATTATCATTAGGGCGACAAAAATTGAAATCTTTTTTTTTTTAATATGCCAGCCTAACTCCTCTCTCACTGCCTAAGAGAGCTGCATAAACATTTTCCAACATTTAAAACACGATTTGCATGGCTTTCCCATAGTCCCATATTATGCAAATGAGTTTATATGACAAAACAGAATAGAAAGATTATAAAATTAGTCTTTGGACAATTGCAAAACAAAAAAAAACTATGCAGCCTTCCTAATCATTGAGATGAGAGCTAGATGGCATATTAAAAAATATATATATATTTTTTGTCACCCTAATGATAATCATCTATGTGCACAGGTCCCCCCAATATACCTAACACTAAACAGGCAATTTTCCTTTTGGAAAAACTGGTTAAAACCCAGGCTGCCTTGCCAAGGTATGCTGATGATCTGTCTGATGGATGGATTGTCCTGCATATACCTGGTGCTTGGTGGCCACAAGGGAGAACTGTTCTGTGTTGTCAATTGAATGTTTTATGTAATAATACAAACAACAACAATAATAATAAGATTTTATGATAGGCAGGCTAGGGTAAATGTCTGTAAGTCTGTCTTTGTGTTTGTCTGTTTTATAAAATACAAAGATTAGTTTTTTTAATCATCTACCGTACCGTATGTTTGATTGAGTATTACACCTTAAAGGGAAATGGACAGGCTGTTTTACCCTATAGACCAATATATATATTTTCCTGTATTAGGCATCTTGATCTCAGTAAAACTATGCTATTATCATCCAACACTGCCTTTGCTTAATGTCTATAAAACGCTTTTTGATTTTGTGGAGGCGTTTCAAAAGGGTCTCTCTGATTAATAATCAATTCTTAAGGGAAGAAAATCTTTAGTCATAGTATTAATGTTTGAGAAATTGCTTGGCTTTGGTTGGCTATCTAGAGGGGCCTGGACCCTAGACCATTATCATTAGGGCGACAAAAATTGTAATTTTTTTTTTATATGCCAGCCTAACTCCTCTATCATTGCTGCATAAAGAGATAAAGAGCTGCATAAACATTCTCCAACATTTAAAACTCATTTGCATACACATGGCCAAGAAATGCTAATGAGCAATATAGCAGTATCTGCCTTGTTTGTAAGATGAAACATGATTTGCATGGCTTTCCCATAGTCCCATATTATGCAAATGAGTTGACAAAACAGAATAGAAAGATTATAAAATTAGTCTTTGGACAATTGCAAAACAAAAAAAAACTATGCAGCCTTCCTAATCATTGAGATGGGAGCTAGGTGGCATATTAAAAAATATATATATATTTTTTGTCACCCTAATGATAATCATCTTTGTGCACAGGTCCCCCTAGATACCCAACACTAAACAGGCAATTTTCCTTTTGGAAAAACTGGTTAAAACCCAGGCTGCCTTGCTAAGGTATGCTGATGAGCTGTCTGATGGATGGATTGTTGGCCCTGCATATACCTGTTGCTTGGTGGCCACAAGGGAGAACTGTTCTGTGTTGTCAATTGAATGTTTTATGTAATAATACAAATAATAATAATAAGAATTTATGATAGGTAGGTTAGGTTAAGTGTCTGTCTGTCTGTTTTATAAAATACAAAAATTAGTTCTTTTAATCAACTATCGTACCATATGTTTGATTGAGTATTACACCTTAAAGGGACATGGATGGCTGTTTTACCCTATAGACCTATATATATATATTTTCCTGTATTAGGCTCCTTGATCTCAGAAAAACTATGCTATTATCATCCAACACTGCCTTTGCATGATGTCTATAAAACGTTTTTATTTATAATTTTCCTCTGTCAGGGATTCCGCTGGCCGTGCTTGACTCATTTCTCCTGTCTGTACCATGTGCTGTCCTGAACGTGCATGCACTATGGTGACTTATTCCTAGTGAAGAATAAACTTCCTAGGCGCATGCGCAGCACGGCAGAATTATACACTTCAATCAAACAAAACTAAGCCCGCCACCAGCAAATACCAGGAAGTGGATGGCACAGCAGGAACAGGTAGTCAGTATCCCTTTAAGATGTAATAATCAAACATATGGTACAATAGTTAATGAAGCCCTAATTTTTGCCCTTTATAAAACAGACAAAGACAAAATTATTATTATTGTTGTTGCTTGTATTATTACATAAAACACCCAATTGACAACACAGAACAGTCCTCCCTTATAGCCGCAGAGCACCAGGTATATGCAGGGCCAACAATCCATTCATCCAACAGATCCTCAGCATACCTTGGCAAGGTAGCCTGGGATTTAACCAGTATTTCCAAAAGGAAAGAAATTGCTCAATGTTAGGTATCTAGGGGGACCTGTGCACATAGATGAATATCATAAGGGTGACAAAAAAAATGTACTTTTTTTTTTAATATGCTACTTAGCTCTCGTCTCAATGCTTAGGAAGGCTGCATAGTTTTTTTTTTTGTTTTGTAATTGTACCAAGATTAATTTAATAAGCTTTCTATATTGTTTTGTCATATAAACTTATTTGCATAATATGGGACTATGGGAAAGCCATGCAAATCATGTTTCATCTTACAAACAAGGCAGATACTTCTATATTGCTCATTAGCATTTCTTGGCCATGTGTATGCAAATGAGTTTATATGACAATCCAAGAATTATTAAACTTATTAAGTTAACCTTAAGACAGTTAAATGTTGGAAAATTTTTGTGCAGCTCTCTTAGGCAGTGAGAGAGGAGTTAGGCTGGCATATTTAAAAAAAAATTTAAATTTTTGTCGCCCTAATGATAATGGTCTAGGGACCAGGTCCCTCTAGATAGCCAACCAATGCTAATTTTTATCCTTTTGGATTGAGAATTTATGTTTGTTTGTCTAAATTGCTCAAACCTGTCATTGTAAGGTATGCTAACACCCTGTCTTATGGATAGATAGTCAGCCTGCACATACCTGGCTTTTGACAGTGTGGAGTGATTTTTTTTTTATTTTACAAATAATAAGGGAATGTTAAATAATTAAATTAACAATTAAAAGTAGGTTAGGAAAATGAAATAAAATGTTAGAATAGATTTAGATGTTATAAAATAGGCTATTTTAAACCATTTAAAAATATTAGGCGATTTATGCCTTATAAGGATTAAAATTTGACTTTGCATCATTTGAATACTTTTTTCATGGGACTTTTGCGATGGATCCCACTCTGGCATACCACAGTCCAGGTGTTAGTCAACTTAAAACAACTTTTCTATCACTATTGTAGCTAGAAAGAGTCACTGTGGGTTTTAATATTTGCCTGCTAATTGAAGTCTATTGCGGTTCGCCCTGTTCACCTGACGTCGGGCACACCCCACCATATTGGATTATACCTTACAAAGACTTTGCCTTTTACTGGACTTTACTACGGTAATTCAGAACTTACAGACATTTTATTCTCTTCCATCTCTTCTATTTCTATCCAAACCAAATCTGTTCAACTGGCAGGTATATTTATCTGTCAGTTTTATTGTATATATTTTTTGTGTATAGTTTAGAATAAAAACTAACGATTTCATCGTTCCAGTTTTGCCCTTGTTACTTGATCATCTGATCTATGCTAAGAACTCTGTTCTCAGGAGACATACTACCAAACTGTTTTATTTTTGTAATTTGTTAATTTACTAGCTAAGTTACAAATAACCGTTCTTCCATTTAGGAATAGCTAGGCGGGGTCTCTTCGCCCCGATTCAATACGAAGAGTAGTGGCAGCAAATTAAATCGATTTCCGGGGTGAAATTGATAATTTTATTTTTTACCGATTGTATATGCAATCGCGATTGTATCATTTCTGGGCCCACCAACCAATCTTAAACGTCTACTGTGCTCACACAACTGTGGCCTAGTACAACGTGATTGGCGGGTGGTTGTCACAGTTCCTATTTCCAGTTGGCGAGAAGACAGCCAAGATTCAATATCTTGGTTGAGTTCCTCCCCAGTGTGACTACGAACTGTGCCTACCACTACGAACTGTGCCTACAGTGGAGTCTATTGTCCTTGACCATAGTTACAGCTCCAAATGTCAGCACTTTTGTGAACTGTACCAGACACTGACAGGCTCAAGGACTGGCCCACCTTCTGCTCAACATACGTGTGCAGGACTGGTACAGATTTTTTAGAGAAGTAATGACAGCTTGGGACTCTCCACTTCGGGTGGGCACAAGCCATCAGTTTTCTGAAATGTTCAGAGCCCACCATATGGACCTGTAGTACCAGCAACTTAGCCAGTTAAGCTTCTGCACCATTGGAGGAGGAGCAATAGACGAAGGGAAGGAAGGACAGCGTTTAACAGATTACTATAGTATCCCTTCACCTAGCCACTGTATATACACACACTTTTTTTTTTTATATTAGAATTCTCTCATACTAATTTACTTAACGTAAAATCACAGGAAAGACTCATATATAATCTATCTGATGTGTCTCCCCCCATTTTTCTTTTTTTTTACATAAATAAGCATTTTTTTGGGGGGGTGGGAATTCCGTGCCGTCATTGTGGATTCATGAAAAAAGGAATTAATTCAGTTTTTCCAATTTTACTACCATGGCGGCAAGATAGGAGACCTACCAAATTACTTAATTAAAGGGGAGGTATGGCTTGGAGGACCTTCCTACCAAAGGATAGTTCTTAAGATCCCGACAAGTCAAGTCTGTAGTGCTTTATGAAAGTATGAATGTTGGACCAAGTAGCAGCCCTACATATCTGTTCCAACGAAGCACCCGCTTTTTCTGCATAGGAAGAAGAGACTGCCCTGGTGAAATGGGCCCTAACTTTCTTGGAGACGGTAATAGTCATGGATCGTTTGTTTTATTCACATGGCGATGGAGGCCCTAGAGGCAGCTTTCCCTTTATTTTTCCCTCCGAACTGTACTAACAGATTGTCAACCTTCCTAAAATCTCTAGTTACTTCCAGATATCTCATCACAACTCGTCTAACATTTAAGGAATGGAATTCCTCTTCCTTTTTGTTTTTCGGGCTATTGCAAAATGATGGCAATACTATTTCCTGGTTTCTATGGAAGTCGGACACTACCTTTGGAAGAAATCCTGGATCTGGTTTAAGAATTATTCTATTGTCCGTGATAGTTAAGTATGGATGTCTGATAGAAAGGGCTTGAATTTCCCCTATTCTCCTAGCCGAAGTAATTGCTATGAGGAAAGTTGTCTTGAAAGAGAGCATCTTAACTCACACATCCTCTAACGGCTCAATAGGACTCTTTGTGAGACCCTTTAGTACTATGTTTAGATCCCAAGTTGGGATTTTATGTCTAACAAAAGGTCTTAAGTGGCAAGCGGGAAGCCCTGAAAAATCTTCTAATCCACCTGTGCTCAGCTAGATCTGAGTCAAAGAAGGCACTAAGGGCTGAAACCTGCACCTTCAGGGTCGAAGAACGCAGGCCTAAATCTAACCCCTGTTGCAGAAAATCTAATATCTTCTGTATGTTTGGAGTTGATTCATTTATCTCGGCTTGTCCCCACCAGGAACAAAACCTCTTCTATATTTTTTTGATAAATCGCAGAAGTCACCTTTTTCCTACTGGCTTTAAGGATGGAAATGAACTTCTCTGACAACCCCTGGCTCCTTAAAATTTCTGATTCAGGATCCAGGCTGTCAGCCTGAAAAACTCTGGGCATGGGTGCATTACTGGACCCTGAATCATTATATCTTTTCTGGGAGGGAGTACCCACGGATCTGATGCAGCTACATTTTTGAGGATCGAGAACCAATTTCGTTTTGGCCAGAATGGGGTTATTATAATAAGATTAGGTCTGTCGTGGATAAGCTTTTGCATTTCTTTTGGGATTAGCTGAAACAGGGGAAATGCATAAGCCAGCATCCAATCCCAAGTCAGGGAGAAAACATCTACTGCCCACGGTTTGTCTTTTGGGTTTAGGGAGCAGAATTTCTTCACTTTTGCGTTTAACCCTGAGGCAAACAGGTCTATGACTGGAGAGCCCCATTTCTCTAATAAGAGGCTGAATGTCTCTGAATTCAGTGACCATTCTCCCTTATCTAGAGTTTTGAGGTTTAAAAAAATCCACCACCTGATTCTGGGAGACTTTTAGATGTACAGTCGATATAGATTTTAGGTTTTCTTCGGCCAAAGAAAATATTTTTGCTGTCAGCTTCATTTTTAGTTTTGATCTTATTCCCCCTTGTTGCCTTAAGTAGGATACCGTTGTCACGTTGTCCGATAAGAATTTTACGTGATGTCCCTTTAAAATGTCTGATGCGGCTTTTATTGCCTCCCATACAGCTCATAATTCCCTGTAGTTTGACGATTGATTTGATATAACTTCCGGCCAAAGCCCCTGGAAGAGTCTTCCTTCTATATTTGAACCCCATCCTGTTTTGCTGGCGTATGTTTGGATCTGAACAAATGGAGTCTTTTGGCAGGCAACTCCCTTTACTAGATTTTTTAACTGGGACCACCATATGAGAGATAATTTTACGTTATGTGGAATTCGTATCTCCTGGTCTAAGGAAGTTTTTCTCTTGTCCCAATATCTTAGTAACCATAGCTGAAGGGTCCTAAAGTGGAAGTGAGCCCAGGGGACTGATGCTATGCGCGACATTAATACCCCTAGAAGGCTCATCGCCTCTCCGATGGAGCATAGATTTATTTTCCGGGACCTTTGGACCTTTTCTCTTAGATCTACTGTCTTTTCTTCTGGAAGGAAGGAGGATTGTTTTTGAGAATCCAGGATAATTCCTAAAAAATGGATTTTTGTTTGGGGAAGAATTCATGATTTTTTTAAATTTACAATCCATCCCAAATTTTAGATCTCTTTCCATCTTTTCCCCGGAGTTTGCCAGTAATAGGAAGTCGTCTAAGAAGGGTATTATCATTAGACCCTGGTTCCTGCTACCATCATTACTACTATTTTGGTGAATACTCTGGGGGCTGTTGAAATACCGAAAGGGAGCACCGTAAACTGAAAATGATGAAACTTCCCTGTACTGTCTCTTAGCGCGAATATTAAGAATTTTTGCGACTGCTGTCCGATTGGTACATGGTAATATGCATCCTTCAGATCTATCGTGCACATTAATGCATTCTGACCTATCAACGAAATCATTGATGCCAAGGACTCCATCTTGAATTTCCTGTATAGGATGTTCTTGTTCAGTTCCTTTAGATTTATTATTGTCCTGAACCTCCCATCTGGCTTGGCCACCAAGAACAGGGTGGGGGAGAAATTCTACTTCTCTTGAGAGGGGGGAACTTGTGTAATGGCCCCCAGATTTAACATTTCCAGTACATCCTTCCAGAGATTTTCTCTTAGTAGTATGGATGATGGGGATGTGACCACATTTTTCTTTGGGAGAAGAGAGGAAAACTCTATCTTGTATCCTTTGGCTAATATATCTAAGACCCATGGTTTTGAGGTAATTACCTCCCACTGAGATAGGAAACCTCTTAGTCTTCCCCCAATCCTGGCGTCATTTTTTATCACTGGTCTTATTTTGGGGATTAAGGAGGAACCCCATACCTCAACCACCTTTCGGTAGCTCCACCTCCCTGTGTTTCCTTTTCCCATGTAGGGTCTGTCTCTACCCCCATAGGGATGAAAGGAAAAATATTTCTTCTGATCTTTCTCTTCAGGAAATCCTTTTTTCTTATCAGTCGCTTTTTCCAGAATTGTGTCCAAAACTGACCCAAAGACATATTCCCTAGAAAAGGGATGGAACAGAGCTTCATTTCAGAACGTGCTGCGTCCTTTGGCAGCAAATCTAACTGTCTCAGCCGACGCATCTGCTAAGAAAGCTGTGGCAGATCTAAGTAGGGGTAAGGAATCTATTTTTTCCTCTCTCAGGGTTTTATTTTTTAAATGACTTCCTAGTTCATTTAACCACAAGTACATAGATCTCGCCACCGAAGTTGCCGTAATGTTGGTCTTGATACTGTACATAGCTGCTTCCCACGCCTTACACAGGAGACTATCCGCCTTTCTTTCCAGCAGCTGGGAAGAATCTTCAAATGGTAGGAAGGTCTTTTTGTTTACCTTCGCTACCTGCACATCTATTTTAGGAATATAGTCGAACTATTTTGATTTGGAGGGATCAAACAAGAGCCTGTTTCTCAATTCTCTCGAAATACCCAGGAGTTTTTCTGCTTCAAACCATTCATCCAGAATCATCTTCTTTATATTCTCGTTATGTGGAACACCTTTAACCTTAGTGGTTTCTGGACCTCTTCAATTCCCATTGTGGCTGCCATCTCTACAGAAGAGAAGTAAAAAAAATTTGCGTCCTCTACAATCTCCCCTTTTGAAAAGGGGTCGTTGTCCTCCCTCCGCCTTGAAGGCTCGGCTTTGTCTATTTTATCCTCGGATTCAGAGGAGGAAGAGGGCTGCCATTCTTTGTCTCTTTGGAGGAAGAGAACCTGGACTGGCGTCTTTAAGTGAACTCAGGGAGGATTTAACTTTACTGATTAGTGTTTTAAGTTCCTCCATTATAAATGGTTGTTCCTCTCTCACAACGTCTGAAATACATTCCTTGCACAATTTTTTTGAATAATGCTCAGGAAGTTTTTTGAAGCACGAGATGCACTTAACACTCTTTTTTTGCTCCTCTTTAGCACCCTATTTGAGAAGAGAGGAACTATCAGCATATATATCCTCTGATTAAGAGATGTATATTCTCAGAGGATATTCTCTTATGTAAACTCCAATTCTATAATTATTATACAATTAGTATTTCCCTATGTGGAGACTTACTGTCACCAGTGCAGGAGTGTCCAGCTCTCTAGGCTGCTCAGGGGCCAACATCTCTGTCAATGTGATCCTCAAACCTCAGATCAGTATCCACCATGGATTCCTGAATTTTTTATTTGCCGCCGGTGAAACACACTTCCGGGATGCCTAGCGCGTCAGACGGCGCCAATCACGTAGGGTACTCCGGCTCACGTCTGCTTATCCCTCCAGGGAAAAGGAAGACACGCGCGCAACCAGCACCGGACACAGGCATCTGATGCACTGATGCGAGGTCCGCTTTCTCTCCCCTGCCCAGCTTTGGACTCATACAGCCGGCAAGCAGGGAAGTTCTTCACAGCGATTCCTAGATCAAGGGAGGTTCAGCCACTGATGAATCCACTCTGCACGGGTATATGAAATCCAGCTTCCCCTTCCTGACGACCAGAGAGGTCTTTCGCTGACCTGTCCACTATAGGGGCAGGAAAACACTGAAGAGGGTTGGAGGACAGGGGCAATTTAACCTCTCTCTGTTTTCCTGCCCCTACAGAGGTCAGGGGTCAATCTCCTATCTTGCCGTCATGGTGGTGAAATGGGAAAAAATGATTTGTTACCACGAAGCAAGATAAAATTTGGTTTCGTGGCAAATTGAATATTCCTCAAATTTGGATCAAAATCAATTAGTTTTGCTTCAATTTGTTTAACACTAATCACTACAACTCCCTGCTTATCAGTGTTTATAGAAAAAGGACAGCGGAGAACACAGAAGAGGTGAGAACTGATTATCATCACTAGAACATCCTGATCATCACTGTCTATAGTAGAAGGGCATGAGAGGTGAAAACTGATTATCCATCACCCCTAGAACACCTTGATTATCACTGTCTATAGTATAAGGACAGGAGAGGTGAGAACTGATTATCTATCACCACTAGAACACCCTGCATATCATTGTCTATAGTATAAGGACAGGAGAGGTGAGAACTGATTATCTATCACCACTAGAACACCCTGCTTATCACTGTATATAGTATAAGGACAGGAGAGGTGAGGACTGATTATCTGTCACCACTAGAACACCCTGCTTATCACTGTCTATAGTATAAGGACAGGAGAGAACACAGGAGAAGTGAGGACTGATTATCTATCACCACTAGAACACCCTGCTTATCACTGTCTATAGTATAAGGATAGAAGAGGTGAGAACTGATTATCTATCACCACTAGAACAACCTGCTTATCACTGTCTATAGTATAAGGACAGGAGAGGTGGGAACTGATTATCTATCATCACTAGAAAATCCTGATTATCACTGCTTTTAGTATAAGGACAGGAGAGATGAGAACCGATTATCTATTACCACTAGAACACCCTGCTTATCACTGTCTATAGTATAAGAACAGGGGAGAAGACAGGAGAGGTGAGAACTGATTTTCTATCACCACTAGAACACCCTGCTTATCACTGTCTATAGTATAAGGACAGGAGAGGTGAGAACTGATTTTCTATCACCACTAGAACTCCCTGCTTATCACTGTCTATAGTATAAGGATAGGAGAGAACACAGGAGAGGTGAGAACTGATTATCTATCACCACCAGAACACCCTGCTTATCACTGTCTATAGTATAAGGACAGGAGAGAACTGATTATCTATCACCACTAGAACTCCCTGATTATCACTGTCTATAGTATAAGGACAGGAGACGTGGGAACTGAATATCTATCACCTCTAGAACACCCTGCTTATCATTGTCTATAGTATAAGGACAGGAGAGGTGGGAACTGATTATCTATCACCACTAGAACTCCCTGCTTATCACTGACTATATTATAAGGACAGGAGAGGTGAGAACTGATTATCTATCACGTCTAGAACACCCTGATTATCACTGTCTATAGTATAAGGACAGGAGAGGTGGGAACTGATTATCTATCACCACTAGAACACCCTGCTTATCACTGTCTATAGTATAAGGACAGGAGAGAAAACAGGAGAGGTGAGAACTGATTATCTATCACCACTAGAACACCCTGCTTATAACTGTCTATAGTATAAGGACAGGAGAGGTGAGAACTTATTATCTATCTCCTCTAGATTACCCTGCTTATCACTGTCTATAGTATAAGGACAGGAGAGGTGGGAACTGATTATCTATCACCACTAGAACTCCCTGCGTATCACTGTCTATAGTATAAGGACAGGAGAGGTGAGAACTTATTATCTATCACCTCTAGATTACCCTGATTATCACTGTCTATAGTATAAGGACAGGAGAGGTGGGAACTGATTATCTATCACCACTAGAACTCCCTGCTTATCACTGTCTATAGTATAAGGACAGGAGAGGTGAGAACTTATTATCTATCACCTCTAGATTACCCTGCTTATCACTGTCTATAGTATAAGGACAGAAGAGGTGGGAACTGATTATCTATCACCACTAGAACTCCCTGCTTATCACTGTCTATAGTATAAGGACAGGAGAGGTGAGAACTGATTATCTATCACCTCTAGAACACCCTGATTATCACTGTCTATAGTATAAGGACAGGAGAGGTGGGAACTGATTATCTATCACCACTAGAACTCCCTGATTATCACTGTCTATAGTATAAGGACAGGAGAGGTGGGAACTGATTATCTATCACCACTAGAACTCCCTGATTATCACTGTCTATAGTATAAGGACAGGAGAGGTGGGAACTGATTATCTATCACCACTAGAACACCCTGCTTATCACTGTCTATAGTAAAAGGACAGGAGAGGTGAGAACTTATTATCTATCACCTCTAGATTACCCTGCTTATCACTGTCTATAGTAAAAGGACAGGAGAGGTGGGAACTGATTATCTATCACCACTAGAACTCCCTGCTTATCACTGTCTATAGTATAAGGACAGGAGAGGTGAGAACTTATTATCTATCACCTCTAGATTACCCTGCTTATCACTGCTTATAGTATAAGGACAGGAAAGGTGAGAACTGATTACGATTATATTATATGATAATTATTACTATTATTGGTATCTTCCAAAAGCCACTGTACTTTCTTTTAACAAACGCTGCACGATTAGATTTATCGCATGCATCATTCAGGGAGCATGTGTTATTTCTCCCAAACACAAAGCAGCTACAATGTTCCTGCGATTGTCTCTGACCACCTTGCCGAGTTGGAGTTCGGTGAGGAGAAAGCCAGCGTGGTTGTTTGCTGCTTGATGCCCTTTAGAAAGTATTTGGCTATGTGGCTACTATCACCCAGGGAGATCAGCTCTAACATGGCAACGCTTTACAAGATAGGAAGAAGGGGGAGTGGGAGCGATGTTCTGCCCTGCTTCTGTTTGGGACAGGAGGATATCCATGGAGGAGGCCGATAAGTGTCTGGTGTTGGAAAAAACGTGGAGGTGTCAGTAGGACCTGGCCTTCTTGCTACAGTGCTGCTTCGCTGCAAAAAACATTGATTTAATGGGCTGTGAAAGGCATGAACTGTTCCAGTCCGTAACCGTTGCTCCTGGTGTCCATTGTGTGCACCGTGCCGCACAGCTAGAATTGCAGGGAGCGGCCTACATTTACCGCCACTTGAGAGTACAAAGCGGGGATGGCTTTTATTTTTTTAAATGCCAGCTAGATAACTTCTGAGTGAGGCTGAGCACATGCTATTAGCCCCCTAAAGGCAACAGAATTCACAAAGTGGTACCACAGAGACTGCACCACCAGCAACTTGTGCAAGCAGAGTTTTTTTTGGCCACATATTTCATTATCGATGGCTGATGGTGGGACAGAATAGGAGGAGGCATAGTCTGAGCAGGAGAAGCAGTAGCTGATGAGGACTTGGATACAGTACTGCACGTGGATGCCGCCTGGCTGCCACAAAGGAGACCGGGAGAAGGAGGAATCTCTTGTTGTAGTATCTGGCAAACACCTCTGTCACTCCCATGGCTTATTTTAACCTTTTCAGAACCAGTTTTTTTTTAGGGTGGGCGTTTTCATTTTGTACTCCATGTCTTTCAAGAGCCATAACTTTTTTATTTTTCCATTTACATAGCCATATGAGGGCTTGTGTTTGGCGGGACAAGTTGTACTTTCCAACTACACCATTTAATATTGCATATGATGTAGTGGAAAGCGGGGAGGAAATTCCAGATGGGATGAAATTGAAAAAATAAAAGCAATTCGACCACAGTTTTACAGGTTTTTTGATTACGACGTTCGATGTAAGATAAAACGGACTGGTTACTTTTATTCTACAGGTCAGTATGAATCTGGCGATACCTCACATATATAGTTTTTCTTGCGTTTTAATAGTGATAAAAAAAAATAAAAGTGGTGCATCAAAATTGTTTTATTTTTTTGTCTCCATATTTTTACCCCTAGAAATTTTTTAATGTTTATGTGTGCAGAGCTGTGTGGGGGCTCATTTTTTGCGGGGCAATCTGCACTTTTAATTAATACCAATCTGGGGTTTGTATGGCTTTTGATCACCAGTTATTTCATTTTTTTGTAGAAAATGAAGCGAGAAAAAACAGCGAATTAGACATTTGGACGCTTTTTTCCATTTTGATGTTTGCCGTATGGGGAATATATTTTTATATTTTTATACTGTGGGCATTTTCGCACATTGCCACACCCATGATGTGTATTTAAAAAAAAAAAATTTATTTATATATATATTATTGAATGGCGCTCAGACCACACATATCCAGTTCAATTGCCATGGAGCTAAAGTCTTTCCCATAGTCTTTCATTATACGAATGGGCTCCATAGCAGAGCTATCTGGGGTATCACCTCTCAAACAGGACAAGCATACATGGGGCCATAGTCGCAGAGCAGGAGGCGAGCAAGCAGTCCCTTCCAGGAAACTGGGGCAGACTATGGTACAGGGTCCAGTCCGCTACATTTCTCCCCTTTACCAAAGAGACTATCCAGACTCCAGACCTCCAATCGGTCTGGGGCTCTGATAGTCGGTCGGCCTTTCTTACCCGGTGTAGCTGTCCTGGTGTTCTCCTGCCACATGTATCCAGTGGGAAATCCATAGTCTGGGAAAAACGTAACCAGGGTGTCCTCTCTCCTGGTTGGATAAAGCGGTTGCTGGGGAGAAGGGGTAACAGGCTCCTCTCCCTGCAACGTCCCCTCTTGTATTATGGGAAAACAAACCGCCTTCTCTTCCAATACCGTGTCCTGTTGTTGGGGACCAGGACAGACTGTCCATATCTCCAGTGGTGCAGGTGCAGAGATTATGGTCCCATCTGAACTGTTGTGGGGTTTACTGTCTCCCCTTGGTGGGTTATGCTTCTGCTGGGGAGAGGGGGTAACCAGCTCCTCTCCCTGAACAGTAGACTGCTGCTGGGCAGAAGGGACGGCACCTTCAGCTCCCGGGGGTACACACTGCCGCTGGGGAGGAAGGACAGCACCTTCAGCTCCCTGGGGTACACACTGCCGCTGGGGAGAAAGGACGACACCTTCAGCTCCCGGGGGTACACACTGCGGCTGGGGAGGAAGGACGACACCTTCAGCTCCCGGGGGTACACACTGCGGCTGGGGAGAAGGGATGGCACCTTCAGCTCCCGGGGGTACACACGGCCGCTGGGGAGGAAGGACGACACCTTCGGCCCTCTGTAACTCACACTGCCGCTGGGGGGGAAGGACGACACCTTCGGCCCTCTGTAACTCACACTGCCGCTGGGGAAGGATGACACCTTCGGCCCTCTGTAACTCACACTGCCGCTGGGGGAAGGACGACACCTTCGGCCCTCTGTAACTCACACGGCCGCTGGGGGAAGGACGACACCTTCGGCCCTCTGTAACTCACACGGCCGCTGGGGGAAGGACGACACCTTCGGCCCTCTGTAACTCACACGGCCGCTGGGGAGGAAGGACGACACCTTCGGCCCCTGGACTTCACACTGCCGCTGGGGAGGGCGGACGATACCATCTGCCATGAACTGCAGGTACTCTGCTGTTAACCTCCTCACGAACTGCACAGATTTCTCCGAGGGGTTGGGTCGAAGAAAATCAGCCGTGATCTCAGCACTCTGTCAAATTCCTCCTGCGTGTAGCTGGGTGCCATGCTTGTTCTCCTGAAGTTGGGTATGAGTGCTAGCGTTGCCCTCAATTTGTAATTCCACGAACGAGCTGCTTTACCTCGCACTAGGACGCCATCCCACCGCTGCCACCAATGTAACGGATCGCCTGGCACCCCGACTGGGTACCTCCGTTGAAAGATGCTCCTAGCGTTTCCTGAGGACTCCAAGCGCTCTAGCAGACACCTCAATCACCGAACCTGAGAAGCATACGAATCCTCTCAAGCCTCTGGATGCTGTAGACAGTTGAATAGGAACCATACGAATAGGTTTGCACTCCTAGCAGTCTAACTGGAACAGCATGCAATAAATCCTCCCCCAATAATGAGACGACACTTCACTTTGAGGGTTAAACAGGAACTCTTTCTTTATTGAGGGCTACCTGCCCGGTATTTATCCAGGTCTCCCACCTGGTGGTCACTCCCCTAGGGGACCAGAAGGAAGACTATGACACGGGATACAGCAGCCAATCACACACAATGGGACAATACAGACACCCCCAGCATATCCCTCCCCTCTGCCTGTGATACAATTACCCCACACAGGTTAATGTAATTATCACAGGCCGGAGAATACACAATGTCTTCTGTCCTGGAGACAATTGAGGAGTCATTCAATTATCTCTCAGGACAAAGAGAAATCGCCAATACACACGTGGGGACAATAGGACAGACATCACTATTCAATACACAATGTCCCACCCTTTACAGTACACAGACATGTAACATATCCCCAGATGGGTTGGATCTGAGCGCTCAATATATCCAAGGATAGAGGCAGACTCCATTGAGCACATGGTTGCAAAAGATCATAAAATTACACAATGTTACAATTACTACATAAAACATATACCTGCAACATATCCCCAGATAGCTTAGGTCTGAGCGCACATTATTGAATGGCGCTCAGACCACACATATCCAGTTCAATTGCCATGGAGCTAAAGTCTTTCCCATAGTCTTTCATTATACGAATGGGCTCCATAGCAGAGCTATCTGGGGTATCACCTCTCAAACAGGACAAGCATACATGGGGCCATAGTCGCAGAGCAGGAGGCGAGCAAGCAGTCCCTTCCAGGAAACTGGGGCAGACTCTGGTACAGGGTCCAGTCCGCTACAACCTATTTACAATATGTGGGTTGCACCTCTAATTCATTAAAGACCCGCATACGCAAACATATATCGGATGTGCCGCACTATCGCACCCGCAATGTATCTGCCGCCAGTGCACATTTTGCGCTGGTGCACAATGGAGATGTTAGAAAACTTAAAGCACAAGGCATAGAAAGGGTGTTTTTTCCGACCAGAGGGGGAGATATGAGAAGAATATTATTGACTCGAGAATGCTTCTGGATGTTTCAATTAAAAACTCGCATTCCGACAGGTTTAAATAAAAAATATGACCTGATAGTACAATACTGACAATGTTTGGATGTTTTAATTGGAAACTTGCATTTCTACAGGTATAAATAAAAAAACAAAAAATAAGACCTGATAGTACAATACTGACAATGTTTTTGTATCACCTTTATGTCTACTCTTTTTTAATTGTGGAATACGAGCTGTTTTTTGTCATGTTTGGACCTGAAACTTTCCAGGGGAGTTGATTGCAGGTGCACAGTCACGTGTCACGGCAATCAGAACCTCAGGTGTGGAGGGCCTTTTTAAATGGTTCTTTTGTGCTAAACGTACTTGTCATGATGAAGGATCCATATGTTTAGAGATCCGAAACGCGTCACATTGCGGTGTTTGTCCTGATGTGTGTAAAGTTTTTATGAAGCTTTAATAAAGGAACACTCGATTTGGAGAGCTGGATCCAGCATTTTTTATTTCCAAGTCTACACCTATATACAGACTATACCTATATACAGACTATACCTATATACAGCCTACACCTATATACAGTCTACACCTATACACAGCCTACACCTATATACAGCCTACACCTATATACAGCCTATACCTATATACAGTCTACACCTATACACAGCCTACACCTATATACAGTCTACACCTATATACAGCCTACACCATGTAGACTGTACAAAGGTGTAGACTGTATATAGGTATAGGCTGTATATAGGTGTAGGCTGTGTATAGATATAACACCTATAAATCACTACCAGACCGCTTATAATGAAATATCAATTTATTGAATGATTTTTTTTTTTAAAAACATACATATTAAAAATGTGAAAGGAGAGGATACAAGTGCAGGGAAGAAGCGGCATCACCTGGAGGGAGACCACAGCGGACAAACAGTTCATACATGTGTCAATATAATCAAATAATAAAGTGCAAGTGGCAAGAACATACAAAAAGTTAATTGGACAAAGAACAGGTACCCATGCTCTGCTCCCTTCAGGATGGCACCAGCCCCGACGCGCGTTTCAGCGTACCTTCATCTGGGGGTATATAGATGTATATAGATATAGGCTGCATATAGGTATATCTATCTATCTATCTATCTATCTATCTATCTATCCCACAGTCGTTATATTGTTCGGCATGGTGTAACCTCCATACATTTGCTGTACAGTATACATTATAATCCCTGTACCATGCCGTTCAATATACAGTATAACACCTACACTGTGGGGTTATGTTGTATATTGTACAGCATGGTGCAGGGATTATACTGTATATGAACTATACTGCATACTGTACGGCATGGTGTATGAACTATACTGTATATTGTACAGCATGGTGTATGAACTATACTGTATATTGTACAGCATGGTGTATGAACTATACTGTATATTGTACGGCATGGTGTATGAACTATACTGTATATTGTACGGTGTGGTGTATGAACTATACTGTATACTGTACGGCATGGTGTATGAACTATACTGTATACTGTACAGCATGGTGTATGAACTATACTGTACGGCATGGTGTATGAACTATACTGTATATTGTACAGCATGATCTATGAACTATACTGTATATTGTACGGCATGGTGTATGAACTGTACTGTATATTGTACAGCATGGTGTATGAACTATACTGTATACTGTACGGCATGGTGTATGAACTATACTGTATATTGTACAGCATTGTGTATGAACTATACTGTATACTGTACGGCATGGTGTATGAACTATATTGTATATTGTACAGCATGGTGTATGAACTATACTGTATATTGTACAGCATGGTGTATGAACTATACTGTATATTGTACAGCATGGTGTATGAACTATACTGTATATTGTACGGCATGGTGTATGAAATATACTGTATACTGTACGGCATGGTGTATGAACTATACTGTATACTGTACGGCATGGTGTATGAACTATACTGTATACTGTACAGCATGGTGTAGGGATTATACTGTACAGCATGGTGTATGAACTATACTGTATATTGTACGGCATGGTGTATGAACTGTACTGTATATTGTACAGCATGGTGTATGAACTATACTGTATACTGTACGGCATGGTGTATGAACTATACTGTATACTGTACAGCATGGTGTATGAACTATACTGTATATTGTACAGCATGGTGTATGAAGTATACTATATATTGTACAGCATGGTGTATGAACTATACTGTATACTGTACGGCATGGTGTATGAACTATACTGTATATTGTACAGCATGGTGTATGAACTATACTGTATATGGTACAGCATGGTGTATGAACTATACTGTATATTGTACAGCATGGTGTATGAACTATACTGTATATTGTACGGCATGGTGTATGAACTATACTGTATATTGTACAGCATGGTGTATGAACTATACTGTATACTGTACAGCATGGTGTATGAACTATACTGTATATTGTACGGCATGGTGTATGAACTATACGGTATCTTGTACATCATGGGGCAGGGATTATAATGTATTCTGTACAGCATAGTGTAGGGATTATAATGTCTATTACACAGCATGGTGTAGGGATTATACTATATATTACACAGCATGGTGCAGGGATTATACTGTATTGTATGGGATGGTGCAGGGGTTACACTATATATTGTACGGCATGGTGCAGGGATTATAATGTATTCTGTACGGCATGGTGTAGGGATTATACTGTATATTGCACAGCATGGTGTGGGGGTTATACTATATATTGTACGGCATGGTGCAGGGATTATACTGTATATTGTACGGCATAATGTATGAACTATACTGTATATTGTACAGCATGGTGTATGAACTATACTGTATATTGTACGGCATGGTGTATGAACTATACTGTATACTGTACAGCATGGTGTATGAACTATACTGTATACTGTACAGCATGGTGTATGAACTATACTGTATACTGTACAGCATGGTGTATGAACTATACTGTACGGCATGGTGTATGAACTATACTGTATATTGTACAGCATGGTGTATGAACTATACTGTATATTGTACATCATGGTGTATGAACTATACTGTATATTGTACAGCATGGTGTATGAACTATACTGTATATTGTACGGCATGGTGTATGAACTATACTGTATATTGTACAGCATGGTGTATGAACTATACTGTATATTGTACATCATGGTGTATGAACTATACTGTATATTGTACAGCATGGTGTATGAACTATACTGTATATTGTACAGCATGGTGTATGAACTATACTGTATATTGTACAGCATGGTGTATGAACTATACTGTATATTGTACGGCATGGTGTATGAACTATACTGTATATTGTACGGCATGGTGTATGAACTATACTGTATACTGTACAGCATGGTGTATGAACTATACTGTATATTGTACGGCATGGTGTATGAACTATACTGTATATTGTACGGCATGGTGTATGAACTATACTGTATACTGTACAGCATGGTGTATGAACTATACTGTATATTGTACAGCATGGTGTATGAACTATACTGTATATTGTACAGCATGGTGTATGAACTATACTGTATATTGTACGGCATGGTGTATGAACTATACTGTATATTGTACAGCATGGTGTATGAACTATACTGTATATTGTACGGCATGGTGTATGAACTATACTGTATATTGTACGGCATGGTGTATGAACTATACTGTATATTGTACAGCATGGTGTATGAACTATACTGTATATTGTACAGCATGGTGTATGAACTATACTGTATACTGTACGGCATGGTGTATGAACTATACTGTATATTGTACAGCATGGTGTATGAACTATACTGTATATTGTACAGCATGGTGTATGAACTATACTGTATATTGTACAGCATGGTGTATGAACTATACTGTATATTGTACGGCATGGTGTATGAACTATACTGTATATTGTACAGCATGGTGTATGAACTATACTGTATATTGTACAGCATGGTGTATGAACTATACTGTATATTGTACGGCATGGTGTATGAACTATACTGTATATTGTACAGCATGGTGTATGAACTATACTGTATCTTGTACATGCATGGTGCAGGGATTATACTGTATACTGTACGGCATGGTGTAGGAATTATAACTGTATATTACACAGCATGGTGTAGGGATTATACTATATATTACACAGCATGGTGCAGGGATTATACTGTATTGTATGGGATGGTGCAGGGGTTACACTACATATTGTACGGCATGGTGCAGGGATTATAATGTATTCTGTACGGCATGGTGTAGGGATTATACTGTATATTGTACGGCATTGTGTAGGGATTATACTGTATATTGTACGGCATGGTGTAGGGATTATACTGTATATTACACAGCATGGTGCAGGGATTATACTGTATATTACACAGCATGGTGCAGGGATTATATTGTATATTACACAGCATGGTGCAGAGATTATATTGTATATTACACAGCATGGTGTAGGGATTACTATACTGTATATATGTACAAGCATGGTGCAGGAAGATCTATACAGCTGTATACTATTGTACGGCATGGTGCAGGGATTATACTGTATATTGTACAGCATGGTTCAGGGATTATACTATATATTGTACAGTATGGTGTAGGGATTATACTGTATATTACACAGCATGGTGCAGGGATTATACTGTATATTACACAGCATGGTGTAGGGATTATACTGTATATTACACAGCATGGTACAGGGATTATAATGTATATTACACAGCCTGGCGTAGGGATTATAATGTATATTACACAGCCTGGTGTAGGGATTATAATGTATATTACACAGCATGGTGTAGGGATTATAATGTATATTACACAGCATGGTGCAGGGATTATACTGTAAATTGTATAGTATGGTGCAGCGATTATACTGTATATTACACAGCATGGTACAGGGATTATAATGTATATCACACAGCATGGTGTAAGGATTATACTGTATATTACACAGCCTGGTGTAGGGATTATAATGTATATTACATAGCCTGGTGCAGGGATTATAATGTATTCTGTACAGCATGGTGTAGGGATTATAATGTATACTACACAGCATGGTGCAGGGATTATACTATATATTGTACGGCATGGTGCAGGGATTATAATGTATTCTGTACAGCATGGTGCAGGGATTATACTGTATATTACACAGCATGGTGTAGGGATTACACTGTATTGTACGGGGTGGTGCTGGGGTTACACTGTATGCTCTTTGATGTGACAATTATCTTAGGTTTTACCTTTGATGGCGCCGTGCCCAAGGCTTAGCGGGAACACTGCTTGTGGACGGTTCGTCCTGTGGTGTTTGGGGTTTTGATCCTCCTTATTACGGGTAACGGCTGCTGACTTGTGTGACATGATGGGATCTGCTCGGCTTGATGAGATTGCAGTAAACGCGCATGGAGGGCCCGCCTGTCTCCACTGCTTGCGTCTGCTTTCTAGCGCTTGTCTGTCAATGGGTTACCCCACTTTTAAGGCAGTTTACTAAGCAATAAGCTCTATTAAATACTATGAATGAATGGCGTGCCGCTATAGCAGCTGACTACCTCAGGGTCACCCCGCTTCTTGCCGGGGCTTCAGGTTTTGTCTGCTCAGAAGTTAATTTTTGTCTTCCTTTATTAACCATTAATGTTCTGATATTTGCGGCCCAGCTATAGGCTTACTGGCACATTTCTGAGCTTGTAGGTTCTTGCAGTCAGCAACCAAAGGGTGCTGGGTCCAGAGTGCGGTTTATCAGTGGACACCCGATTCCAACCCCTCCCTGTCTGACCTGCTGTCTATGAGCCAGGCACACTAAGCATCAGCAGCAAGGAGTTAAACCCCTATAATGCCAATGTCCGGGCATTATGGAAGCGGTCATTAGCATGCGGGAGGCACAGGAAGGTGAGAACAGCGCATTGCTAGCTGTACTCACATTCCCTGGTCTTCTTCCGGCCCCACGTATAGTGTCAGGACGTAGTGCATGTAGATGCGCACTATAACCTGACGCTGTGCGCTGTCAGGTCACAGTACAGCGTGGCGGGTAGAAGACCAGGGAGGGTAAGTGAATCTGCCAAGTGCCAGCGCCGTCCGGAGCTGGAGAGGCAAGTTTATTTTTTTATTTGTTTTAAATGTCTGATCTGAGGTCTGATTGGGGTCTGATCTGAGGCTGGGGGGTCTGATGGGGACCGATCTGAGGCTGGGGGGTCTGATGGGGACTGATCTGAGGCTGGGGGGTCTGATCTGAGGCTGGAGGGTCTGATCTGAGGTTGGGGAGGGTCTGATCAGAGGTTGGGAGGTCTGATGGGGTCTGATCTGAGGCTGATGTAGGCTGGGGGGTCTGATAGGAGGGTGATTTGAGGCTGATGGATGTGGGGGGCAGATCTGAGGCTGAGAAAGGGTCAAAGGCAGGGACATTTGCGAAGAAAGAGGCAGGGACAGTGGCAGGGAGAGTGAAAGCTGGGTGAACCCCTCTCTGGACCCCTCTGGTTTAGCTTGGCTGCCATTAATGCCAAATAAAAAGAACTAAATCTATAACATTCTCAACTTAAATATTAGACTGCTATTTGTGGTCAAAATGGCGCCTGTACTATTTGTAATATATACCGCAGGCGCCATTTTGTGCTGCAAATATACTGCACTCTAGATTTTTTAAATTGAAGTGCAATTTCTGTAACTTACCCCTAAGTTAGTTATATCTTTGACCAAATATAGCCGTCACATTTTTAAGTTGAGAATTTTGTATGGCCCCCGAACGATGTTACAAATATCCAAATGGCCCTCGGCAGCAAAAAGGTTCCCCACCCCTGCTGTAAGGGGTGCAGTCGCTACTGGGCCTAGGAGCCTGAGGGGGCCCATAGACCATGTGCCACATAAGAAGACACCAGTACTATACAAAGTTCATGCAGGTCAAGTTACATCTCTGGCTGGAGGGAAGGGGTAAGGTCAAGAATTTGGCATGGGGCAGGGGATACAGTTTTAATTTTCGCCTCAGGCAGCAGGAAGGCTATGTGCTTCCCTGCCCCTGGCCACAAAGCACTGAGGGAAGGGGGACCAAGCTGAACTCTTGCACCAGGGCACATGAGCCTTTAGCTACACCCCTGAATATTATATTATACTCTATGCAAGTAAGAAGGAGGACTTGGGGTCCAGTTGTTCTATGTGACACCTAGAGCCAAAATTAGAGTAAATAATGTACTATCAGATAGCTCTAACCTGGAGAGAGGGACGCGGCAGGGGTGCCCGCTATCACCGCTTTTATTTGCTGTAGCTATAGAGCCATTGGCTGCACTTATTAGGCAAGACTCTCAGATTAAGGGCTTTAAATACCCAGAGTTTGAGGAAAACTGGCATTATATGCCGATGACATGCTTTTATTTTTGGATGATGTGGGAACCTCTGTTGGTCGGGTTATGGAGATTATAGATCTGTTTGGCAGTTACCCAGGATTATCTATTAACTGGACCAAATCGGCCAATATGTTTATGTCTCCACAAGAAGATAAGAGGTGGGTGGAGAAGACCCGATCCCGAGTGTAGACACCTTTAAATATTTAGGCATTTGGATAACCCGCAATGTACAAGACTACTGTGTTTCTAATATTCTTCCGATACTCTTGGCTTAAACTGCCTCTTTTAATGATGGGACGGGCTAACCTGGCCAAAATTATTTTAATGCCACAATTATTATATGTCTTACATAATGCACCAGTGTGGGTGCCGAGGTACCTATTTCGCAGAATAGATGGCATATTTAGAGATTTAATCTGGAAAAAGAAGACCGCCAGAATAGCACTATCCAGACTACAGCTGCCTAAGACAGAGGGAGGAATAGCCTTGCCCAACCCATGGGTTTACTATATATCTGCACAACTGCAGCATATGCAAGGATGGGGGATAGAGGATGGCAGTATTGTACTGGACTCTAGGAGACTAATCATACAGTCCCTATTGTCCGACAAATCTTTGATGGAGGCACTAGAGGCACATACATTTCGACTGAGATCACCGGGCCTACCTACCATGCTACTGATACATAAATTTTGGGAGAAAACAAAAGAGCTACTAGGAGATACTGGATGTCCAAAATATACCCCTATTTGGAGGAACGCAAGGTTGTGCAATTTATTAAAGTTTAATTTGATGCAGTGTTACTAATATACTTATTCTGATAATGTATGATTGATCTGAGTGTATTGACGTATAATGTACGGTTAATTCTGTATAAATTGTCTATATGCAAAACCTTTAATAAAAATGATTTGATTGAAAAAAAGAAGGATGACATCTACATGTGCTAGAATAGAATCCGTGGTATGATCTTGGTACTGCCATTCTGACAGTAAGGAGACACCAGGAGACTGCACCCTAGATTACAAAACCTTTAAGATAATGATGCATTTATCTCCTGATCAAGCTGACAATGGTTGACCATTTGTAGTATTGCATGGTCCCGGCCGAGGACCTCTCAGAGAACTGTTGTGCCTCTCCTGTGCAACCACAAAAGATCTGCAGCAGTTCACAGAGGAGGCCATCTTAAAGGGCTGTACAGGCAGAAAATACTGAGAAGATCCAGACAACATGTAATGTCTATGGTCAGCTGTAATCCTGCCATCTCCACCTTTCTCATTATACAAGGATAAATCATATAATACTGGTGGATAAAACAAGACTGAAGACAAGATCTTCACAGCCTTCTACAGATCATAGGGGACATTTCCTGAGACCTTATCTCCATCTACCTGATCATCCTGTGGGACATTGTGATGTCCTTCTGAACCATCCTGTGGAAGAAGAGGACTGGGACATCTCTCCGGTGTTCTTCTCTCTTCCTTATCTGTAGGAAACACATCCAGTGACTGAATTCATTCCCTTACATACAGATAATGAGAGGACGTGTGTATTTAGTCATGTCTCTTACCTGGTGATGTGAGGGGCCGGGGATTCTCCATCATGATGTCCTTGTACTGATCTTTGTGTCCTTCTAAATACTCCCACTCCTCCATGGAGAAATAGACGGTGACATCCTGACACCTTATAGGAACCTGACAACACAATGATACGGTCATCACCCAGATCCCTTCATAGCGTTCCTGTATAATGTCCCAGCATTAGTACCAAACCAAACAGAATTTCCTCAAACTAATCATCAGCAATATCTAGCAAGGAGTATTATGTACTGATACCCAAAAAGAACTAAACCCTTGCAAAAAAGAGTTACACCATATAAGATAAAATATCTCTCAGTTTTATTATTATAAAGTAACATATAACATACGGGGAAAGCAAAAACACTGAAGTGCCTGTCACAGCAGGCCACAACCCGGAAGACAGAGTCCACGCACTACCCGAATATATAGATATATGGGATGTAATGATACTACATACACAAAATGGGTATATATAAATTGAGACATACAGGAATGTAGTTCCCACACGGATAACCCATATAGATGTACACCCAAATGGTCAGAAAAGCAACCCTACTGAAAGGGTGGGATATAATATCAAACCTAACCCAAGCAGTTAGATAGTGCAATGTAGATAATAAGATATATTTTACCCATTATCATATCCGGGAAGAGCGTGGACACCAGAAACCTCGACGCGCGTTTCACCCCTCACAGGCTTCGTCAGGAGGATGTTTAATTTGTCCAGGTTACCGTCTTAAATACCCTAAGCACACCCGTAGCCCAATCAGAAATGCGCATCATCGCCCTGATTAGCGCGGCAGGCATCATGAGCGCGCATCCCCCCGCCATAATTCCGCGCCGGACGCCGGACTCAGTCGCGCAGCTAGATGACGTGGCCAGCGTCACCGCTACGTATACAGACTGAGCCGGCGTCCGGTCGTCAAGACGACCGGGTACATGGAGCGCGTCATAATGCACGCCGCACCAGCGCTACAGCGGGATGCGCAGCATCACATGATACAGCGAGCTATTATGTGCAAAGGGATACCGTACACAAATGCAGATGCGGGACATCATAGCCATCCTTGTATATAAAGAGCCAAAAGGGCGCATGTATCCACGCTCCTTATGGATATAGCAGGCTATTCTGTCTCAAGGGGCGTAGTCACATAAATAACATGCCATAAATAATATATAAATATATAAATAGAAACACCACATACAAATATTTGAAGTGGGGACGAAAAAAAGGGGGGGATTGGATGATAAGTGACAAGTGCAAGTGATAAATAGATTAAAATTAATAATAATAATCAATTCATATCACGAAATAAAACCAAATACCTAAACAAAAGTGTAAGGCCCTCACATAGGAGGAAGTAAAAAAATTATATAAATATGTAGATGTAAGTGCATAACCACAAAAAACAAAAATGGCAAAAATAACAAAAAACACAAGTTAATGTATAATATAAATAAGGAATATATATAACTGACCACTTAGTACAATCATTAAATCCAAGCAAAGTGAAAAGGAGATAAACCCATAGTGCAAATATTAAGTGGTCACATACTGGACCAGAGTAACTTACTCTGGTCCAGTATGTGACCACTTAATATTTGCACTATGGGTTTATCTCCTTTTTCACTTTGCTTGGATTTAATGATTGTACTAAGTGGTCAGTTATATATATTCCTTATTTATATTATACATTAACTTGTGTTTTTTGTTATTTTTGCCATTTTTGTTTTTTGTGGTTATGCACTTACATCTACATATTTATATAATTTTTTTTTACTTCCCTCCTATGTGGGGGCCTTACACTTTTGTTTAGGTATTTGGTTTTTATTTCGTGATATGAATTGATTATTATTATTAATTTTTAATCTATTTATCACTTGCACTTGTCACTTTATCATCCAATCCCCCCCTTTTTTTCGTCCCCACTTCAAATATTTGTATGTGGTGTTTCTATTTATATATTTATATATTATTTATGGCATGTTATTTATGTGACTACGCCCCTTGAGACAGAATAGCCTGCTATATCCATAAGGAGCGTGGATACATGCGCCCTTTTGGCTCTTTATATACAAGGATGGCTATGATGTCCCGCATCTGCATTTGTGTACGGTATCCCTTTGCACATAATAGCTCGCTGTATCATGTGATGCTGCGCATCCCGCTTGTGCGCTGGTGCGGCGTGCATTATGACGCGCTCCATGTACCCGGTCGTCTTGACGACCGGACGCCGGCTCAGTCTGTATACGTAGCGGTGACGCTGGCCACGTCATCTAGCTGCGCGACTGAGTCCGGCGTCCGCGCGAATTATGGCGGGGATGCGCGCTCATGATGCCTGCCGCGCTAATCAGGCGATGATGCGCATTTCTGATTGGGCTACGGGTGTGCTTAGGGTATTTAAGACGGTAACCTGGACAAATTAAACATCCTCCTGACGAGCCTGTGAGGGTGAAACGCACGTCGAGGTTTCTGGTGTCCACGCTCTTCCCGGATATGATAATGGGTAAAATATATCTTATTATCTACATTGCACTATCTAACTGCTTGGGTTAGGTTTGATATTATATCCCACCCTTTCAGTAGGGTTGCTTTTCTGACCATTTGGGTGTACATCTATATGGGTTATCCGTGTGGGAACTACATTCCTGTATGTCTCAATTTATATATACCCATTTTGTGTATGTAGTATCATTACATCCCATATATCTATATATTCGGGTAGTGCGTGGACTCTGTCTTCCGGGTTGTGGCCTGCTGTGACAGGCACTTCAGTGTTTTTGCTTTCCCCGTATGTTATATGTTACTTTATAATAATAAAACTGAGAGATATTTTATCTTATATGGTGTAACTCTTTTTTGCAAGGGTTTAGTTCTTTTTGGGTATTAATGTCCCAGCATTCCCAGCAGTGTCACCTCTCCGGTCAGCAGCTCAATCATCTTGTTGGTGAGCTCTAGGATCTTCTCTCTATTGATCTCCTCATGTATCAGGGGGTGAGGTGGAGGCCCCATGATTGGGCTCAGGGTTCTTCCCCATCCCTCAGACACAGGGTCCTGACAGCGCTCACTAGAGGTCTTCTTCACTACTGTGTAGTCCTGGTTATGGAGAGACACAGTAATAACTATCACTCCATACATCTCCAGAGTCCCTCACCTCTCCAGTCATGTCCATCTGTTAGTAACATAGATACGATGATGTAATGTGAAATCATCAGAACCTCTCACCTCTCCAGTAAGCCGGAAGAGGATCTCTAGGGTGAGATTTATTATCCTCTCCGCCATCTTGTCCCTGTCCATTCTTGTTGGGTCAATCAGGAGAGGGATCTTATAGAGAAGATCTCCACTGAGCGGATCCTATATTGTAGGAACCTGAATGGAAAGAAGATGATGAGAAATCTCATGTAAAATACAATAACTGGAGATAAGAGGAGACATCGGAGGAGATAATAAAGTGTAGATGTTGTGTTCTCTCTTTATATGGATGGAAACATGTGTGAGGACAAGGCAGTTTCATGATATGTTATAAAATCCAGTATATAAAATATACAAAACATAAGTTGATCAACAAGTCATAAAACTGGGAATAAAAATAAATAAAAATAAAATAGAATAAAATTAAGATAGACATGCAGAGGGATCTAACACACGGAATAAGGATCACATTAGCCCTTTTACACGACACGTGTCTATTTTATTCTATATTTTTTTTATTCCCGGTTTTATGACTTATCGATCAACTTGGATGTTTTGTATTTTCTATATATTGGATTTTATCATCTAGATCATTTGTAGGTTTAATTTGTTGGTATATAGAACAAAGGAAAAACCACAGGGTGTGCATTGTGAATGACTAGAATACTACAAGAACAGCCTGACACGGTCCGGCCCGGGTTCTGATATCAGCACAGCTCCGGATAAGGAGCGATTGGTCCCTCATTTTTATACAATTACAACCACTGAGGAAGAAACGTACAGTTTCGAAAAGCGTCTGGTGCAACTGCAGTATTAATCCATCGAGTGCGGCACCAACCTATTGAGAGGAATAAACGTATCTTTCATACCATTCTGGACATTGAAACAGCAGAAATTGGCGTTCCCATTTTGTCAGATATCTTTTATATAAAGAAGACAGTCTTCATATAAAAGAAAGGATCCAAGAAAAATATAAAAGTTATAGGATCCTGCAGGCAGACATAATCACCTCTAAGTTCTTTTAATCGAAAATCTTAATTTGTTTTGTGCAAGCAGTGAAACAAAGGGACGGTTGTCTATTTAAAAATATATAATAATTTATTTACAAAAGTTAGATATTGAATGAATAAGGCCTCTTTCACACTTGCGTTGTGAAGATCCGGCGTGCACTTCCGTCGCCGGAATGCACGCCGGATCCGGCACAACGCAAGTGAACTGAAAGCATTTGAAGACTGATCAGTCTTCAAAATGCTTTCAGTGTTACTATGGCAGCCAGGACGCTACTAGCGTCCTGGTTGCCATAGTAGCAGTGAGGAGCGGGGGAGCGGCATACTTACATTCCGTGCGGCTCACGGGCGCTCTGAATGACGCCAGAGCGCCCGCAGCATGGATCACGTGATCCATGTGATCACGTGATCTATGCACTGGGGCGCCCTGACGTCATCCTGGAGCGTCCCGGGAGCCGCATGGAATGTAAGTATGCCGCTCCCCGGCTCCCCCTACTGTTTACTTTGGCAACCAGGACTTTAGCGTCCTGGCTGCCATAGTAACCATTGACAAAAAGCTAAACGTCGGATCCGGCGATGCGCGGAAACGACGTTTAGCTAAAGGCCGGATCCGGACTAATGCCCTTCAATGGGCATTAATTCCGGATCCGGCGTTGCGGCATGTCTTCCGGATTTTTGGACGGAGACAAATCCGCAGCATGCTGCGCTTTTGTCAACGTCCAAACAACGTTGACATACTGAACTGATGCATCCTGATGCATCCTGAGCGGATTTCTCTCCATTCAGGATGCATAGGGATAAAACTGATGAGTAGCTTTCCGTCCTAGAGATCCGAGGACGGATCTCTAGGACGGAAAGCTAAAAGGCTAGTGTGAAAGAGGCCTAATAATGCAATGGCAACAATAAGGATGTGATATCCTGCAATGACGAAGTAATACCAAGATGCGCCACTAGATGGTGCTGTACTTCATCAGCACTTCCCAAATCGACGTGAAATTACCACCATATTATGAGGGAATGTCCCATCTGTTTGTGAGTTTAACAAACAGGTTATCAATTAACAATGTATGAATTTATACAGGAAAGGAGAGATGTGAACCCTTGGCTCAGTCACCTATGATCAATTTTGGGTATATAGTAGTATGAGATAACTTATAAACTCCTCAACTTGGTATGGCTATTGAATATAAAATTCCAGTCAGAGATTCTCTCTCTGATAGCAATATCATGTGTGTTATTTAGGGATATGCACTTTGAATAAACAATTATAATATTGCTGTAGACACTTAACACTATGTATCCATACAAAATGGGGATCTTAACTAAACCCCAAGCAGAGTGATTTACGATGTTATGAGTAAGGGCTTGAATTGTGTTTGGTAGCCCGAAACGTGTAGACGAAGACTTTTTGTAACTTGATGTGTTTTTACCGCAAGCAATAAAAAGTGAATTCCTTCACTGAAGTGGAGCTGGATCTTTGAACTTTTTGGATAAATACTACAACAGTATACATTGCCAGATCAAAGGATGAGCAGAGTTTTAGAGGATAACCAGCTCTCAGGAATTCTCTGGTAGTCAGGATCTAATCCAGGGTTTTCTTTTCTTGTAATGTAGTCGGGATCCTATGTGTTCTCTGTCTTGTGATGTCTGATGTTTTTCTTCCGCCGTGACGGCCATCTTACTTATCCTCCTGGTATGTGGTAATTATCCCCATCCTTATCAAATGATCACATCCTTCCAGATTAGCGTTTTCCAATCATGTTGGATGGGTGTGCTCATATGGTAATGATTCTATGAGATCATATTTACCCAGAATGCAATATTGTTGTGATTGGTGTCATGACATCCATCTGTCTCCAGGTGGCACTGTTGTGTAACATATTAACATCAGACTTTTTAAGAATTAACCTATATATTGTGACTATATGTTACACATTATACCTTTGACCTTTGCAACCTTTATCACTGAGGAGGGATACTTCTTTGACAATCTTTTCCAGACTTAGTGGAACCATCATGAGTTTCCCAGACTCTTGAATTTATGTGTTTGATAAGAAATACAATGGGCCTTAAAGTCGCACTGAGGGTTAGTATATTCTAACTGTCCAAACGACTGATTTATTATGGTTAGAATTAAATGAGCTCCACTGTGTAAGTCCCATTTGCAAAAAATCAACTTAAACGCTTTGCATATATCCTAAGAACACATATTCTCTTAGTGAGATACACACGGTATAAAGAATATATATATATATATATATATATATAGTTATAATGTGTCAATGTACAATATTATATATATGAATTATCAATTGGTTCATGCTAAAACAAAATAAATCCACTATATGTATACATATACTTTCGATTATATGAATAAGCACACACACCAGATGTCTCTCATGAAACAGCCTTGTAATGAGGTAAGATCACTACCTTTAGATAAGCCCACATCTGTGGCAATAACTTAAAGGGGTTCTCCTGGAATTGAGAAAATGAAAATACTTCAATATTACTTTATTATAAATATATTCTCAAATACCTTTCATTAGCTATAATGGCTCATTTTGTCTGGGGAGCAATGATAAGGAGGAATAAAATGGCCGCCTTCCCATTCGTCCACACAAAACCTGTCCTAATCACACAGTAGGACACGTTACTTCACAACGCTGAGCTAAAGAGCTGCCTCATGCTCCTCTGCTCTGCTTGTCAGGAATTATGATCCTGAATACAGGTGATAAGATCTTCAGCTAAATCTCTGTAGGACTGAAGTTCATGAGGAGACATGAAATACGGAGAGGAGATGGGGATGTGGTAATGAGCAGCAGCGCTTGTATGCAGTCTCTATTACCACAGTCTGTCCTGTCCCTCCTCATGAACTCCTTTCCCACAGAGATTCAGCTGAAGATCATATTAAACTGTATTCAGGATCATAATACCTGCTAAGTAGGAGAGGCGGATAAGGCAGCTCTTTAGCTCAGTGTTGTGAAGTAACTTGTCCTGCTGTGTGATTAGGACAGGTTTTGTTTGCACTAATAGGATGGCGGCCATTTTATTTTTCCTAATGATTGCTCCCCAGACAAAATGAGCCATTGTAACTAATGAAAGGTATTTGGGAACATAAATATAATAAAGTAAAAAAAAGTTTTTTCATTTTCTTAATTCCCGGAGAACCCCTTTAACGAACAATGCCCTCTATACATAGTATGAACCTTATACAGAGTAAACTTTCTGTGACCTTTCCATTGGCCTACCTTAGACACATAGTAAAATTGTAACTATGGTTCAGGATGAATTTATTCTTAAAGGCAATGAACGTCCATCTTGACTAGAATAAATCACTGTATCCTTATGAAAAGGCATAACAATATCCCTACTACACACGAGCAAGTAAGTGTGCCGGCACACAAGATAACTATAGGATCCAGCAGCGCATCGAGATCATAGGTGAGCGGAGGTCATCAATATCAGATCGGGTGGGGGGTCCGACATTCAGCACCCCAAGTCGATCAGCTGTATGAAGAGAAGGCTCACACTGTGTGCCCCTGCTGTCTCCCGTCTCTCTTCCTGCCTGCCATAGACATGACGGCAGTGATTAGGACAGGAGGCGGCGCGCGCCTTCTCCTCATACAGCTGACCTGTGGGAGTGCCGGATGTCGAATCCCCACCAATCTGACACTGATGATCTATCTTGAGGATAGGTCATCAATATTAGAAGCCCGGAGAACACCTTTCAAAAGTAGTTTGCCTAAAAATTTTAAGATTTGTTTCTAAACTTCTAAGCCTGTTCTAAATAAATAAAATGACATTTACAGAATGAGGAACATAAAGTAGACATATGGGGGATGTAATGTAAGAACTAGATTACGATGTATCACTATCTGCCGGAAAAGCAGAGAAATTAAATTTTTTTAATTTTCCATGTTTTTTCTGAAGGAGTTAATGCAGGGAAATCTAACCGCAGTTTGTCCATCATTTCACCATTGCACATAATACAGATGATACCTACATGGTGTAGAGATGGGTCTGCACGGCTGATCGGTGGAGAAGACTTCTGGAGGGTCAGGATGCGGACTCTGACACCGGAGGGATTGAATGAAGAAATCCAAGGAATTCCAGAATCTCTCCCTGTTTCCCCAGGTCATTCTGCCCTTCTCCAGTATGGAGCATTAATACTCCTCCTCATGTGCGCATGCGCTGCACTCTGCTTGGCTCTACCTCCCCTGTGCTGGCGTGCTGAGACCACCGCTTCCTGTCCCACTTGCATCCTTGTTTCCTGCGTGTTCTCTTGTCGCCGGGGACAGGTTTTCTTCCCAAGTGTATGCACATGCGCCACATAAAAAAGTGGTGAGTATTACAGTGCCTTGCAAAAGTATTCACCCCCTTTCACTTCGTATTTTGGTGCCTCAAAACCTGGAATTAACATGGATTGTTTGAGGATTTGCATCATGTAATTTACAGGACACGCCCACAACTTTGAAGATGTTTGTTTTTTATTGTGAAGCAAACAACAAATAGGACAAAATAACAGAAAAAGTTAATGTGCATAACTATTGACCCCCCTAAAGTCAGTACTTTGTAGAGCCACCTTTTGCGGTAATCACAGCTCCAAGTCGCTTTGGATAAGTCTATGAGCTCGCCCCATCTTACCACTGGGATTTCTGCCCATTCCTGCTTGCTGCTCCAGCTCCTTCACGTTGGATGGTTTGCGCTTGTGAACAGCAATCTTTAAGTCTGACCACAGATTTTCTATTGGATTGAGATCTGGGCTGTGACTCGGCCATTCCAACACATTTACATGTTTCCCCTTAAACCTCTCAAGTGTTGCTTTAGCAGTGTGTTTGGGGTCAGTCCTGCAGGAAGGTGAGCCTCCATCCTAGCCTCAGATCACGCACAGAGTGGTACAGGTTCTGCTCAAGAATCTATGTATTCAGCACCATCCATCTTTCCCTCAACTCTGACCAGTTTCCCAGTCCCCCCAGCATGATGCTGCCCCCACCAGGTCTCACTGTGGGGAGGGTGTTTTTTGGATGATGTGAGGTGTTGGGTTTGCACCAGATATAGCGTTTTCTTTGATGGTCTCATCAGACCAGAGCACCTTCCTCCATACATTTTGGGAGTCTCCCACAGGCCTTTTCACAACTCACAACGTGCCTTTTTGTTTTTAGCTGAAAGTAATGGCTTTCTTCTGGCCACTCTGCCATAAAGCCCAACTCTATGGAGTGTACGCTTACTGTGGTCCTATGTACAGATCCTCCAGTCTCTGCTGTGGAACTCTGCAGCTCCTCCAGGGTTACCTCAGGTCCCTGTGCTGCCTCTCTGATTAATGCCCTCCTTGCTCGCTCCGTGAGTTTTGGTGGGAGGCCGTCTCTTGGCAGGTTTGCTGTTGTGCCATGTTCTATTTGATGGTGCTCCTGGGGATCATCAAAGATTTGGATATTTTTTTATAACCTAACCCTGACTTGTACTTCTCAACAACATTGTCCCTTACTTGTTTGGAGAGTTCCTTGGTCTTCATGGCAGTGTTTGGTTGGTGATGCCTCTTTTTTTAAAACTCATTTTATTGAGCAAATCGTACACATAAGTTCTTTACAGATCACATAAATCAGTGATAAGAACATAGTACTGATATATACAAACTCCAGAGATATGAAGAAAATAGTGGCACTCACCATTGCAAATGAAAAGCTTCTTTATTGAAGATGTACTAGGTCGTGGAGACCATCCTCGTTTCTGACTATGTCCCAATTCCTATGTATCACATATTTAATTGTTTCTGCTACAGGGCTATACTTAAGAGCAAACGCGAACCTATTAGTTTGTGTTTTCTTTCTAGAACTGCCCAAGTCACTCTTTTGCTTATTGAGTAGATCCGTTTGTGTGCAACTGCCTGCTAGACAGCGCGATGAGGTCAGAGGCCAGAAGAAGCGCAGGTGCGCGAAACGGCCGTCGCCAGCTGTACACTCAGCATTGGACATCCACGTCCACCCCAGCCCATGTAACTGTTTTACATCTTCAGTAAAGAAGCTTTTCATTTGCAATGGTGAGTGCCACTATTTTCTTCATATCTCTGGACTTTGTATTCATCATTGGACTATATCTTTGCACAGTAGAGCACCACTGATATTGCAGCAATTGACTGGGTCTCACAGCACATCGTTCACACACCTAAGTTTGGGTGTGGAGCAGTGCCACCTCCCCTCTCCACGCTATAATAGTACTGATATATAAAATACATTACTTTACCTTGTCGAGATACCATACCATACATAGTGGTAGAAATTAAGAGATATGAGAAAGTATTCCCGTATAACTTTTAGCAACTGGAGTCTAGAATCCTGCCTAACGGTTTACATTGTCCAAAGCGGCTTGCAATAATCTGGGAGAGGACATGGTATGGAAAGAGGAGCACTATGTTCCCCAAATGTTATCAAACTTCGCCTTACATCCTCTATTCTTATACACAATTTTCTCATAAGGTATCACTGTATTAACAAGCGTCTTCCATTGGTTGACCGAGGGTGCATATCTCCCATCCATCTAATCGCAATCGCTTTACGTGCAAAGAATAAGGTTTCCCTGACAAACACCCTGATGTACTGACTATAATTAGCTTCTTCAATAATACTGAATAGACACACTTTTGGAGTCACAGCAATCGGATGCTCCAATAGAGTATTCAGAAGGTTTACAGTATCGAAACAGTATCGCTCAAGGAGTATAACGGGAATAACACTGATTTTGACCAGTTGATCCGCAATCCAGAGAAGTGACTAAACTGCTCTATTAGAGAGAAAGCCCTGGGGAGAGACTCTTCCACTTCCGACATGAAAAGTACCAAGTCATCTGCGTATAGCCCCACTCTATCTTCCTCTGCGGCTATACCCACTCCCTAAAGATGGGATCGCACCTGAGACACAGTGCTAATGGCTCAATAGCCAGGGCAAATAGCAAAGGGGAGAGGGGAAATCCCTGCCTGGTTCCCCTACTGAGCCCAAAATCCCTGGAGCACTGGCCATTGACCAATATATTGGCTCTTGGTTGCTTGTACAATATCTGTATCCATTTAATGAAATTTGGGCCAAAACCAAAGTGTTCGAGTACTGCAAAAAGATACTTCAATTCGACAGAGTCGAAGGCCTTGGCAGTGTCCAGCGATGCCAGTGCCCACTTCCTCTGCTGTCGAAGGCCAATTTGTGTAATAATTTGGAGCCTTCTAATATTGTCCGTAGTGGATCTACCAGGCATAAACCCTGATTGATCGGGGGTGAATCAGGGAAGCTATGACCTTGCCTAGTCATATCGCCAGGATCTTCGCCAGTATTTTATAGTCAAGATTTAATAAGGAAATTGGCCGATATGAACCGCATTCCATAGGGTCTTTCCCTTGTTTAAGTAGAACTACAATAGTAGCATCATACAGTGACGGGGGTACGCTGCCATGTGCAAACGAGGCATGATACATTTGCAACAAAAGGGTTTGTAGGGAGTCAGCGTATTTTGTGTAGATTTCTAAAGGCTGTTAGCCAATGAAGAAATGGCATCTGAGACCTCCTGTAGCGACACAGGGGATTCCAGAAGAGTTAGCATCTCTGGTGATAGCTGGGGAATTTCTAGCTCAGTCAGATAGGCCTCAGCCTCTTCCACAGTGTACTCCGCCCTAGCCTCATATAATTCTTCATAAAAGACCCTAAACTGTTGAGTAATGGAGTCAGGATCGGTTAAGATGTGACCATCCTTGTCTCTAATACGAAGCACTGGAGGAGACGATTCTGTCGCACTATATGGGCCAGTAGTTTACTGGATTGATTCCCTAATTTAAAGTAAGACTGTCTGGTAAAGAACAATTTATGCTGTGCCTTCTCTTTCAAATACGTCAGATACTGATTACCTTTCAGTAACCACTCCTGTCTGTTCAGCTCCGTTGGGTCAGAAATATATATTCTTTCTAACCTAGTACAGTCAGTCGCTAAGTCTTCCTCCAATTTGGACGTTGCTCGTTTTACAAACGATATGGAGGATTTCAAGCAACCCCTCAGTTAAGCTTTGAGTGTGTCCCACAGGGAGAGAGCACTTTCATGGTCAACGTGGGCACTAAGAAACAGCGGCAACTGGTCTGGAATGCGGTCAGCCGGTTCAAACAGCGAGAGCCAAAAAGGGTGAACACGCATGTTGCGTCTTTGGTTTCTGTTGCCCACCAAAATGGTCAGTAGCAGCGGTGAGTGATCTGAGATTCCTCTAGGCCCATATTCTAACTGGTAATTAGTACTACAAAGTAAATGATTACCAAGGGCATAGTCTATGCGCGATAGAGTGTTATGGCTAGTAGAATGACAGGAATACACTCGAAGATCGGGGTATTTGACTCTCCATAGATCCGTCCATCCAACCTCCTCTATCAATTTAGCCACAGGTGACCTGGAGAAGACCGAGGCCGTAGCCTCTCAACCTATCAAGGGTCGCAGACATAATCATGTTGATATGCTGCTGCGAAGCCAATAGCTTGCTGGAGAACATGTAAGGAAGAGGCTGGGGGTATATACAAATTCGTATGGCATGAATGTTGAGCCCATTGAATCCAGGGTTTTCTGAGAAGCTTGGTGGTCTCTGCGGTCAGATGGGTTTCCTGTAAGCACACAATATGGGGATGAAACCGTCTGATAGCAGAAAACACCATAATGCGTTTCCTAGCATTTCACAAGCCCCTGATATTCCAGGACATCACCCTTATATCAGCCATTTAACCACATAAAACATAAAATAGCAAATCTGTATCCCAAAACATATGGACGGAATCACATGACCTAAGCAGTGCTCTATTGCATCCGGGTGTATACCAAAGTGGGTGTCTCGAAAAGCATATATAACAATTGAACATAAAACAAATAACATCATAGCCATAACTTGCCTGAATGTGATAAATACAGCGTGGATAGCTTCAGCACAAATCATGACCAGTCAACAGAAAATACAGGTTATTCCGTGGCAGTTATTAGAACGGGGTGTGCTAATGGCATAAGTGTACTACCTTGTAACACATACCAGCGAATCCCTAACTTTTAAAACAGAGCGTAGTTCGGTAACTAACTAGACGGGAGTCCGAGCAGAGAAATCAATAACGTAGGCCATTGCAAAGAGGAGTAAAAGAAGGGAAAGACCCCAGACAAGGGTGCACTCAGTATAAAGTTATAGTAGGAGCTGATGATATGCAAGAGGAGAGTGTAGACCGAAGCAGATGAAGAAAAGAAGGAAGGACAGAAAAAAGTTAAAGCAATGTCCCATAACAGGAGTCTAGAACCTGTCGCCGATCCTGGTGTCTGGAGTGCTATCCATCGAGGCGCAGTCCCCATTTAAAGGGCTCATCTCGGGGCCCGCACTGGTCGATTCTTGCCATCCAACCAGGTAGTTGCCTCAGCTGGCGTATTGAAAAACTTGACGTTGTCTCCATCAAGAACCCGTAGCCAAGCTGGGTAAGCCATGGAATAGGGTATCTGCAAATCACGGAGACGTTTTTCACCATAGTAAATGTCGCCCGGCGTTTCTGTAGGTCTGCGGAGAAATCCGGAAACAACATAATCGTTGCGTTTTCAAATCTCAATTCCTGCTTGCGGCGGGCCAGCTGGAGAACATGATCCCTGTCGGTGGAGTTCAGCAGGCGGGCTAACATCGGCCGTGGCGGGGCGCCTGGAGGTAGCGGCCTAGCAGGCACGCTATGCGCCCTTTCCACAATGAAGGCTGCCGAGAAGCTGGCTTCTGGAAATGTGTCTTTAAGCCAAGTTGTAATAAAGGTACACGGGTCGGAGCCTTCCGCCCTCTCTGGGAAACCCAGAATGCGCAGATTATTGCAACGTGTTCTATTCTCATAATCATAGTAACATAGTAACATAGTATATAAGACCGAAAAAAGACATTTGTCCATCCAGTTCGGCCTGTTTCCTACAAGTTGATCCAGAGGAAGGCAAAAAACCCCTGTGAGGCAGAAGCCAATTTTCCTCACTTAAGGGGAAAAAAAAATTCCTTCCCGACTCCAATCAGGCAATCAGAATAACTCCCTGGATCAACGACCCCTCTCTAGTAGCTGTAGCCTGTAATATTATTACACTCCAGAAATAAATCCAGTCCCCTCTTGAATTCCTTTATTGTACTCACCATCACCACCTCCTCAGGCAGAGAGTTCCATAGTCTCACTGCTCTTACAGTGAAGAATCCTTTTCTATGTTTGTGTACAAACCTTCTTTCCTCCAGACGCAGAGGATGTCCCCTTGTCACAGTCACAGTCCTGGGGATAAATAGATGATGGGAGAGATCTCTGCACTGACCCCTGATATATTTATACATAGTTATTAGATCTCCCCTCAGTCGTCTTTTTCTAAAGTGAATAACCCTAATTTTGATAACCTTTCAGGGTACTGTAGATCCCTCATTCCAGTTATTACTTTAGTTGCCCTCCTCTGAACCCTCTCCAGCTCTGCTATGTCTGTCTTGTTCACAGGAGCCCAGAACTGTACACAGTACTCCATGTGTGGTCTAACCAGTGATTTGTAAAGTGGTAGGACTATGTTCTCATCACGGGCATCTATGCCCCTTTGATGCAACCCATTATCTTATTGGCCTTGGCAGTAGCTGCCTGACACTGGTTTTTGCAGCTTAATTTGCTGTTTATTAAAATTCCTAGATCCTTTTCCATGTCAGTGTTACCGAGTGTTTTACCATTTAATATGTACGGGTGACTTGCATTATTCCTTCCCATGTGCATAACTTTACATTTGTCAGTGTTAAACCTCATCTGCCATTTTTCTGCCCAAGCCTCCAATCTATCCAGATCCCTCTGTAGCAGAAAACTGTCTTCTTCAGTGTTAATTACTTTACACAGTTTAGTGTCATCTGCAAAAATAGATATTTTACTGTGCAGGCCTTCTACAAGATCATTAATAAATATATTGAAGAGAATAGGGCCCAATACTGACCCCTGAGGTACCCCACTAGTTACAGTGACCCAATCTGAGTATCTACCGTTAATAACCACCCTCTGTTTTCTGTCACTCAGCCAGTTACTTACCCACATACAGACATTTTCTCCCAGTCCGAGCATCCTCATTTTATATACTAACCTTTTATGCGGTACGGTGTCAAATGCTTTGGAGAAGTCCAGATATACGACATCCATTGATTCGCCGCTGTCAAGTCTAGAACTTACCTCCTCATAGAAGCTGATTAAATTTGTTTGGCATGACCGATCCCTCATGAAGCCATGCTGATATGGCGTTATTTGCTTATTTTCATTGAGATACTCCAAAATAGCATCTCTTAAAAACCCTTCAAACAGTTTACCAACAATAGATGTTAAACTTACCGGCCTATAATTTCCAGGCTCTGTTTTTGGACCCTTTTTGAATATTGGCACCACATTTGCTATGCGCCAATCCTGTGGAACATTCCCTGTTATTATAGAGTCCGTAAATATCAGAAATAATGGTCTGGCTATGACATCACTTAATTCCCTTAGGATACGGGGTGTATGCCATCCGGTCCTGGCGATTTGTCTATTTTAATCTTTTAAGTCGCTGTTGTACTTCTTCCTGGGTCAGACAGGGCACTTTTAATGGGGGATTTACTTTTACATTCTGCATTTCATCTGACAGTTTATTTTCCTCAGTGAATATAGTGGAGAAAAAAATATTTAATAGTTTTGCTTTATCCTCGTCGCTCTCTGGAACACCCCCCTCATTACTCTTTAAAGGGCCGACACCTTCAGATTTATAATTTTTACTATTTATATAATTGAAGAACATTTTAGGGTTAGTTTTACTCTCTTTGGCAATTAATCTCTCGGTCTCTAGTTTGGCAAATTTTATTAGTTTTTTACATATTCTATTTTTTTCCTTATAGTTTATCAGTGCTTCCTGACTGCCCTCCTGTTTTAGCGATTTATATGCTTTCTTTTTGTCATTTATTGCTTTCTTTACGGTTCTATTTATCCACATTGGTTTCTTATTGTTCCTTAGCCTTTTATTCCTATAAGGTATGTACCTCTCACAATTAGATGTTACAATGCTTTTAAAAATCTCCCATTTTATGGTTGTATTTTTATTTTTGAGGACTTTGTCCCAGTTAGTTAGGCCTATGGCCTCGCTTAGTTGGCTAAATTTTGCTTTTTGAAGTTTGGTATTTTTGTTCCTCCCTGAAGAAACTCTCGTTTGAAGGATAATTGGAAGGTTATTACTTTCTGGTCACTATTTCCCAGGTGTCCCCCAACCTGCACATCTGTTGTTCTATCAGGTCTATTGGTTAATACTAAGTCCAGTGTGGCCGTCCCTCTAGTCTGGTCCTGAACCAGTTGGGAAAGGAAATTGTCTTTGGCTATTGCCAAGAACCTGTTTCCTTTATGGGATGTACAGCTTTCAGTTTCCCAGTCTATATCTGGGTAGTTGAAGTCCCCCATGATAACGACTTCATTATGATTTACGGCCTCGTCTATCTCGTTTAGTAATAGATTTTCTGTGGACTCCGGTATATTAGGTGGTTTATAATACACTCCTATTAGCATTTTATTATTGTTTTTTGCTCCATGTATTTCTACCCACAGTGACTCCACATGTTCATGTCCCTCAGAGATGTATTCTCGAATTACGGGATTTAGACACGACTTCACGTAGAGGCAGACCCCTCTACCTCTCCGGTTTTGACGATCCTTTCTAAACAGATTGTAACCTTTTATATTAACTGCCCAGTCATAGCTATCATCCAGCTATGTCTCAGTTATTCCCACTATGTCATAGTCCTCCTCACACATCACTAATTCCAGTTCACCAGTCTTGTTAGTCAGGCTTCTGTCATTAGTATACATACATTTGACAGGTTTATGTGTATTTTTGACCCTACATCTTTCATTCTGAGCTGTTCTAGTCCCCTCTTCCATTCCTCCCCAGACACACTACCTCGCCCCTGGTCTCTATCTGCACTATCTTCCCATCCTATAACATAATTACCCTCCCCCCCAGTCCCTAGTTTAAACACTCCTCCAACCTTCTAGCCATCTTTCTCCCCAACACAGCTGCCCCTTCCCCATTGAGGTGCAGCCCGTCCCTCACGGTAGAGCCTGTAGCCAACAGAGAAGTCGGCCCAGTTCTCCATGAACCCGAACCCCTCCTTCCTACACCAGTTCTTGAGCCACTTGTTAACCTCCCTAATCTCCCGCTGCCTCTCTTGTGTGGCTCGTGGTACAGGCAGTATTTCAGAAAATACTACTTTTGAGGTCCTTGCCCTAAGCTTTTGACCTAAATCCCTGAAATCATTTTTAAGGACTCTCCACCTTCCTCTAACTTTGTCATTGGTTCCGATATGGACCATGACCGCTGGGTCTTCTCCAGCCCCTCCCAGTAATCTGTCAACCCGATCCGCGATGTGTCGAACTCTAGCACCAGGAAGACAGCACACTGTTCGGCGATCACGATCTTTGTGACAGATTGCCCTATCTGTACCCCTAATAATTGAGTCTCCCACTACCAGCACCTGTCTGGCCTGCCCTGCTCTCCTGGTCCCCTGCTTACTGGAGCTGACATTCCCCTGACTGGCAGAGGAAGTGTCTGGCTGTAGCGGTGCCGTCCCTATACTGTCATCCCCCTCATCTGCCAACCGTGCAAACTTGTTGGGTTGTGTCAGATCAGGGCTAGCCTCCCTGGCACTCTTCCCTCTACCCCGCTTTCTTACTGTTACCCAGCTAACTACCTCACTCTCCTCAGCCTCCTCGCTACCACCCCCCCACATCTACCCCATAGAGTGCTTGCTCAGTGAGCAGCAAACTCTTTTCCAAATTGTCAGTGGCTTTCAGTGTTGCAACTCGCCTGTTTAGAGACTCGATGTGCGATTCCAAGCGGGTAATTTGCTCACATTTTGAACAAACATATACACCCTCGAACGGCTGTTCCAGGACTGCATATATCATACAAGATGTGCACTGGACGGCGCTGTCAATAATGGAAGTCATACTAAATGGGGATTACACAGGAAAAGAGAGGGGAAAAAATAAATAAATACAATATAGAGCAGTGATATCAAGATTCTTAGTTACTGTGGTCCCTTACAGCAGTAGGAAGACTAGCTAGAATCAAACCAACTGTATACAAGGATTATCTTCAATTACTTCAACTCCACTTATGAAAGCAGCCACTTAGGAATGCAGGCCTCAGGTAGAGCAGGCTCTGGAAGAGTTGAGTGGTCTAATTTATAGCACCTGTTAGGCCAAGCCACTCCCCCTCATCGCACTTCTGTTGCCAAAACTCTACTTTTTTCTCCAGCTCCAACAGTTGATTCGGCACAGGATTTAGGCGGTCTTCAATATCCGAGATCCTTGTCTCGGTTTCTTCAATACGTTCGCAAATATTTTGCATGTCATGACGCAGTAGGCCTATGTCCACCTTTACCTCTTCTAGCTTCCCCGACAGAGATGTGCGACAGGTAGCGATAGTTTGCAGGAGCTGGTCGGTAATGCTTGAGGGACGGTTCCTCCTCAATAGGTAAGTCTTCAGCGGCTGATGCAGAGTTCTCCGTAGAAGCTGCCATGTGCATGAGAGCGCCTTGATCGGCGCCATCGTGATTTCCAGTGCGGGCATATTCCCGGATCTTTTCTGCAGCAGATAACGACTTATTACGGGACATTTTCTGTCGTCGGGGTCTGCCCGGAGTCTTACCCGTCGGGGCTGAAATGTTTGCAGGCGTTAATGTTCAGGATAATGGAGAGGTTAGGGCGTCTGGTGCGGAGCTCTGTTAAATGCGGCTTCTCATCTCAGCTTTCGGCCACAACCCCTTAGTGATGCCTCTTGCTCAGGTGCTGCAGCCTCTGCTGTGTATATGTAATGACAGATCAGTGACACTTAGATTGCACACAGGTGACATCATGTCACTAATTATGTGACTTCTGAAGGTAATTGGTTGCACCAGAGCTTTTTAGGGGCTTCCTAACAAAGGGGGTGAATACATACGCAGAGGCCAATTTTCTGTTTTCTATTTCTAAACAATAGTTTTATTTATATATTTTCCTCATTTCACCAACTTAGACTATTGTGTTCTGATCATCACATAAAATTCTGATTAACAAAACATTGAACTGTAATGTAACAAAATACGAAAAAAGTCAAGGGGGTGAATACTTTTGCAAGGCACTGTATATTATAAACTGATATAAAAGGCTTCTCATACACAGCAGCACCAACCCCAAGTTGAAGGCAGCAGCTGAAACCCGCATCGGAGAGGACACACCCCCTTCAGATGTCTGTCATATGGGTTGTAGATTTTACTATTATTTATTTCAGTCACTTTACTTGTGAATTTCCTTTCGCCGTTCTATGATTTCTGTCTCGTCAGCGCCTCACACTGGAGACCCGTGCATTTCCTCTCCATTATTATTAATTCTCTATTTATTAATATATTTTTGGAGCCGTTATATCATATTTATCATCTACAAGCAGAAATACCGACTTCACACCGTCCCCCCATAACAGTGACATCCACAGTGCCCCCATAACAGTGGCATCCACAGCGCCCCCATAATAGTGACATCCACAGCGCCCCCATAATAGTGACATCCACAGCGCCCCCATAACAGTGACATCCACAGTGTCCCCATAACAGTGACATCCACAGTGTCCCCATAACAGTGGCATCCACAGTGTCCCCATAACAGTGGCATCCACAGTGCTCTCATAACAGTGACATCCACAGCGCCCCCATAACAGTGTCATCCACAGCGCCCCCATAACAGTGACATCCACAGCGCCCCCATAACAGTGACATCCACAGTGCTCTCATAACAGTGACATCCACAGTGCCCCCATAACAGTGACATCCACAGTGCCCCCATAACAGTGACATCCACAGCGCCCCCATAACAGTGACATCCACAGCGCCCCCATAACAGTGACATCCACAGTGCCCCCATAACAGTGACATCCACAGCGCCCCCATAACAGTGACATCTACAGCGCCCCCATAACAGTGACATCCACAGCGCCCCCATAACAGTGACATCCACAGTGCCCCTATAACAGTGACATCCACAGCGCCCCTATAACAGTGACATCCACAGTGCCCCCCATAACAGTGACATCCACAGCGTGCCCCCATAACAGTGGCATCCACAGCGCCCCCATAACAGTGACATCCACAGCGCCTCCATAATAGTGACATCCACAGCACCCCCATAACAGTGACATCCACAGCACCCCCATAACAGTGACATCCACAGTGCCCCTATAACAGTGACATCCACAGCACCCCCATAACAGTGACATCCACAGCGCCCCCATAACAGTGTCATCCACAGTGCCCCCATAACAGTGACATCCACAGCGCCCCCATGACAGTGACATCCACAAAGACCCCCATAACAGTGACATCCACAGATACCCCCATAACAGTGACATCCACAGATACCCTCATCACAGTGACATCCACAGCGCCCCAAAACAGTGTCATCCACAGCGCCCCCATAACAGTGTCATCCACAGCGCCCCCATAACAGTGACATCCACAGCGCCCCCATAACAGTGACATCCACAGCGCCCCCATAACAGTGACATCAACAGAGACCCCATAACAATAACATCCACAGAGACCAGAGAAATGTCTTCTATATAACGCCCCCTCCTAAAGTCCAGGTCTCTGAGATCTCCTGGATATGTCTTCTATATAACGCCCCCTCCTCAAGTCCACGTCTCTGAGATCTCCTGGATATGTCTTCTATATAACGCCCCCTGCTCCAGTCCACGTCTCTGAGATCTCCTGGCTATGTCTTCTATATAACGCCCCCTGCTCCAGTCCACGTCTCTGAGATCTCCTGGCTATGTCTTCTATATAACGCCCCCTGCTCCAGTCCACGTCTCTGAGATCTCCTGGATATGTCTTCTATATAACGCCCCCTCCTCCAGTCCATGTCTCTGAGGTCTCCTGGATATGTCTTCTATATAACGCCCCCTGCTCCAGTCCACGTCTCTGAGATCTCCTGGATATGTCTTCTATGTAACGCCCCCTCCTCTAGTCCACGTCTCTGAGATCTCCTGCATACGTCTTCTATGTAACGCCCCCTCCTCTAGTCCACGTCTCTGAGATCTCCTGGACATGTCTTCTGAATAACACCCCCATATCCAGTCCACGTCTCTGAGATCTCCTGGATATGTCTTCTATATAACGAACCCTCCTTCAGTCCACGTCTCTGAGATCTCCTGGATGTTTCTTCTATATAACGCCCCTCCTCCAGTCCACGTCTCTGAGATCTCCTGGATATGTCTTCTATATAACGCCCCTCCTCCAGTCCACGTCTCTGAGATCTCCTGGATATGTCTTCAATATAACGCCCCCTCCTCCAGTCCACGTCTCTGAGATCTCCAGGATATGTCTTCTATATATTGCCCCCTGCTCCAGTCCACGTCTCTGAGATCTCCTTGATATGTCTTCTATGTAACGCCCCCTTACTCCAGTCCACGTCTCTGAGATCTCCTTGATATGTCTTCTATGTAACGCCCCCTTACTCCAGTCCACGTCTCTGAGATCTCCTTGATATGTCTTCTATACAACACCCCCTGTTCCAGTCCACGTCTCTGAGATCTCCTGGATATGTCTTCTATATAACGCCCCCTCCTCCAGTCCACGTCTCTGAGATCTCTTGGACATGTCTTCTAAATAACGCCCCCTGCTCCAGTCCACGTCTCTGAGATCTCCTTGATATGTCTTCTATGTAACGCCCCCTTACTCCAGTCCACGTCTCTGAGATCTCCTGGATATGTCTTCTATGTAACCCCCCTGCTCCAGTCCACGTCTCTGAGATCTCCTGGATATGTCTTCTATGTAACGCCCCTGCTCCAGTCCACGTCTCTGAGATCTCCTGGATATGTCTTCTATATAACGCCCCCTTACTCCAGTCCACGTCTCTGAGATCTCCTGGATATGTCTTCTATGTAACCCCCCTGCTCCAGTCCACGTCTCTGAGATCTCCTGGATATGTCTTCTATGTAACACCCCCTGTTCCTGGCTTTTGTTGCTCCTGATGAAGGCCGCCCTTGAAATGCATTGTATATTAGAATCCACCTTTTGTTATTTGTATTTTGTTATTAATAGAGTTGAGTGAACTTCTATTTTTAGTTTGGTGTCCAAAGTTCGGGTTTGGGTTATCGAAGCATCCCGTTATAGATACCGCTACCGCGGACCATAACGCCATTTGGAATCCATAAGGGGCTGCTTCATTGAACCCGAACCTTGGACAAACCTAAGGACCTGGGGTGACGTCACTGTCATGTGATCAGTGCAGGGGGCGTGGCTCAGCACTGGATTGGATTAGAGGTGATCCAGTACTGAGCCATGCCCCCTGCACTGATCACATGACGGTGACATCACCCCAGGTCCTTAGGTTTGTCCAAGGTTCGGGTTCAATGAAGCAGCCCCTTATGGATTCCAAATGGCGTTATGGTCCGCGGTAGCGGTATCTATAACAGGATGCTTCGATAACCCCAACCCGAACTTTGGTCGCCGAACTTAAAATACAAGTTCGCTCAACTCTAGTTATTACCTTTAAGCTCGTGTCTTGCCCCAGAATCCTGCGTCTTTACTTCCTGCTTCATGTTCTCTGGAATCTAGTGTTAGGCTGAGTTCACACTGCAGTTATTTGATCAGTTATTTCCATCAGTTATTGTGAGCCAAAGCCTGGTGTGGGTGAAAAACACAGAACAAGTGCAGATCCTTCCATTACCCCTTATCTCTGAGTAGGCTTCACTACTGGTTCTGGCTCAATAACTGAAGGAAATAACTGACCAAATAACTGAAGTGTGAACTTGGACTTAAGGGTGGATGGAGCTGTGTATCATTGTGGATGTGGAGCCTTATATGTGTGGATCTGATGGGTGTTCCCCTTACCTGGGAACAGGCGTGTCCTCCTCTGACAACCCTTCACTATGGAGCATCCTGGGCTTTTATTTCTACCACCATGCAGTAGTCAGGCTCCAGACTGTGCTGCAGGAGAAGGTACAGGACCTGTGATGATGTCATGCCCATGTGATCAGGTGTGGGAGGAGTCATGGAGATCACATGACCAGGATTATCTGCTCCCTGTACACAGGTCTCTGCTGTACTGCCTGTAATTCCAGTCTGTATGTAGCAGTGCTGTAGAGCTGTAATGTCTGTATAGATGAGCTGTATCCGTGTAATGTCTGTGTAGTTGAGCTGTATGTGCATACAACCAAGCTGTTTATGTGTAATATTCCTCTGAAGAGCTGTATCAGTGTGTGCAGCAGAGCTGTGTGTGTGTGTAATGTTCAGTTACTCCCTGTAGCAGAGCCGGCGATGTAATCTGCTGGTATCGGGGCTCGGTGTGCGCTCAGGAGATGTTTAGGGGTAACTCTATCCCTTTTATCCATATTAGTTATTAGATGTAAGCGATATCTTATGTCGGGGCAGATGTAGGATTTCCACTGTGGGGGGGGGGTGGATTACAATTATCTTCTGTTATTTCTAGTTTTAGCACATAAATGGCCGCGCTGTGTCTTATCGCTGGGGATTTTCTTTGTAGGGGATTTGAGTTTGTCTGCTGCTCCATTCCAATGGGGGAACATGGGCCCCGTTCTCATGACTGGCAGGGGCCCCCAGCAAATGGACCCCCCAGTGGACAGGAGATAAGTTCCCTTGTCTCAGTCTTGTGTCATTGGCTGAATAATGATGATGAGATTTTAGTCTTTGGAGATTAGAAAACGATCCGGCGAAAACCACGGAAATGTCGGACAGATTGTGATCGGGGGCAGGACAGGCTCGGAGAGGTAACGCGGTGATTAGTGTGACGGGGGAAGGAGAGAAGGCGGGAAGGTCGTCCTCAGTGACAGCGGTAAAGCAGGTGATGAGGGAAGAGCAGCGAGTAGTAACGTAGAGCGGCTGAGAGGACGGCGGCTCCGAGCTTCATCTAACGCTGCCGATGGTTTAGAGATAAGAGGCATAGTCCTCAGCTGAGATGAGGGGGTCAGACGGGGTACGGGGGGGGGGGGCAGAGGGAGGTAAAGGGATGAAGTAATTATTTGGGGTTGTGGGACAGAGAGGAGTAATAGAAGTGAAGAAGTCCTGCTGTGAGGAGGTGAGAGCCGACATGAAGCTGCTTCTCTGTAGGTCATGAAGTCTTCTTTGAGTGGCGATTTCTTCCGGCTTCGTTCTGGACTCTGACGCCTCAGCTTTTCTGTTTGTGTCGGGGCTGGGGATGGATTTGTTGGTTCTGCTCTATGAGACGCAGGCAGTGGCGTACACACAATCCATGGGGCCCCGATGCAAAACTTATCCATGGGGCCCCCTCCCCGTCGCCCACCCCCCCATTTCTGTGAGCGCTGTTAATGGCCATTTCAGCCCCAGTTTACTACTAAAATTAAATGTTTTGGCTAAATAAAGTATATTACAAAAATGTAACCTATCACTTGCCGTTTCCGTGCGGCTAATCCGCTGCATGAAAGAGTGCCAAGCCCCGCTCCAGACAGCAGAGACACGGAGCACTAACAGGATTGATAATGCTCCGTGCCTCTCTGTGATCTTTTAACTACAAAATCCCGGTGACAACTTTATCTCACTGTGATTTTGTAGTAAAAAGATCACAGAGAGGCACGGAGCATTATCAATCCTGTTAGTGCTCCGTGTCTCTGCTGTCCGGAGCGGGGCTTGGCACTCATTCACACAGCAGATTACCCTATACTCACCCAGTCCTAACTAATACAATCTGGTCCTACCTCATCCAGGGTGTCGCTGGTGTCGGCGTGATGTCCGCTGGATCCAGAACAAGGTCCCTGTGGTGAGAAAAAAAGAATAATCACATCAGGAAGGGATGGCGACTGACCCTGTGAAATCACCAGCAGGGGGCGCTGTGCTGGCCTGTAAGACTAAGTCATGCCAATGTATAACAGGGTAATCTAGTGCTACCACACAGTACTAATGCCCACCTTGGGGCCCCTCACAGTACTAATGCCCGCCTTTGTTCCTGCAACAGTAGTTATTATACTCAGATATGTGCCCCCTCACAGTAGTTATGCCCAGTTATGTGTCCCCTCACAGTAGTAATGCCAAATATGTGCCCTCTCACAGTAGTAATGACCAGAATATGTGTCCCCTCACAGTAATATGCCCAGATATGTGCACCCTCACAGTAGTAATGCCAAATATGTGCCCCCTCACAGTAGTAATGACCAGAATATGTGCCCCTTCACAGTATTTATGCCCAGTTATTAGCCCCCTCAAAGTAGATATGTCCAGATATGTGCCCCCTCAGAGTGGTTATGCCAGAATATGTGCCCCTTCAAAATATTTATGCCCAGATATGTGCCCCCTCACAGTAGTTATGCCATATTATGTATCCCTCACATTAGATATGCCCACATATGTGCCCCTCACAGTGGTTATGCCAGATTACCTGCCCCCTCACAGTAGTTATGCTTTCATATGTGCCCCTCAATCCTCATAGTTATGCCTTCATATGTGCCCCCTCACAGTAATGCCTGATTAGGTGCCCCCTCAAATTAGTTATGCCCCCCTCTTTCCCTTTGCCCCCAGTCTGCAGCCTTAGAAAAAAAAACATACTTACCTTATTCCCTGATGACAGGCTCCCTCCTCACTCATCTCGGTGCTGGCTGTGCTGAAGGCAGATTCCTGGGTTTTCAGATCTCCTCCCACAGCCAGCAGCGCGATCTGGGGCCAGCAGGGGGAGCTCCTGAGCTGTGAAGATCAGTGAAGCAGGGATGAAAGAGGTTTCTCTGCTTCACTACGGAAAAGAAATGCCGGCCTGCCGGGTGTGAGTGAGTGCATGCTCCCCCCACCCACATTATACATGTAATGGAGCGCCCTGTACTTTGTGCTGGGCCACATCAGAGCGCTCCATTACATGTGAGTACAACATGATTTAGGGTAGCCTGCTGGCCTGGGGGGTGGGTCCACAGGCGGCCGGGCCCCTGGAGTGCCGGGCCCGGCTGCACTCGCGACCCCGTATGTACGCCACTGACGCAGGAGAGCTTGTGGTGTCAGATATGTGCCCCTCACAGTAGTTATGCCCAGTTATGTGTCCCTCACAGTAGTAATGCCAAATATGTGCCCTCTCACAGTAGTAATGACCAGAATATGTGTCCCCTCACAGTAATATGCCCAGATATATGCACCCTCACAGTAGTAATGCCAAATATGTGCCCCCTCACAGTAGTAATGACCAGAATATGTGCCCCTTCACAGTATTTATGCCCAGTTATTAGCCCCCTCAAAGTAGATATGTCCAGATATGTGCCCCCTCAGAGTGGTTATGCCAGAATATGTGCCCCTTCAAAATATTTATGCCCAGATATGTGCCCCCTCACAGTAGTTATGCCATATTATGTATCCCTCACATTAGATATGCCCACATATGTGCCCCTCACAGTGGTTATGCCAGATTACCTGCCCCCTCACAGTAGTTATGCTTTCATATGTGCCCCTCAATCCTCATAGTTATGCCTTCATATGTGCCCCCTCACAGTAATGCCTGATTAGGTGCCCCCTCAAATTAGTTATGCCCCCCTCTTTCCCTTTGCCCCCAGTCTGCAGCCTTAGAAAAAAAAAACATACTTACCTTCTTCCCTGACGACAGGCTCCCTCCTCACTCATTGCAGTGCTGGCTGTGCTGAAGGCAGATTCCTGGGTTTTCAGATCTCCTCCCACAGCCAGCAGCGCGATCTGGGGCCAGCAGGGGGAGCTCCTGAGCTGTGAAGATCAGTGAAGCAGGGATGAAAGAGGTTTCTCTGCTTCACTACGGAAAAGAAATGCCGGCCTGCCGGGTGTGAGTGAGTGCATGCTCCCCCCCCCCCACCCCACATTATACATGTAATGGAGCGCCCTGTACTTTGTGCTGGGCCACATCAGAGCGCTCCATTACATGTGAGTACAACATGATTTAGGGTAGCCTGCTGGCCTGGGGGGTGGGTCCACAGGCGGCCGGGCCCCCTGGAGTGCCGGGCCCGGTCGTAACTGCGACCCCTGTATGTACGCCACTGGACGCAGGAGTGAGAGCTTGTGGTGTTCTCAAAGACAGCGGCTGCATCTGCATCATGAAGAGAAGATATGACCTGCACTGATGATCTGACCACCTACTTCAGAGACAAGATCGGTTACATCCGGCAGGAAATAATGTCCCAGTCCCAACCAATTTCGATCCTCCTCCCTCCCGCACTTCCATGTGCTCTCTCTCCTCTGTTGACTCTATAAATAACAGATGAAGAATTTTTTAGGCTTCTCTCTGCTTCTTGACCCACCACCTGTAGCAGTGATCCTATCCCCTCACACCTTCTCCAGTCCCTCTCCCCGGCTGTCATTACCCACCACCTGTAGCAGTGATCCTATCCCCTCACACCTTCTCCAGTCCCTCTCCCCAGCTGTCATTACCCACCACCTGTAGCAGTGATCCTATCCCCTCACACCTTCTCCAGTCCCTCTCCCCAGCTGTCATTACACACCACCTTTAGCAGTGATCCTATCCCCTCACACCTTCTCCAGTCCCTCTCCTTGGTTGTCATTACCCACCACCTGAAGCAGTGATCCTATCCCCTCACACCTTCTCCAGTCCCTCTCCTTGGTTGTCATTACCCACCACCTGTAGCAGTGATCCTATCCCCTCACACCTTCTCCAGTCCCTCTCCCCGGCTGTCATTACCCACTGTAACGGACCGTTTCTGCAGACAAGGGGTAAAAACCGTTTAGGCGATCGGCCCCCTTTACAGAGATATAGGCACAGCTACTGCAGAACACCAAACTCCCGAACTGGATACAAAATAGCACTCCAACTCCCGTACTGGAACCTCCCAAATAGCTGCTAGCAGACGAACAGGAAAAGCAGACAATCAGCTTACACTCCTGGCAATCAGTCTCTAACAGCATACAGTGAATCCCCCCAAGAACGAGACAAGGCTCTGTGTTGAGGGTCCAGCAGTGGTCTGAGGTGCTGGCACACCCAGCCTGGTTTTTATTACAGTCTTGCAAATACAGGACCGCCCACAGGGAGGTATAAAATATCCAGTAACATATTAGTTGCAACCCACAGATTCCCTCCCCCTTATCCTGAGAGGTAACCCAATTACACATACTTTTTACCACAATGCATCCTGGCTTCCTCTCCTCTGTTCAGGAGACAATTGAGAAGTAATTAAATTATCTCCCAGGACAGAGACAAGACTCCATTATGCACATGGTTAGCACAAAGCATTAAAATACTGTACAATACACAAAGTCCCATTTTATACATAAAACACAGGCATGTCAGAGACAAGACTCCATTATGCACATGGGGACACAGAACAAGCATTACTGTTAAAATACACCAGGTAAGACACATTACATTAAAACTATACATTTAACATATCCCCAGACAGCTCAGGTCTGAGCGCACATTATTAAGTGAATGGCGCTCAGACCACACGAATACAGTTTAATCGCCATGGAGCCAAAGTCTTTACAGTCAGTTTCATACGAATGGGCTCCATGGGATTCCTATCTGGGGTATAACACATTCAACCAAAACTACCGAACCCCAGGCAGAAAAGCACGAATTAAGCTTTTCTGCAGGTAAAAAAGATGTCTTTTAACAGGGGGCCATAGTCCAAAGGCAGCAGGCGAGCAACCAGGCTTCTCCAATGCAATGTGGCGAGATTGGTCTCGTCACACCCACCACCTGTAGCAGTGATCCTATCCCCTCACACCTTCTCCAGTCCCTCTCCCCGGCTGTCATTACCCACCACCTGTAGCAGTGATCCTATCTCCTCACACCTTCTCCAGTCCCTCTCCCCGGCTGTCATTACCCACCACCTGTAGCAGTGATCCTATCTTCTCACACCTTCTACAGTCCCTCTCCTTGGCTGTCATTACCCATCACCTGTAACAGTGATCCTATCTCCTCACACCTTCTCCAGTCCCTCTCCCCGGCTGTCATTACCCACCACCTGTAGCAGTGATCCTATCTTCTCACACCTTCTCCAGTCCCTCTCCACGGCTGTCATTACACACCACCTGTAGCAGTGATCCTATTCCCTCACACCTTCTCCAGTCCCTCTCCTTGGTTGTCATTACCCACCACCTGTAGCAGTGATCCTATCTTCTCACACCTCCTCCAGTCCCTCTCCCCGGCTGTCATTACCCACCACCTGTAACAGTGATCCTATCTCCTCACACCTTCTCCAGTCCCTCTCCCCGGCTGTCATTACCCACCACCTGTAGCAGTGATCCTATCTTCTCACACCTTCTCCAGTCCCTCTCCACGGCTGTCATTACCCACCACCTGTAGCATTGATCCTATCTCCTCACACCTTCTCCAGTCCCTCTCCCCGGCTGTCATTACCCACCACCTGTAGCAGTGATCCTATCTCCTCACACCTTCTCCAGTCCCTCTCCCCGGCTGTCATCACCCACCACCTGTAGCAGTGATCTTATCCCCTCACACCTTCTCCAGTCCCTTTTCCCGGCTGTCATTACCCACCACCTGTAGCAGTGATCCTATCCCCTCACACCTTCTCCAGTCCCTCTCCCTGGCTGTCATTACCCACCACCTGTAGCAGTGATCCTATCCCCTCACACCTTCTCCAGTCCCTCTCCCTGGCTGTCATTACCCACCACCTGTAGCAGTGATCCTATCTCCTCACACCTTCTCCAGTCCCTTTCCCTGGGTGCCATTACCCACCACCTGTAGCAGTGATTCTATCCCCTCACACCTTCTCCAGTCCCTCTCCCTGGCTGTCATTACCCACCACCTGTAGCAGTGATCCTATCCCCTCACACCTTCTCCAGTCCCTCTCCCCGGCTGTCATTACCCACCACCTGTAGCAGTGATCCTATCCCTCACACCTTCTCCAGTCCCTCTCCCTGGCTGTCATTACCCGCCTTACTACAATATTTAACCCCTCTCTCTAGCTTCCCATCCTCTTTCAAACATTTTTTTATAACCCCACTACTAAAAATAAAACATCTTGACCCGACCTGTGCCGCTCACTACCAACCTGTTTCTAACCTCCCTTTCATTTCTAAACTTCTGGAACATCTCTTTTACTCTCTTCCCTTTCCAATCTGCCTTTCCCTCTCTCCGCTCTACAGAAACTGTCTTTACTGAAATGTACTATTGATCCCCTGATAGCAAACAGGAATGGCGACTATTTTCTATTGATTCTTCTTGATCTCTCTGCAGCGTTTGATATGGTAGACCACAAACTCCTTCTCACCATGCTCCATATAATTGGACTTAAGGACGCTGCTCTCTCCTGGTTCTCTTCCTCTCTGATCGCTCCTTTAATGTATCATTTGCCGACTCTGCTTCTTCTTATCTCAGTGTTGGAGTTCATCAGGGTTTAGTCCTAGGCCCTCTACTCTTCTCTCTCTACACCACCCCCATCGGACAGACTATCAGAAAATGTAGTTTTGAGTATGAGGGATGTCTAGGGAGGAGCGAATCGACTTTGGATGAAACATTTGAAGTCGGTTCGCATTTAAAAAAATTCCAATACTGTATAGAGCAGGAGTTCCGTACAGTACTCATGAGACTTTGCGCAATAAGTTCATAAATTAATTTGTACTGTAAAAAAACATTTCCCGAACTCGGGTTCGGTTCCAAGTGGTACCTTGGAACCGAACCCAAGTTTGGGAAATGTTTTTTTCTATTGGGCACGATTTGGCCATTTTCACTTAGGGGTGTACTCACGTTTGTTGCCAGCGGTTTAGACATTAGTGGCTATGTTAAGTTATTTTGAGGGCACAACAAATTTACAGTTATACAAGCCGTACACTGACTACTTTACATTGTATCAACGTGTCAGATCTTCAGTGCCGTCCAATGAACAGATATAATAAAATATTTACAAAAATGTATGAGGTGGACTGACTTTTGTGAGATACTGTGTGTGTATATTGGTGCAGTGCTGAGATTGTCTCTACAGAGAGAGATACCTGGAGACTGTGGTATCAGATTAAAGTGGACATGTTAAGAAGAAACAAAACAAAAAAAAATTATAATTAAATTTTTTTTTTTTTTCTGGTTTCTGGACTGTCTGTTGCTATGCGGTGGATGGAGGATCTCACCGAGCAGCTGAGGCAGGTCAATCTGGAGGCTAACCAAAGGCACCTGAAGTGGCAACAGGAGCATGGAAAGCTCATGGAGCAGTTTGACCGACCAAGAGAAGTCCGAACCCAAGGTCTAGGCATTTCCAGTGGTAATCGCTGTGCTGAGGAACTTGGCAGTGACCTTGTGACCAGGAACCAAGAACTGCAGGCTCTCAGGATGCAGTTGGATGCAGAGGGGGAGGCTTTGAGGGTGCAATTGTGGTTGGCTCTGGAGAGAGAACCTTCAAAGCTGAATGGACAATTTGTAAAAGTCCAAAGTGTCGATGATGCGGCTGGAAAACCAGACGAAAAGGTGATGTGTGTAGTTGCCAAGGGCGACCGTTGGGAAGAAAATAAGGTGGAGAGCGGTGCGGCTCTCAACAGTTCAAGTGTTTGCGGCTCGGGTGTACAGAGCCGGGCCGGGAGGTGTTGAGACACCGAGACTGGAGACTGCTAAAAAAATGTGTGACATTGTGATAAGTGGCAGTCCAGTTCGAGCGTTGTTGGACGCAGAAAGCCAGGTGAGCCTGGTACATGCCAGCTTGGTAGCTGGGGACTATCCGGTTGTCCTCACGAAGGGTGAGACCATGGTGAGAACAGAGACTGATGGATTCTGTGTTGCAAATAGGCTCATGCATGACTTAATGTGGGGGAATGGAGACACTTCCGTAGAAAGTAATGAAGCTCCTACAGAACCTGTACCTGTCCCTTTAAATGAAGGTAAAAAAAAAAACAATAGCTAATCTCAGGGAGACCAGCTACAGAAATCACCGCGGAGCCTCATTTAAGAGTCTCAACACGGCAATCCAAAGTGCAAAGCTCCCTGGGAAACAGTAATATGCTAAATAAATGTGGAGCCCCAGAATTGGGTCTACAACACAATGAAAGCCAGATATCCTTAAATGAAGGTGTAAAGGAAATGCAGATAGAAAGCAATGGTTTAAGTGAAATTACCATTGGAAACAATGTGCAGACAAGGTGCCAAGTGATTGTGCCGAGTTTGCAGAAATGCATAATGAAAATGTGTTGTCATGTGAAAAATGTGATGATGTTGTGAGCACAGAGTGGAGCGAACCTACTGTGGTAAACGTGCAGGAAAGTGTGGCAATGTAAGAGGGTGTACCACACGTTCTAGAGGTGGATATTCAGTCTCCACGAGATTCTATGGTTGCTGGGGAGGTGTCCAATGTGGGGATTGGCTCATCGGCGCCCCTAGAGGTCAGGATTAATATTGACATGAGCGGTATATATGACGTATGTGCTGTGACCGATAGCAACTCAGAGAGGAAAGCTACCATGTCAAGGTCTTCCGATATTAAGGTAGTCACTATTTGTAGTCTTAAAATCCATTGGACAGCTTCCATATGTATTTTGGGTGAAATTCCTCATGATCTATCAAAAGAGAATGAAATTATGCTATATAAATCATGTTTTATAGCTCGTCTACTGATAGCAAGAAGATGGATGCGCCCCGAGTTACCAACAATAAAAGAATCAGAAAATTTGATGAATTCCAATTGTATAATAGAAAAAGCAGGATATATTAAGAGTAATAGAGGCTATAGACGTGACAAAATTTGGACTCAGTGGTTAAAATATATAAATAAATATATACCGTATTTTTCTCCCTATAAGACGCACCTAGGTTTTCGAGGAGGAAAATAAAAAAAAGATATTTTGAACCAAAAGGTGTGCCTAATGGTGTTATGTGGGATCTGTGGATGGCATTGTTATGGGGGTCTGTGGATCGCACTGTTATGGGGGTCTGTGGATGTCATTGTTATGGGGGATCTGTGGATGGCACTCTTATGGGGGTCTGTGGATGGCACTGTTATGGGGGTCTGTGGATGGCACTGTAATGGGGGTCTGTGGATGGCACTGTTATGGGGGTCTGTGGATGGCACTGTTATGAAGGTCTGTGGATGGCACTATTATGGGGGATCTGTGGATGGCACTGTTATGGGGGGGATCTGTGGATGGCACTGTTATGGGGGGGATCTGTGGATGGCACTGTTATGGGGGGGATCTGTGGATGGCACTGTTATGGGGGGGGGGATCTGTGGATGGCACTGTTATTGGGGACTGTGGATGGCCCTGTTATTAGGGATTGTGGATGGCACTGTTATTGGGGATTGTGGATGGCACTGTTATGGGGGTCTGTGGATGGCACTGTTACTGGGGACTGTGGATGGCACGGTTATTGGGAACTGTGGATGGCACTGTTATGGGGGATCTGTCATCCACAGATCCCCCATAACAGTGTCATCCACATATCCCCCATAACATTGTCATGTCATCCACAGACCCCCATAATAGTGCCATCCACAAATCCCCATAACAGTGCTTTCCATAGAATGACCCCCAATAGGGAGGAGGGGCCGGCATCTAGCTCTGTAATTACAGCGGGCCCAGTGCAGTCACTGTATTCTGCTACACTGGGCCCTCTCACTGTAGGAATCCTAACTGCAGGCAATGCTGTATGCTGATTAAGGTAACAATAGTCTTTTATGCAGCCTGTACTTACGATACTAACTTTCCGACAGGCAGGAGGCTGAGCTGGCGGGCGCTGACTACGTTACTCACTATGTCACGCGCCGGCTCCCTCTTTTTCATTCATAAAGTGGGCGGAACCAGCACGTGACATAGTGAGTTACGTTGTTAGCGCCAGCCCACCAGCTCAGCCTCCTGCCTCTTGCCTGCCGGAAAGTTAGTATCGTAAGTACAGGCTGCATAAAAGACTACTGTTACCTTAATCAGCATACAGCATTCCCTGCAGTTAGGATTCCTACAGTGAGCGGGCCCGGTGTAGCGGAACACAGTGACTGCATCGGGCCCGCTGTATTTACAGAGCTGGATGCCGGCCCCTCTTCCCTGCCTGCTAATACACCCGCCACCGCGCTGCGCAGCATGCGGTCGGCGGTATACAAACTGAAGTATTCGCCCCATAAGATGCACCCCCCCCCCCCACACACACACACCTACCTGAGGTGGATGGGGTAGTTGTGAGTATAGGGTAGGGGGATAAGGGCTGGGGAAGGGTTGGCGGAGGGGAGGGGGGAAAGAAGGAATAAAGGGCTAAAGGTAATATAAGTAATGTGATATTTATTGTTATGTACTGGATAAGTCAAGTATTTCCATGTAGAGGGTATTTAAGTGGGAGGGGAATGGATGCCCTACCACCCCTATTCATGTATTTGTTTTAATTACTCTCATCCTTCTCTGGTTGATGCTTGATGTTTTTAATATGTAAGTGTAAAATGTATTGCTATTTTAAATTTTTGGAATTTTCTAAGAAGTAGTCACTATTAGCGACCAGACGATAGTTATACCTAACGTGACGAGAGTTAGGTGGAGAGAAGTCAGCCTAGTGACTGAGACCTATACCCAGGCAGTGGTAGATGACCTGACATGTCAGAACCACTGTAGTCAGGAAGATGATTTCTCTCTCTCCTACACGGTCCCTAAATACGTTAGAGAAGGGACTAGCTGTCTTCACAGAGAAACTGAAGAAGGCTTCAGAAGGGTCAAAGTAGGAGACCCAGAAAGAGATCAGTGAGCTGAAGGATCTACTTTCTTGTACCCCAAGGAAGGGAAAAGAGTCCAGAAAGACAAAAAAGTTTATAGTAGACATCAGCAATGGGCTTGAAGAGTCCCTGGGTGGAAATTCCACAGAGTGTCTAAGGAATAATGGTGGTACTCCTACAACTGCTACTACACCAGAACAGATTGAAGAGCAGCTGGAACAGAAGGCCCAAGAATGGGGCGCTGCTATCAAGCTGGTGCGAAAAACTAAGAAGACCAAGGCCCTATCCTTGGCTAGAGCCCGTGAAAAAGCGCTTGAGGAGTGTGACAAATTTGAGAGGCTGAACAGGCAACTCAGAGCAGAGATGGAGGATCTCATGAGCTCAAAGGAGGACGTCAAGAAGAACGTCTATGAGTTGGAGAAGTCTCGGCGTGCTCTCGTGCGGCAGGTGAAAGTAAAGGAGAAACCTGAAGAGGAGGATTCTCTGAAAGAGGCCAAGAAGGCAGAGCCTGTTAAGAATGGGTCTGGAGATGGTGGCGCTACGGTACCGACCGAGGCAGAGAAGATGGATGATCTTTCTGCTGAACCCGTTGATGGGGCTGATGCGGATGCAGAAGCCAAAAGACTCGTGGGGGTGTGTAGCCAAGACTTGGTCATGCAAGACATTCCTTCAGCCAGAGGTCTGCTGAGAAAGAAATATGAGGGGACTGATGCCCACCATACAGATGCTATCTACTGCTGTGAGGTGGCTATCCTAAAGCCTGCATGAGTGGAGAACAGTTTTTCGGAGTGAACCTCTGGAGGGATTGCCAGAAGATGAAGAGTCTGATACGGACTCCAGTGTTCCCAGTACCTCCAACCTTGATAAAATAGAGGAGGAGTTAAGAAGTCAAGTATATGATGCCATGTCCAAGAAAGATGAGAAGGCTAATAAAGTGAATGAAGACTCCAAAAGAGACTCAAAGGCTGAAGAAGCTAAGGCCAATGAGTTGGAGTGGGAGAATCCTGGGATGTTCCAGATAGCAAAGATAAGGATGAAGAAGAGTCTGCTGAAGTGGGGAGTGCCACTGAAGAAGCAGAAGACTCTGAAATTGGAGCCAAACCTGACGTAACCCCTGTGGGGAGTAAAGGTAAAAGAAAGATGCTATCTGTTAATAAAATAAAAGAGACAAAAAGAGGCGAGTCATAAGAAGCAGGCTCGGTTGAAGCAGCTGTGTAAGACAAAGAGCGAGAGAGATGGAAAAATAGAAAGAGAGGGTCTGCCTGTCACATGGATACGGGAACCTTTTAGACATTATCTCTTGGGCAAGATGTCAGTGTGGGTGACAAACCGAGCTCTGATGGCATGGGTCTGGCAAAGTAAAGGGAAGCCTGTGATGCTGACCACATCTTCCAGGGGGAACGTTGAGCTGGAAGGTGACAAGATAATACGGATGCCCTGTCATGAGCATCCGGTTGGTATATGTGTTCACCCCCACAGGTTTGAATAGAGGGGGGGATATGTGGTGATGTGAACCATAAAAAAAGTCGGTAAGGGGGTATATCTCACCCAGATTCCTCAACTGGCTGAGGTGGGTGAAATCCAGGATAATGCTGGCTTCAGCAAACATAGTTGCTGGAGCTATTTTCTTTATTTATTCAGGGCTGGATTTAACTTGGATTGGGATGGTAGATTTTGGCAGTGGGAGAGTGTTTGTGAAGCGGAGTCCTGCATAGGCTCTGGTCTCAGTCACGAGGGCTGAGGGGCCACAAGACTATGTGACGCCTGATACCTTCCATGGGTGAACTACAGTTGTATCATCGTTAGCGCTCCCTGCAGACTCGCATCAGCGCATAACGATAGCGAATTTCATTTGTGAACCCAAAGCGCTTGGTGGTGCAATTTTGCTGAGTAAACACCAGATGGCGCTTGGAACTACCTGGGACCCGCTTGGAACTACAGTACATGGGAGAGTAGGCTGTAAACTGCAGCAGCCAGCGCTGCCATAATTCCTTAATTTTCCCCCTTTTCTGCAAAAGATGTACTATAATATTACAGTAGATTATCATAGTTATTGGCCGTTCGTGTACGGCCAATAACTACGATATTATCTACAGTAGTTGAAATTATCTACGAAGTTGAAATCGCAATGCGATTCATAGAACTTGAATTAATCAAATTGCGATTTCAACGTTCTCAAATCCAACAGTACATATTAGCATGGAGCCATTCCCATGGTGATGGGGACGCTCCATAAGCACGGAAGTCGGCAGAAGCTCGAAGTTGAAATTGCAATGCGATTTATAAAACTTGAATTAATCTCATTGCGATTTCAACTTTCTTAAATCCGACAGTACATTCTAGCATGGAGCCGTTCCCATGGTGATGGAGATGCTCCATGAGCACGGAAGTCGGCTGAAGCTCTAAGTTGAAATCACAATGCGATTCATAGAACTTGAATTAATCGCATTGCGATTTCAGCTTTAACGACTGTAACTTAACAGTACAGTATTATTAATTTATAAATAATTAAACAAAAAAAACTGAAGCGCTGAGCAGAACCATAGAAAGTACAGTACAGAACTGTAAATCACCGACTTTACCACATCATCCCCATGCTCACAGTGTACTGCGATATATTCTGGGCACCTGACTTGCTGCTTACTGTCAGTCAGCGCTTGCCGGGCTGGACCTACAGTATGCTGGACAAGTGGACATCTACTGTATATATATATTTTGTAAAAAAAAAACATTTATATTGTACTGTAAACTGATCTCCAGTTCAGATGCACAAAAGTCCAGAACTTATACTAAGAAAACCTGATCTCACAACAGGTGCAGCAGGACTTGTCAGAACCAGGAAAGCTGAGTACTTGAGTAGTATTTATTCATGGTGTCTTGCATAAGCATGCACAGTTTAATTAAACAAATGTAATAAATTATGAATAAGTTATGAACAGTACAATAAATTAGTAATATAAAGTGAATAAAGAATTATCTGGAGAGAAAATAGCATCCTACATAAGGATCAGCTTGTCAGCGCTGCACACATAGTTAAGGCTGCGTGCAGCCTGTGTTTGTGGGAGGGGCCTGTAGTATATATTCAATGCCGCCCCCTGTGTCAAGGCGCCCATTTCCCGCTCTTTCCGCCGGTATTCGTATACGCCTACCTCCATTTCAGCGTCTCCTGCTCCGAACACGCGCATCAACAGACTTCGGCTGTCATCAAGGTAAGCGGAGCCCGGCTCTCCAGCTGATGCGCCGCCATCCCTTCGCTCGCTTACACCGCAGCATCTCTATCAGCCAGCGGGTCCGGGAGCGGTGCGCCGGCCACCTCAGCTGTTGCAGCATGCCAGCAGCACGGGCCCGTCATCGCTGGAAAAGTCTTTCACACGCAGCCGCACTATTGTCCAGCTCATTCCCTCCCTTGCTTGCCTCTTCCAGCCTGTACTCTGCTGCCATCTACTGACCAATTACTATAGCACTTTCTCCCTCCTATGTAAAGCTCATGTTGATATCCTGGTGGGCCATTGTAGGTATTGTAAGTCATCTATAGGTCTCCTCTTTGGTCGTTGGAAGGATGGGAGGGGTCACGACTCACGAGGGATCCCCATCGGGCACGCTTCTCTTCTCTCTTCCCATAGTTCAGTCAGGCAGGTACTTGGTGGTTGTACCTGGACCGTCCATTCCGCCTGGCTGGGGCTTTTTCCAGGGCACGGGGTCTGCTGGGGACTCACCACCAGTTCTCTTTTTTCACTTTCTCTCGCCTCTCACGCCTCCGCTAGTGGTTACTTCACTCAGGCGGCCGGGAATATCATGCAGCCGGCACACGCGATACTAGATTCTCTACCATCTCTGTCTGGGGGCAGCATCCTGAGTCCCCCCTCGGCTTTGTTCACTCAGACTGGGTGTCGCTCTCCAAGGGTCACCAGGGTATTGGTTGTGGTCTATCCACAAATCAGGGCTTTTCGCCCCTGATTCCCACACGGGTTGACACGTTCCTGATCACAAGGGGGGTCTGGTCCCCACCCCGGCCTGTCTCATTAACCTCACAGGGTTTTTTTAATTTTTTTAATTATATAATTTTTATTTTGAGCTTCATAGGACATATAATCCATAAAAGATTACAGCAATACAAAGTCATGCCTATCTACCCCACCATAAGCCCCCCTCCCCCCCCCTCCCAACCCCGCAGGGAAAAAACGAAAAAAAAAAAAAGATAAACCTCTTAATTGTCCCAATCCTTCCAAATAATACTCCATTTGATAGAAGAGCCTCTTTGTCTGTACAACACCTTCTCATAGCTTTTCACCTTCTTAACTAAGCTTAGCCAATGGTTGCACTCTGGAGCAGAGGAGGAGCACCATTCTCTGGCTATGAGAAGCCTAGCCAAAAACATCACTTTGGTCAGCAATTGGCGCTTGGGGGGCTGGCAGTTAACTTCCGATAGATCACCAAGGACCCATATCTTTGGGGATAGAGGAATATTCACACTAAGCCTCTGAACCAGAACTATTTGAACCATTCTCCAATACTTGTTCACTATCGGACAGTCCTAGAACAGATGAAGATGGTCAGCCCCGGGGTCCCCACATCGAAGGCAGTCAGAAGAAGTTCTAAATCCTCTCCTGTGAAGCCATAAAGGTGTAAATTATATTTTGTGTATAATATTAAACTGAACAACAATATGATTGAAATTGTGAGAAACCAGTCTTAAACCATCACCTATATTCTACCAGTCCGGGGAACCCACCTCAGACAATAAAACAGACCAGGATCTCTGTCCTGGAGAAAGACAATCCATAAATTTTTTTTTAATCAAGTGCCTGTAACAATGTGAGAGTTTAGCTTTCATACATCCTTTCTTACTAATCAAATTGTGCAGAAATTCAGGAGTGTCTACATTAAATGAATGACTAACAGCAGTGCTAAGAAGTGCCGACCTCAATTGGAAGTAGGCATACCAAGCCACCTCACCTACATTTAACTTTTGTTTTAGCTCCATATGCGACAGGATCTGACCATTTCTAACCACCTGATGTATATATTGAATATTTTTCATCCTCCAGTATTCCCTGCAATTAGGGTCCTCTAAGTTCAGAAGTTTTTGGTTATGCCATAATGGGGTACAAATTAGTAATGCCTCAACTTTAAACCAGCCCTTTATAACTAACCAAGCTTTAATAGCCATCCTGCAGAAAGGTTTATATCCAGTTTGTATATTAATTAAATAATCGGACTCTAGTACTGTAAAAAAATCAGAAAAACCTGAGTCTCTTACCAATTTTCTACAAAGATGGCTATTTTCCCAGTCACAAAAAAAGCTGAGTTGAGAGGCCATATAGTAACCCCTAAAATAGGGGAGGTTAAGAACTCCCCGATTGTAGGGCATAGAGAAGTAGAGCGCCTTTAATCTCACACGCTTTCTCCCCCATAGCAAATCGTTGATCATCCGCTCTATCAGCCTAAAGTACTTATCTTCAATCCATACCGGCGAATTGCGAAGAACATACAGAACCTGGGGAAGCACCACCATTTCTATTAATGAGATTCTGTCTGCTCTTGCGGGCAGAATTTTTTGCCATACCTTAATTTTAGATCTCACTTTTAACAATAAGGGAAGAAGATTAAGTTGTAGGTAATCTTGAATTTTGGCAGTAACTGTTATCCCCAGGTATTTTATTGAGTCAGAAATCATTAACCGATTAATAATAGAGTTTTCCCTCGATTCTCGCAATTCATCTACAGGGAGAAGAGCAGTTTTTTTCCAGTTAACCTCAAGTCCGGAAGAGGCAGAAAACAGATTGACCAATTTCATAATTCGAGGGAGTGTAGTTTCTGTTTGCTGGATAAAAAACAAGATATCATCTGCATAAAGGGATATACGGTCCTGCTTCCCCATTACACCAAAACCAGCCACTTTCAAGTCCTGCCTAATGCTAGCTGCAAGGGGTTCAATATAGATATTAAATAAAAGAGGGGAAAGGGGACACCCTTGGCGGGTACCTCTTCCCAGTACAAAGCTCTCTGTCAGTATGTCATTAATCCTGATCCTAGCGACTGGGCATTTGTATAACAACTGCACCATCGCCATAAAATTAGGGCCAAAGCCCATCCTCTTCATCACCTCCCAGAGGAACCCCCACTCGACTCTGTCAAACGCTTTAGTGGCATCCAATGACAGAATAGAGCGGGCGCCACTCCCGGGAGATTGAATGTTAGTGTAGAACCTGTGCAGATTATGGTGAGTGCCCCTTTTTGGCATAAAGCCATTTTGGTCTGGGTGAATAACAGAGCACATAACCCCGGAGAGCCTCCTAGCCAGAATTTTTGATAGTATCTTAATATCCGAATTCAATAAGGAAATAGGTCTATATGAACTCAAATCCAACGGATCTTTATCTTTTTTAGGAATTAAGACTATCAAAGCTTCCATCATGGACTGTGGTAGGCTTCCTCCCTGTAGGGCTTCAGAAAACACCTCCAGTAGATGAGGAAGAATAAGATCCCGATACTTGCGATAGAATTCATACGGAAGACCATCTAACCCTGGAGACGAATTCCCAGAGATAGAGCCCAAGGCCTCCTGGATCTCCAAAAGAGACAATTCTCTTTCCAAAAATTTTTTTGGGCTTCCGTTATCATTGGAAGATGGATTCTCTCCAGGAACTGCCTCGCCAAGTCAGATGGTAATCCAGGAGAAGCTCTATAAATCTGAGAAAAATATTGAAAAAAGGTCTCTCTAATTTCCTCTGGGTCTGATATAATTACACCATCTAACTTACAGATCGAAGTAATATCTTTCTTTTTCTTATCCTGTTGTGTAATTATTCTGGCTAGGAGCTTACCAGGACGTCCAGACTCTGAGAAATACTTTTGTCCCTTAAAGAACAATCTGTGATTTGCTTTCTCCATTACAAAGTCCTCCAGAGAGCAACTAGCCTTCTGCATCTCTTCTTTATTATCTTCACTAGGTTGAGCAATAAAACGCTCAGTTGTGGATGCCACGATCTTAACCAATTCGTCCTCTTTTTTCCTAAATGTTCTCCTCACAGCCGCAATGTCACTTATAAGAACCCCCCTCAAATATGCTTTCAAGGCGTCCCAAACTGAATTGATTCTAGCAGAGGGGAGATTCACTTCCCAAAAGGAGGATACATGTATTTTAATAGACTGATAGTTATCCATAATGGTAAGCCAGTACGGATTCAACCTAAAACCAAGGCCCTTATTATCTTTATCCTCCCCAATGCAAACCTCAATAGAAACGGGTGAGTGGTCTGAAACTGTTCTTACTCCGTATCGTATCTTTCTAATATTATTCAAATTTCTCTCATTAGTAAACGCTAAGTCAATCCTAGACATTGCTCTACCCCCTCTGCTAACACAGGAGTAAACTCTCTTTCCTCCGCCAAGATATTCCCATATATCCACCAATCCAACCTCCGAACAGAACTGAGGCAATGGAGAACTGCGGATATTCCTTCCCAATTCTGCATCTAGAGACAGTGTGTCCTTTTTAGGATCCATAACAGCGTTAAAATCTCCCATCAGCACAAGCCGACATTCTGGTCTCTTTTCCAAAAAACGCAATAGTTGGATAAGTGGATACACAGAAAATGGCGGAGGTATATAGAAGAAAGCGAGAGTATAGCTATGGCCATAGAGCCTACCATACAAAAAAATAAATCTATCCTGATCATCTATATAGGATTCTAATAGAGAGAAATCTATAGAATTGTGAATCAGGACCGATACGCCCCTAGAGGCACTACTAAAGGTTGAATGGTAGGATTGGGAATGCCATCCTGTCGTCAAACGGGACACAGACTCATCAATAAGATGAGTTTCCACTATGCAAATAATTGCAGGAAGATATCTCTTTAATGCATCCATAATAGCTTGCCTCTTAACCCTTTCCCCAAGGCCTCTAACATTCCAAGAGACAATTCTAACGGTTCTACCAGAAATCAATTATAAACAAAAAAAAAAAAAAAAACCCTCCCTGCAGGGCAGTACCCATCCCCTCTCCCCCCCTCTGTTGGTCCGCCCGATCTAGTCGGCAAACCTCTATCTTCCGGCCGTTCTCCCCCCCACTTATCCCATCCCCCCTCCATCCCCCCGCTAATTTATTTCAGTTCATTTCCTTTCAAAAAGATATTTCATATGCCCAGCTGTTCCATCCAGTCCAGCACTTGTTGCGGTTTTTCAAAGAATTGGGAAGTCCCATTATAAATCACTCTCAATTTCGCTGGGTACTATAGAGAATATTTAATATCCTTAGACGCCAAACATTTCTTTATCTCAGTTAAACTTCTCCTTTTCTCTTGGGTCTGCCGCGCAAAATCAGGGAAGAATGACAGTTTTGTACCCTGGTAGTCAATAGGTGAGCATTCTCTAGCTCTTCTCAATATCATGTCTCTGTCCATCGACAATAGCAGTTTTATTAGGATTACTCGCGGCGGCCTCCCTGGGGTGTGTTTTCCCCCTGGGATCCGGTGGGCTCTTTCTATTTGAAACATAGACGAAAAATATTCACCGCCCAGCTTTTCCACAATCAAATCTTTAAGTTGCTCCACTAACTGCCGGCCTTCAACTCCTTCTGGAAATCCAACTATACGGATGTTATAGCGCCTTGATCTGTTTTCCAGATCCTCCAGCTTATTTTGTAAAAGAGAGTTTTCTGAAGCCAGGAGCGCCGTCTTAGTTTTCAACATAACAGTATCAGTTTGCAGGGAGTCAACCATTTTTTCAACGTTAAGGCCTCTTTCACACGGGCGTTGCGGGTGCACTCTGTCAAACAGTACGGGTGCGTTGCGGGAATCGCCGCGATTTTTCCCTGCGAGTGCAAAGCGCTGTCATGCGTTTTGCACGCGCGGGAGAAAAATCGGCACTTTTGGTACCCAGACCCACTATGGTGATGGAGCATGTGATTGGTCCATGTGACCATGTGACATCATCCAAGGTCCTTAACACCCATCCACAGCCTGAGGATAGTGGTTAGGACCTTGGATGATGTCACATGGTCACATGGACCATCACATGCTCCATCACCATAGTGATGGAGCAGGTGATTGGGCCATGTGATGCTGTGACATCATCACAGGTCCTTTACATCTTAGATGCTGCAGGGAAAGAGAGGACAGATCGCGACTACGCGATCAAGTGGCTAAGGTAAGTTAACTTTTATTATTTCTAACCCCTTCCTCATCATTTAACAATGCATTCTTTATTAAGAATGCTATTATTTCCCCTTATAACCATGTTATAAGGGGAAATAATAGAGATTGGGTCCCGTTGCTAAGCAACAATGCGGGAAAATCGCAACGCATCCGCACTTGGTTGCGGATGCTTGCGATTTTCCTGCAGCCCCATTCACTTCTATGGGGCCTGCGTTGCGTGAAAAACGCAGAATATAGAACATGCTGCGATTTTTACGCAACGCAGAAGTGATGCGTGAAAAGCACCGCTCATGTGCACAGCCCCATAGAAATGAATGGGTCCGGATTCAGTGCGGGTGCAATGCGTCCTCCTCACGCATTGCACCCGCGCGGAAAACTCGCCCGTGTGAAAGGGGCCTAAGAACTCGATCGCGGATTTTTGCCAGCTCGTCTCTTATTAACGATATATCACTCTGCATAGCCCCCAGCTGGGCGGACATCCGCTGCATTAAAATTCCATTATCTTTGACAGCAGACAATATTTTTCCCAGAGCTAAGGGATCGTGTTCAATCTCTATTGGCGCCAGCAGACTTTCCTCCCCTCCTTCCTGGCCCACTTCTAAGGACCCATCCTCCGACAGTTCTTCAGCTTGAGGAATTTTAGCAATTTTCTTGGGGTTAACATGCATTTTCCCTTTAGTTAGATCTTTTTCACTTAGAGAAGGAGATTTCAGGTACTTATCAATTTTGCTCTCTAAGGTCTTGTAGAATATGTAGAATAAAATAAAATACAGTACAATAAAGAATCAATGTGAATTTATACTTAGAGTATCCTAAAATTACTTAAAATACTGATGCTGGATCATAAAAAATCATATAAAAAATCATATAAAAAATTCATATACACATATTTTTATACTGAAATGATTTTTGATTTCAGTATAAAAATATGTGTATATGAATTTTTTATATGATTTTTTATATGATTTTTTATGATCCAGCATCAGTATTTTAAGTAATTTTAGGATACTCTAAGTATAAATTCACATTGATTCTTTATTGTACTGTATTTTATTTTATTCTACATATTTATACTATCTGATTAAAAGCATTTTATATAGGGGCAGATAAGGCTCTATCAATGTACATTTGGATACGCTTTTAGCATCTGATTGACAGAGATGAGTGACATGTGTAATGAACCAATCAGCAGACTATATATAAATGCAGACCGCCATTCACCGCCAACATCCACTGAAGAAGGGGTTAAACCCCGAAACGCGTCTGGGATACTGGCGGTGATTATGTGATAACTGTTCCTCCTACGTCCCTCACTAAAAATAAAGCAACTGTATCTATTTAAAAGATCACGGACAAAGAGATAAAGTCACGGACTTTAGGACCCAGTATCAGCCGGCTCCACAGAGGTAGCCACGTGGGACGCCACGTGCGCCCAGAACGCCTAGCGGGACGCCGCGGGCGTGTAGAGATCTCAGCGGAGACAGAACACAGGAGCGGAGGTAAGGCAGCTGGGGCCGGGGGACGGTGGGACGGAGGAAAGGAGGAGTGAGCGCAACGGCCGACCACAATACAAAGCCGGGGAGAAGTGGACGTTTGCATGTACATACCGGTATCATTATGTGCACGGGAGGCAAGTTAATATTCCTTGATATGTTGAGATTGCCCTTATAAACTAATACTGCACTTTATTTGGAGACTCCTCCTCATTCATTTGGAGACTCTTGGGTCCACAGTAAAGAACGAGCAGGAAATTCCATAAACTATATATTGAGGAGTATATACAGTGTTGGCATGTACACTGTCGGAGTGGACTTTAAAACTGGATTTTGATATATTTCTGTTCACATTACTTGCACGGACTCTTGTTTTTGCTACCTATTATATGAACTATTAGTTTTTTGGATTTTTTGGATTTGTTACTTTTTGGATATTTTTGCACTTTTTGCACTGATCTATGCACTGATGTGCACAGCCTTTTGTACACTGTGGATATTGATTTTGCTTATTTGCACAGCTTGTTTGCACAGCTCATTTGAACACTGTTAGATTTAGCCCATTGATTTGCTTATTTGCACAGCTCAGGTGCACAGGTACTATCTTCAAGTTGATTTGTACATTGAAACAGGAGGTTGCTATATCCAGTAAGGAATACGTTTACAACAAGCCATATATATGTATATTGATACTTTTTAATAAAATTCAGCCTTTTTTAATAATTTTCAAAAAGATATGTATTGATATATTTTCACATCCCAGATCAAGCTCAGTGCTGCCCCTATTTCTTTCTCTTATATAAAGGTTTGTTTGGTCCGTGCCAAAGTGGGTGTGGGCACATTAGGTGAGCACCTGAGGATACCATCATATACTACACCGAGTGTAGCCACCTTAGTATCCTTACTTTTGTATCCAATGTAGTAGATGTCACCTACAGTCCTATGCAACACTACAGATGACACAGTGATAACTCCCTAAGTATAGATAATGTAGTAGCTGTCACCTGCAGACCTATGTAACACCACAGATAACACAGTGATAACTGTCTGAGTACAGATAATGTAGTAGATGTCACCTGCAGACCTATGTAACACCACAGATGACACAGTGATAACTCTCTGATTACAGATAATGTAGTAGATGTCACCTGCAGACCTATGTAACACCACAGATAACACAGTGATAACTCTCTGAGTACAGATAATGTAGTAGATGTCACCTGCAGTCCTATGTAACACCACAGATAACACAGTGATAACGCTCTGATTACAGATAATGTAGTAGATGTCACCTGCAGTCCTATGTAACACCACAGATAACACAGTGATAACTCTCTGAGTACAGATAATGTAGTAGATGTCACCTGCAGTCCTATGTAACACCACAGATAACACAGTGATAGCTCTCTGAGTACAGATAATGTAGTAGATGTCACCTGCAGACCTATGTAACACCACAGATGACACAGTGATAACTCTCTGAGTACAGATAATGTAGTAGATGTCACCTACAGTCCTATGTAACACCACAGATAACACAGTGATAGCTCTCTGAGTACAGATAATGTAGTATCTTTCATCTGCAGACCTATGTAACACCACAGATAACACAGTGATAACTCTCTGCACACATATAATGTAGTAGATGTCACCTGCAGTCCTATGTAACACCACAGATAACACAGTGATAACTCTCTAAGTACAGATAATGTAGTAGATGTCACCTGCAGTCCTATGTAACACCACAGATAACACAGTGATAACGCTCTGATTACAGATAATGTAGTAGATGTCACCTGCAGTCCTATGCAACACTACAGATGACACAGTGATAACTCTCTAAGTACAGATAATGTAGTAGATGTCATCTGCAGTCCTATGTAACACCACAGATAACACAGTGATAACGTTCTGATTACAGATAATGTAGTAGATGTCACCTGCAGACCTATATAACACCACAGATAACACAGTGATAACTCCCTAAGTATAGATAATGTAGTAGCTGTCACCTGCAGTCCTATGTAACACCACAGATAACACAGTGATAACTCTCTGAGTACAGATAATGTAGTAGATGTCACCTGCAGTCCTATGTAACACCACAGATGACACAGTGATAACTCTCTGAGTACAGATAATATAGTAGATGTCACCTACAGTCCTATGTAACACCACAGATAACACAGTGATAACTCTCTGAGTACAGATAATGTAGTAGACGTCACCTGCAGTCCTATGTAACACCACAGATAACACAGTGATAACTCTCTGCACACATATAATGTAGTAGATGTCACCTGCAGTCCTATGTAACACCACAGATAACACAGTGATAACTCTCTGAGTACAGATAATGTAGTAGATGTCACCTACAGTCCTATGTAACACCACAGATAACACAGTGAGTACAGATAATGTAGTAGATGTCACCTGCAGACCTATGTAACACCACAGATAACACAGTGATAACTCTCTGCACACATATAATGTAGTAGATGTCACCTGCAGTCCTATGTAACACCACAGATAACACAGTGATAACGCTCTGATTACAGATAATGTAGTAGATGTCACCTGCAGTCCTATGTAACACCACAGATAACACAGTGATAACGCTCTGAGTACAGATAATGTAGTAGATGTCACCTGCAGTCCTATGTAACACCACAGATAACACAGTGATAACTCTCTGAGTACAGATAATGTAGTAGATGTCACCTGCAGTCCTATGTAACACCACAGATAACAGTGATAACTGAGTACAGATAATGTAGTAGATGTCACCTGCAGTCCTATGTAACACCACAGATAACACAGTGATAACTCTCTGAGTATAGATAATGTAGTAGATGTCACCTGCAGACCTATGTAACACCACAGATAACACAGTGATAACTCTCTGAGTACAGATAATGTAGTAGATGTCACCTGCAGACCTATGTAACACCACAGATAACACAGTGATAACTTCATGAGTACAGATAATGTAGTAGATGTCACATGCAGTCCTATGTAACACCACAGTTATAACTCTGAGGACAGATAATGTAGTAGATGTTACCTGCAGTCCCATGTAACACCACAGATAACACATTGATAGCTCTCTGAGTACAGATAATGTAGTAGATGTCACCTGCAGTCCTATGTAACACCACAGATAACACAGTGATAACGCTCTGATTACAGATAATGTAGTAGATGTCACCTGCAGTCCTATGTAACACCACAGATAACACAGTGATAACTCTCTGCACACATATAATGTAGTAGATGTCACCTGCAGTCCTATGTAACACCACAGATGACACAGTGATAACGCTCTGATTACAGATAATGTAGTAGATGTCACCTGCAGTCCTATGTAACACCACAGATAACACAGTGATAACTCCATGAGTACAGATAATGAGTAATATAATGGCCCCCCTCTATTTGTCATATAATGGCCCCATCCATTATTAATGTAATGGCCCCCTCTATTAGTAATATAATGGCCCCCTCTATTAGCCATATAATGGCCCCCTCTATTAGCCATATAAGGGCCCCCTCTATTTGTCATATAATGGCCCCATCCATTATTAATGTAATGGCCCCTTCTATTAGTGATATAATGGTCCCCTCTATTAGTCATATAATGGGTCCCTCTATTAGTAATGTAATGGGCACCCTCTATTAGTAATATAATAGCCCCCCTTTATTAGTCATATGATGGGTCCCTCTATTAGTAATGTAATGGGCCCCTCTATTAGTAATATAATAGCCCCCTCTATTTGTAATGTAATGGGCCCCTCTATTAGTAATGTAATGCCCCCCCCCCCCCGGCACCCACACCAACAGATAAGTTATTAGTACCTGAACAATTTCGTCTCCGGGTGTTGGGTGAGTGCCATGATTTTGTTTTTAATGGGCATCCTGGTATTGAGGACACTAAAGAACTGATATCTAGGTCCTACTGGTGGCCTAACTTATTCAAGGATTGTAAGGCCTATGTGTTGGCCTGTGAGGTGTGTGCCAGAGCTATAACCCCTAGGACTCGTCCTATCATGGACCTGCCACCTGCTGAGGGTAAGACTGTGGTTTGGGTAGTGGTCGACAGGTTTAGTAAGATGGTACATTTTATTCCTCTTGCTAAGCTTCCTGATGCTAAGACTCTGGCCGCCATATTTGTAGACCAAATTGTGCGCTTGCATGGTATTCCTGAGAATATTGTATCTGACAGGGGGGTTCAGTTTGTGTCTAGGTTTTGGAAAGCCTTCTGTCAGAGATGTCAAATCTCCTTGTCTTTTTCGTCTGCTTATCACCCGGAGAGTAACAGTCAGACTGAACATCTCAATCAGTCTGTAGAGCAGTTTCTCAGGTCATACTGATGATCAGCGGTTATGGGTTAAGTACCTTGTAACGGAACGCCTGGCACCCCGACTGGGCACCTTCTGCTGACGCTTGCTTTAGATGTCACCATTTTTCCTCAGAACCTATGGAGCCACCATGGATTCCTGACTCTGTGGAATTTGTCAGGACACGTTCTGTTTTTGAACATATTAAGCCACTGGGTCAGGCTCGGAAGTCTCCAGTCCATCCATCTCATCACTATAGTTCTGTATTGTAGGAAAAATATCTCACATAGCCATACATGATGGTGCCACAGCTCCTCGTCTAGAAGACCCAACTGCAGGGGTGCACCACCAATGAGGCCAGGTGAGGCAATTGCCTCAGGAAGCACCAAGTAGGGGCAGAGGGGGGCAGCAGAAGGGCCATGAGTAATGAGCACTTTCCTTATGGCAAAAGGGTTAGGTTAAGCTGCGCCGTTTCAGTTTTTGCTTCAGGCCGCAAAAAGACTAGGTGCACCCCTGCCCAACAGGCACACCTCAGAGGTATTGGTACCAGGGATCGGATCACTTCAGAAAGAAGGTTATTTCATTTAAAAACATAAGACTACCAGGACAACGCCGGATTTTAGGTCGGATGTAGCAGTGTTGTACATTTTTCGCTACTGAACGGGATTCTACGAGCTGCATTCGGTCTCTTAAAGGCTCTTATACAAAGCTTTGGTCAACACTTAAAAGGGATATGCAGAGGAAACCAGAACTGTATCGGTCACTGGAAGGAGGACCCTAAAGAACTTATCCCACACACTGAAACAAAGATTAAAAGCAGAAAAACTAATCCAACACATTTCAATCCTTAGGATACCAGAGTTTTTGTTTTATTTTCATTTTTCTTACCCATCTTCCTTAAACCATAACTTTTTAATTTTCCCGTTCACATAGCTGTATGAGGCTTATTGTGTTGCGGGACAAGTTGTACTTTCTAATGCCACCATTAAATATGGCATAAAATCTAGTGGAAAAAAATTCCAAATGGGGAGGAATTGGAAAAAATAATGCAATTCTGCCACCGTTTTACAGGTTTTGTTCCTACGTTGTACCCATTGTGGCAAAACTGACCTGTGCCCTTTATTCTCTGGGTCAGTATGATTACAGTGAAGCCCCATATGTATAGGTATTTTTTTTATGTCTAAATAGTGTAAAAATAAATGAAAACTTTCCAAAAAAACATTTTTAACATCCCCATTCACCATATTCTGACCCCCATAAGTTTTTTTTATAGTTCTATCTGCTGAGTTGCGGGGGGCTAGTTTTTTTGCGGGATAATCTGTAGTTTTTATTGATACTATTTTAGCTGTCTTACATTTAGACCTTTTGGTAAATGAGATGGGTCTTTCGGGCCTTCCCCTTCTCTGCCCACACCACACTCACAATTTTAGACCTGGCATGAGCGGGGAGAAGTCTCAGATTGCGGCGCAACTAACCGCTGCACCGCAACCTGCGCCTGAAGTGCATACTCGACTATTGTCAAAAAATCTTACTCTCAGCGGAAACCCAACGAACCCCATTATAGTCTATGGGACCCATAGGCTCTGTTCAGCTCAGTAATGTGCTCAACCTGTCCTTTCCGTTGTCCTGCACCTTTCCCGCCGCCTATCCCACAGGCGACCTAGATTAGGTGGTACATATAGCTGTGCGCGCTCCTCTCATTGGTTGTTTACATCATTTCTAATGACTGATATGGATAAAAGGGATAGAGTTACCCCTAAACATCTCCTGAGCACACACCGAGCCCCGATACCAGCAGATTACATCGCCGGCTCTGCTACATGGACATGACAAAGACTCAGCTGAATTAACTGAACATTACAGATACAGAGCTCTGCTACACACACCCATAGACTTCTTTAGAGGCATAATACACATAAACAGCTTGGCTACATACAGTACATACAGCTCAGCTACACAGCCATTACACGCATACAGTGCAACTACATAAACGTCACACATATACAGCACTGCTACATACAGACTGGAATTACAAACTGCACAGCAGAGCCCTGCATACACAGAGCAGATGAACCTGGTCATGTGATTTCTGTAACTCCTCCCACACATAATCACATGGTTATGACATCACCACAGGTCCTTTACTTCCTGTTACAGCACAGCCTGATGTCTGACTCCTCCCACACATGATCACATGGTCATAACATCATCACAGGGTTTTCACCTACTCCTGCAGCACAGCCTAGAGTGGGACACTTTCCGCAAATACTGAAAGAAATGAAAACATAGGACGGTTCATGGTGAAGGATTATCAGAGGAGGAGGACATGCCCCACCCAGGTAAGTGCAACACTTACCAGATCCACACATGTAAAAATGAGGCTGATGTTGGTTTCTTATTTGTCAGTTTCTACGGAGGACTTTTTTGGCACAGGTTAGCGGAAATTGATTTTTTTTTTTTTTCTCACAAAGTCTCCCTTTCTGCTAACTTGTGACAAAAAGTTCAATCTTTCATGGACTCAATATGCCCCTCAGAGAATACCTTGGGGTGTCTTCTTTCTAAAATGGGGTCATTTGTGGGGTGTTTGTACTGCCCTGGCATTTGAGGGTCTCCGCAATCATTACACGTATGGCCAGCATTAGGAGTTTCTGCTATTCTCCTTATATTGAGCATACGGGTAGAGTTGAGCGAACTTGTATTTTAAGTTCGGCGTCCAAAGTTCGGGTTGGGGTTATCGAATAATCCCGTCATGTGATCAGTGCAGGGGGTGTGGCTCAGTACTGGATTGGATAAGAGGTGGTAAAGGGCGTGGTGTAATGATCATGTAACATGAGGGGCGGAGCTCCTGTGCTCTGTGTGGAGGAGAAGAAGAAAGTAGAGCAGTGAAGGACGGTTGCGCGAACTTGGTTTCCAAATTCCATTATGGTCCGTGGTAGCGAATCCATAACAGGATTCTAAGATAACCCGGACTTTGGACGCCGAACTTAAAATTCAAGTTTGCTCAACTCTACATACGGGTAATGAGATTTTTTTTTTTCCGTTCAGCCTCTGGGCCCTGAAAGCCGATTTCTCCATCAATCAATGTGGATGAAAAAATCATTGCCGGGATTTTTTTTTTTTTATACAAAGTGTTTGCCAAAGCATATGAACACCGCCCCTCAGCTCATAAGCCTCGGCAAACGTATCTTTTTTACTGCAGAGGAGAAATCTCGTCCTGCAGCGCCGCATACACCGACTTTTGTGTAATCTGACAGCAGTGCAATGCTTCTCTCAGAATGCACATCAGTGCTGATATAACATTTGAAACAGAACATTAACTTTTTTGCTTACCTGTGATTTTTTTGTTTTTGTTTTTTACCTTTAGAGGACAAACCTTACCTTCCCCATGGGACAATGTGCAAAGCGCAAATTGCCGAGAGATGTGGCGAAGTACATTATGCACTTTGTCCCAGGTGAAAGGAGAGGTTTGCAGCAGCTCTGTGTGAAAGGGCCCTAAGACCCCTGTGTGCCTGTCCTGTGTCACGCAATCCCTACACTAATAGTGTACCTGTGTGTGGTACTTGCGGAAACACTCCCCTAAGCATAGGGCAGGCTGGTCAGGGCAGTCAGGACAGAAATAGCGGGTGTCACGCCTTATTCCACTCCTGCTACAGACACGACATCTTTTTCTTGGGGAACGGTGAGTTGGGGTACCATGATAGACAATCGAGAAGTGTCTCTCATGCAGCTGACTCACTACATCAGGGACTTGGGGCACAGACCCTTCTGGATATAGGAGTTCTGAAATGATCTCTTCCTGAAATTTGACGAAGGATCTTGTTCTCCCAGCCTTACTGTAGATCAGGCATGCTCAACCTACGGCCCTCCAGCTGTTGTAAAACTACAACTCCGACAATGCCCTGCTGAAGGGTGATAGCTGTAGGTCTATTCAGGCATGCTGGGAGTTGTAGTTTTGCAACAGCTGGAGGGCCGCAGGTTGAGCATGCCTGCTGTAGATGAACAAAACTATTCTACATAGCCAATTGAATTAGATAAACAGACACCTTCCTATACCAGTGTCTGGTGCGGCGGGATACTAAATAGGGAGCCAACATCTGGTCATTGAAGTCCACCCCTCCCATGTGAAGGTTATAGTCGTGGACTGAGAGGGGTTTCTCAATGACTCCAGTTGCCCTTTCAATTTGTACAGTCGTGTCTGCGTGAATGGTGGACAGAAGGTAAACGTCCCTCTTGTCCCTCCACTTCACCGCGAGCAGTTATTGGTCAGACAAGGCAGCCCTCTCCCCCCGTGCAAGTCGGGTATTAACGAGCCGTTGGGGGAAGCCCCGGCGACTAGGTCACGCGGTGCCACAGCAGAGAATTCCGACTATATGTAAGTGCCGAAAGAGGGCCACACTTGTGTAAAAATTGTCCACGTATAAGTGGTACCCCTTGTGGAGTAAGGGTGACACCAAGTCCCAGACAATCTTGCCACTGCTCCCCAGGTAGTCAGGGCATCCGACCAGCTCCAGTTTTGAGTCTTTTCCCTCATAGACCCTAAAACTATATGTATAGCCTGTGGCCCTTTCACAGAGCTTATACAATTTGACCCCGTACCGGGCGTGCTTGCTGGGGATGTACTGTTTGATGCCGAAGCGCCCGGTGAAATGTACTAGGGACTCGTCTATGCAGATGTTCTGATTGGGGACATGCGCAACTGCAAATCTGGATGACAAATGGTCTATGAGAGGCCGAATTTTGTGGAGCCGGTCATAAGCAGGGTGGCCTCTTGGATGACAGGTTTTTTTGTCAGTGAAATGCATAAAGCGCATGATGACCTCAAAACGTGCCCTGGACATTGCAGCAGAGAACATGGGCATGGAATGTATTGGGTCTTTAGACCAATATGAACGCAATACATTTTTTTAGTTAGACCCATGCTGAGGATAAGGCCCAAAAATATTTTAAATTCGGAAACTGTGACTGGTTTCCACCTGGAAAGGCTGGGCATAGAAGCATTCTGGATTGGCGGTTATATAGTCTGTGGTGTAGCGGTTGGTTTCTGCCACAACTAAGTCATAGAGATCCGCAGTGAAGAACAGCTCGAAAAACTGAAGGGCCGATCCTAAATGAGCTGTCTCCATGCGAACTCCTGACTGGGCGGTGAAAGGGGGCAATACGGGTGCGGCGGAAGCAGGGGATTGCCAATTTGGGTTTGCCAGCACCTCTGGGAGACTAAGGGCTCTACGGGCCTGTGAACGTGGTGGCTGCGAGAAGGAGTTAGTGCACGTGCCACTGTACCAGCTTGAACTGCCCTTCTGGTGCTCGCCACTTCACCAGGGAATACGGCAGTGCTGGTAGAAGGTCCAGGATGTGCTGCGCTGCTGGTGTATGCCGCACCATAAAAAAGATCAGCGCTAGCACCACTCTGCTGCATATGAGGCTCATCACGCGGGGTATGCAGAACACTGACATGGGGTCGGGTACGCCTGACCATAGCAGGGACCTCAACCTCGTCATCTTCGCTAGCGGTTGGAGTGCCACTGTAGGCCTCTTCAGCGGAATACCACTTTTTTTGTCATTTTGGAGTAACTAAATTTAGGGGGTATTCCTCTGAGACTACCCAGTAAAAAGAGCACACCTGCGTAGTAAAAAGGAGTGCTTGCGAAGTAACGCTGTGATCGCTAATAAAGATCCAAAAAGCTCAAAAGTGATCTTTATAGCGCTGCAGCGATTTTACAGTGTTTTTGCAGTGATCAGAAAAAAAAATTCTGTCACTGCGGTGGGGCGGACTGAACGCAAGTGTGGGCACAAGATCAGGCCTGATCGTGCGAACACTGCGTTTTTTGTAGAGCCTAAGGTGACCGTAATGTACTGATATAGATCTGATTGCAATCAGTCTTGATCACTTACAAATACTATATAGTACTAGTGCTGATTAGCGACAGCGATGACGCTAATCAGCGACTAATCAGTGACTGCGGTGCGGTGGGCGCTAACTACCTAACAAGTAGCCAACTACCTGGTGGTTATAAGGGACCCTTACAGGGGGGTGATCAATGACAGTGGGGTGATCAGGGAGTCTATATGGGGTGATCAGGGGTTAATAAGGGATTAATAAGTGACGGGGGGGGGGTGTAAATGATTGGTGATTGGTGCTACTTTACATAGCTACCTGTGTCCTCTGGTGGTCGATCCAAGCAAAAGGGACCACCAGAGGAGCAGGCAGCAGGTATATCAGACGATGTTTACAAAATAGCCTCTGATATACTAATTTGAGCATGCGTTTACAGGAAATCTCAGGTCTCACGAGATGACGCCAATAGGCGTCACTGAGACCTGAGAGCTCTGCCGTCTGGACGCCTATCGGCGTTAGTGTGACGGCAAGTGGTTAAGTTCAGAATGTTAAGTATTTAGTTCTTTGTTTGGCATTAATGGGAGCCAAGGGGGGTCCAGAGAGGGGTTCACCCAGCCTTCACTCTCCCTGTCACTCTCCCTACCTTTGTCCCTTTCTCAGACTCAGATCTGCACCTCCACCTCCATCAGCCTCAGATCAGACCCTCCCTAAACTCAGATCAGCCCCTTTAGACCCCCCAGCTTTAGATCAGACCCCCCAGCTTTAGATCAAACCCCTCAGCTTTAGATCAGACCCCTCCGGCTTTAGATCAGACCCCCCAGCTTTAGATCAGACCCCCCAGCTTGGGATACTTTCACACTCGCGTTTTGTGCGCATCCGTCATGGATGGATCCGTTCAGATAATACGACCCTCTGCATCCGTTTAAAATGGATCCGTTTGTTTTATCTTTAATATAGCCAAGACGGATCTGTGTTGAACACCATTGAAAGTCAATGGAGGACAGATCCGTTTTCTATTGTGCCAGATTGTGTCTGACCCGTCCCCATTGACTTACATTGTGTGCCAGGAGGGATCTGTTTGGCTCAGTTTCGTCAGACGGATCCCAAAGCGGAATGGAGATGGAACGGAGGCAAACTGATGCATTCTGAGCGGATCCTTTTCCATTCAGAATGCATTAGGGCAAAACTGATCCGTTTTGGACCGATTGTGAGAGCCCATGACGGATCTCACAAACGGAAAGCCAAAACGGCAGCGTGAAAGTAGCCTTACCTCTCCAGCTCTGGACACCGTGGCCACTGAAAGCGTCCTGCTGCCATGGTAACCATCACCCGCTGCCAGAACACAGAAGCAGGTGATGGGGGGGAGAGGGGCTCCCTCCCTCTGCTATCCCATCCTGTCGGGGGGCTGCAAAGGCACAGCAGTCCCCCTTATGGGAGAGGGAGGGAGCTCCCTCCCTGTTAACCGCAGCATGGAAGGGGTTAAAATTGCTGACATCTGCAGCACAGATGTGCTGACACTGTGCTAAAACCACTAGCCACCAGGGAAACTTTTACACCGCACCGCATGCACCGCCCGCAACCACCCCCCCCTGCACCCCCACAGCCACAATATGATTGGGGGCTGCAGGGGGGGTTAAATTTGAACACTTTGGGAACATTTAGGCCTCTTTCACACGGGCGAGTTTTCCGTGCGGGTGCAATGCGTGATGTGAACGCATAGCACCAGCACTGAATCCTGACCCATTCATTTCAATGGGTTTATGTACATGAGCGTTTTTTTCCACGCATCACTTGTGCGTTGCGTGAAAATCGCAGCATGTTCTATATTCTGCGTTTTTCACGCAGCCCTAGTCCCATAGAAGTGAATGGGGCTGCGTGAAAAACGCATTGCATCCGCAAGCAAGTGCGGGTGCGTTGCGTTTTTCACTGATGGTTGCTAGGAGATGTTGTTTGTAAACCTTCAGTTTTTTATCATGCGCGTGAAAAACGCATCAAAACGCATTGCACCCGCGAGGAAAAAACTGAACAACTGAACGCAATAGCAGGCAAAACTGAATGGCTTTGCCTGTGAAATCGCACAGTTTTCACTGAACGCATCCGCAACGCATCCGGACCTAATCCCGACACGCTCGTATGAAAGGGGCCTTAGTCTCTGATCAGAGATCGCAGAAAGCGCTGCAAACCGCAGGTCTGAATTGACCTGCGGTTTGCAGTGATCGCCGATACGGGGGGGTTTCACATCATGGGTTCTTAAGGACTCGGGAATCATGCCGTACCGGTACGTCATAAGTCCTTAAGGGGTTAACTGTTTTCTGGTTAAAGCGTATAGTGGCCTTTTTCCGTCCAACAAGAAATATATATTTTCGGTTCACTTCTGCAGTTATTTCTGGTGAAAGGGTATAGGGGCGTATTACTGTAAAAAAGAGAAATATATACGCATTTCACTGTTGCAGTTATTTCTGTTGAAAGCGTATAGGCACGTATTTTAGTACAACAAGAAAACTATATTATACTATTCTCAGTTAATTTCCGAACTTAATTGTGGTGAGTGTTTAGTGTCCTACGTATTTCAGTACAAAAAGAAAAATATATTTGTTGCATTTAGGGATGTTTTAATTTCCGTTTAATTTGTTTAGTTCAGCTAAAAGTATGTCAGGCAGAGAAGTGCCAGGCCATGCACAGAGGAGTGGCAGAGGCCTGAATGTTTCTGGCGCAAGCAGAGGTCGCAGCAGAGTAAGGGGTTGTGGCAGCAGTAGTCGCAGCGATAGGCCTGTGCTCCCAGTGTCATCTACCAGTCGTGTCTTGACCAGCAACCCAGCGGTTCTTGATTTGTTAAATCTGTCATCCACGTCATCCCAAGTGACATCAGACACCCCAGCCAACAGTCGGTGGGTTCGTCAGACACAACCCTTAGTTGCCATGGCCCGGGAGCAGGCCCTGTGCCCTCACCTGTCCTTAACCTGCCTCTGGCCTTTTCTGTTCCCTCTCCGCGAGAAGTACTACATGCAGCGTGCTCAGTTTCCCTTTTCAGCGAGGAAGAGCTACTAGAGGACAGTCAGCAGCTACTGCCCAGCCAAGATGTGGTGGAGACATCCGCCACTCCCTCCGCTAGGCAGGCAAGTAGTGATGAGGAGAGTGGCATGGGGGCTTGTGTTGCGAGTGGTCAGGCTCCTGACCCAGAAGCCGTTGATGTGCAGACACTACTCGATGATGATGAAGCTGATTGCCCTTGGGAGCCTACCTGCCCGGAAAGTAGTGGTGCATGGGTTCATGGAAGGAGCGCCGTTAGCAGTCAGCCAGTGAGTAGTGTTGGGGGGAAAATAAGGTACTCGGTGGTGTGGCAGTTTTTTGTGAAGCTGTCGGAGGAGGTCAACATGGCCAAATGTACGTAGAACATGTGGGCAGAAGATGAAATGTGGCGAGGGTGCCAATGTTGGCACCACGGCCCTGCGTCAACATATGCAGCGTCACCATCATGTGGCCTGGGAGAACCATGGCTCCGATGTGGTGGTCCAGCCTGCCGCAGCTACCTCTACATCACCCAGTGGCACGCACCCAGTTTCAGGCAGTCAAGGCTCCGTCACCTCAGCCAAAGGGAGCTGTCTGTCATTCCCATATTCTGCTGGTCCAGATGCTCCTGCTCCCCCTCCTCCTACTCCTCGTCAGTCATTCCGTCAGCAATCGATCACCGAAGCGATTGCCAAGAGACAACAGTATGTGTGCACGCATCCAACGGCGCAGAAGCTGATCGTGCTCCTGGCCAAGTTGCTGGTGCTGCAGTCCCTCCCTTTCCAAGTGGTGGACTCTGTACCTTTCAGAGAACTGATGGCTTGTGCTCAGTCGAGGTAGAGAGTCCCAAGCCGTCATTTCTTTGCCAAAAAGACAGTATCAGCCCTGCACAGACATGTAAAACAGAAGGTGGGTGAGTCCTTGAGCTTGTCGGTGTGTGCCAAAGTGCACGGCAGCGCCGACGTGTGGAGGTGTAACTTCGGTCAGGGACAATACATGTCCTTTCCGGCCCACTGGGTGAATGTGGTTCCTGCCCAGCCACACCAGCAACTTGGTCAGGTGACACTGCTTCCGCCTCCACGTTCTCATGCCGTTGGTCCAGCTACAATGTCCATTCAAAATCGGAACCATGGTGACCGAGAACGGGGCGAACATGGTGTCGGTGCTGCTTCAAGAAAGGCTAAGCCATGTGCCCTGCATGGCACATGTGTTCAATCTGGTTGTCAAGTGGTTCCTGAAGTCTTCCACCCATCTGCAAGACTTCCTAAAAATGGCCAGGTAACTTTGCATGCACTTCAGCCACTCGTACACCGCAAAGCACTCCCTCCTTGAGCTGCAGCGGCAGAACCGCATCCCCCGGCTGATATGTGACATTTCCACCCATTGGAATTCCACCCTCCATATGTTGAACCGACTATACGAACAGAGAAAGGCCCTAAACGATTTCTTGATGATCCAAGTGAACATTTGCTCAGGCCCTTTGAGGAGACCACTTATTTGTCAGTCGCCAGGACTACGGAATGAACAACGTCATTCCACTGCTTCATGTCCTTGAACAGATGCTGGTAAATCTGGCTGCTCAGGGGACTGGAGACGTGGTGCCTAGATCTCATGGCCACATGAGCCCTGTGGGGGCTTAACTGGAGGAGGAGGAGGACATTGGAGCACAAGCAATGTGTAGCAAAATGGGTTGTTTTTTCCCTTCATCCTATGACAGCACCAGGAGAGAGGATCCTCCACCCAGGACATGAAACCCACAGATATTTAAGAAGGAGGGGCCTCTCCAGTCCTCAGTGGTTTTCCTGTCCTGGGAGAGGATTCATACAAGCGTCTGCTGGGGAGTAGTTCTCTCCAAGTTAACCTCACCGGCTGGGCTGGGGAGCGTGTCGGGTGAGTTCCCCGCTACGAGCTTCCAGAAGACTGGGGCGGCCAGCATACCTGGACTACAGAGGTCTCCTCCTTTTCTGCTTCTGCTGGAGACAGACAGGCATAGCATCTTCAAGAGACGGGAGTGCAGGCATCGCACTTCCCGTCTATAGTATCGCGAGACCATAAACAAGTTCTCGGGATACATCGTCTCCTGGCATGCAGAAGCGGGGGGGATTTGAATTTCCGGAGCCCAGCTAGAGCGGCCTGTGGATCCCTGCCGTGTAGAACCTGATCCAAGACTGTGCGGAAAATATCCCCGCTCTCGCCTGCATCCCGAAATTTCGCGCAGGCGCAGTGCCGGCGAGATCATCTGGATACTAAGGGCAACAGCCTCAACAGCGTCACTGGGCATGCGCCGAGCCCAGTGACGCTTTCCAGAGCGATGTTGCCTCAGTGAGAAGGAAGCGCGCAGGCGCAGGCAATCGCTGGTTCTGCGCCTGCGCGAGATTTCAGGATGCATGCGAGAGCCGGAGCGGGGATATTTGCCGCACAGAGAGGTGCTGGCGGGGGGCGGAGTATTTAGCCTCGCCTCTGGGAGGCGATTTTACAGATTATAGGCGTTCGTTTTTTCAAATTTTAGGCGGGCACGGCACATCAGGGGCGTTCCTGGGCTCCTTGCTAAAGGAGGAACGCCCCTCTGGGCTCCTAAGACCTTCATTTGCATATCTGAATAAGTGGTTTTTACAAGAAATGACAAGACGAAAAAGAAAACCACCAACAGTTATGGAAATAAGGTACTTTATTAAACAAGGATTCATGAAAAAAAATTATGCTACTATAGTGGTGACAGATTCCCTTTAAGAATTGGTCAGGGGATGTGGCGTCCAAGAATAGACTATGTAATATTCCATGTGAAGGGAAATTTTTGTTTGGGTCAGCCTTGGACGATATTCTTGAAAAAGTAGGTGATAGAAAGAAGGGGTTTCCCTCTTCCTTTCGTAAACAGTATCCCTTTCGTCAGAATAGAAGATTCCCGGGTACAGAAAAGAGCCCAAATAAGAAAGATTCCAAGTGGAAATTCTCTTCTTCCATATCCAAGGGGTTCTTGTTCGGGGGCCATAATCCCGGGGCGGCCAAAAAAGACAAATGCCTAATGACGACAGGGTGGGAGGAAGGCTGTTGCACTTCCTCCCATCCTGGTCACAAAATTCCAACATTACCTGGATTCTTCAGTCCTTGCGAGAGGGATTCAGACTGGAGTTTAAAAGTCTTCCCCCAGAAACATTTTCAGTAACAGAGGTAGGCCCAGGGGCTCAGGAGGCTCTAGAAAGGGAGGTAGAGAAACTTATTTCAAAAGGGGCACTTATCTCTTGTCCTCCATCAGAAGACGGTATGGGGTTCTACACTAACATTTTTCTTGTAATTCAGAACCATCATAAATTTAAAAAAAAATAACAAGTTCTTAGTATACAGAAGATTCAAGATGGAGACAATAAAGTCAGTAGTAGACCTCCTATACAAGGACTGTTATATGGTAGTCCTGGACATCAGGGACGCATATTACAATCTTCCAATATACCCGGCTCATCAGAGGTACCTGAAGGTGGTACTGAAGATGCAGGGGTGTCTGAGACATTTTCTGTTCCAGGTGCTACCCTTTGGAATCTCCATGGCACAGCGGATTTTCACAAAGCCTGTAGCGGAGATGGCAGCCCACATAAGATAAAAAGACATCTTGTTTATTCCATATCTGGATGGTTTCTTGATCATAGCCCAGTCCGAACAGCCTTGTCTCACCCAGATGAGACAGGTGACCTGTATTCTAACTTCCCTGGGGTGGATCATCAATATGGAAAAATCCAGAATGGTTCCTCAGAAGGTTCAGCAGTTCCTAGGCATATTACTGGACTCTACGGCTCAAAAGTCTTTTTTACACCCCGAAATAGAGAATAAGGTCAGTGATACATCAACTTATTCAGAATCTTACTCTGTCAATCAGGAAGTGCATGTCAGCTTTGGGAACCTTAACCACCTGCATTCCAGCGGTTCCGTGGGCTCAAGCTCACTCCAGGAGCCTTCAGTGGGAGATTCTCCAGATTTGGTCAGGGAAGGGAGAAGAGTTGGAAAAGAAAATGTTTATTTCCAGTTAGACATGCAGTTCCCTAAGATGGTGGTTCAGTCAATCTTACCCAGGGGGTACCCTGGAGGATTATGGAGCCAATAGTAGTAACCACTGATGCCAGTCCAGTTGGCTGAGTAGCTCACGTCCAAGACAGAGGTCTGCAGGGCTCCTGGGACGGATCAATTTGTGTAGCTTCTTCAAATGTAAAAGAGTTGATGGCGGTTCTTTTAGCATTGCAGGAGATTTTGCCCTTGCCTGAAAACCGTCATCTAAAGGTTTTGTCAGACAATAGTTCCTTTGTAGCTTATCTGAATCACCAGGGAGGGACCAGGTTTGTAGAATTACAACAAATGGCTGCTCAGATTTTTTCTTAACTGGAAGGGAGAGTCCTGTTATTGTCAGGCGGATTTTCTGAGCCATCACAAACTAGATCAAGGAGAGTGGTCCCTAAATCAGGGGGTTTTCTCCCAGATAGTAAAGCTTTGGGGGAAGCCATCAGTGTTCCTGTTCGCTACACGGTCCAACAGAAAGGTGGAAACGTTTTTTCCCCTCTTTCCGAGAGACCGTGCTTCAGCAGTGGATGCCTTTCTACAGCCATAAGACCGGGGTCTTCTCAATCATTCCCAACTCTTCAGCTGATTTCCAGGGTTCTCAAGAAAATACGAGAAGACAGGGCTTTGGTGATCATGATAGCACCCTTTTGGCCCAGTCCAGCCTGGTTAACGTGGCTGAGGCTTCTTTTAGTCAGGCAGCCGTGGGTGTTACCAGAGATCCCGGACTTATTGAGCCAGGGGCCAGTCATTTACCCTCCAGTAAAGGGCCTCCACTTGACGGCCTTGTTTTTGAAAGGTCATTGCTAATGCATAGGGGTTTGTCTGAATCCGTTATTTCCACCTTGCTTAAAAGTAGGGAACCCGTAACCACAAAAATTTATGCTAGAGTATAGGCGGCTTTCTTTGCCTTCCTGGGAATGGATCCAGTCTCACAGTGTAGCCTCTCTATTCACAGGATTTTGCAGTTTCTTCAGAGAGGTCTAGATAGGGGTCTTTCCCTTGGTACTATAAAGGTGCAGATTTCAGCTTTAAGGCCTAATTCACACGTCCGTAGTGTGTTTTGCGGAAACACGGATCCGCAAAACACGGACGGCTGCAATGTGCATTCCGCATTTTGCGGACCGCACATTGCTGGCACTATATAGAGAATGCCTTTTCTTGTCCGCAATTGCGGACAAGAATAGGACATGTTCTATTTTTTTGCGGATGCGGAAACACAGATGCGGAAATGCGGATGCGGACATCACATAGTGTGCTGTCCACATCCATTCCTGCCCCTTTGAAATGAATGGGTCTGCAACCCTTTCGCAAAATTGCGAATGGGATGCGGATCCATTTTGCGGACGTGTGAATTAGGCCTAAGCGTCCTGTTCGACGTTCGTTTAGCTGTTCAACCCCTTATTGTAAGATTCTGTAAGGCACTTGCTAGGAATGTTCCACCTAGGAGTTTCCAAGTTCCTCCCTGGGACCTAAATTTAGTATTGCAGAGTTTGATGGAAGGACCCTATAAACCCTATAAATTTCTGAGATCTGTATTAGAATGTTGACTCTTAAATGTGCCTTTTTAGTAGCAATCACGTCAGCTAGAAGGATAGGGTAGATTCAGGCCTTGTCTATCAATCCCCCACACACTTCCATTCTGGAGGACAGAATTGTGCTTAGACCTGACCTAGCTTTTCTTCCCAAAGTAGTATCAGACTTCCATAAATCTCAGGAGATAGTTCTTCCATCCTTTGGTACCAATCCCAGGTGTTGAAGGAGTTGAAGTTTAGTTGCCTAGACGTTAGGAGATGTGTTTTAGCTTACCTGGAGGCTATTAGAGATTGGAAGAAGTCGGTGGCCTTGTTTGTCCAGTATACAGGTCCTAATAAGGGGAAGGCGGCTAGAAAAAGTTCCATAGCCAGGTGGATTAAACAAGCTATCTGTCTAGCTTATGTCTCCTTACAGAAACCAGTACCAATGGGTTGGACGGCGCACTCCACAAGAGCAGTATCTACTTCTTGGGCAGAGAAAGCAGATGCATCTATTCCTGACATTTGCAAAGCGGCCTTCTGGTCTTCTCCTCTAACCTTCTATAGGCACTATAGACTGGATCTTTCTTCTGTCTCCGACCTTTCTTTTGGACGTATAGTCTTGCAGGCTGTTGTCCCAACATAACTCTCTATCTCTGAGATCTCTCCTGGTGCTGTCATAGGACGAAGAGAGAAATGATAATTACTCTTACCGGTAATTTGATTTTCCAGAGTCCATGACTGCACCCTTATATTCCCTCCCTTTATTTTGGTGTTGGTGACGGGTCTTGGTTATGATGCACAGGGTGCGCAGCAAAAAAAATCGGAAAAGTGAAGAATTCGATTAATTAAACGCAATGGAATTAGAAGGATAATTATCAGGGATGCTCTCTTTGTCTTTGAGGACCACTGAGGAATGGAAAGGCCCCTCCTTATAAATATATGTGGGTTTCCTGTACTGGGCGGAGGATCCTCTCTACTGGTGCTGTCGTGGACTCTGGAAAATCAAATTACCCGTAAGAGTATGAGAATGACCCGGGGAAACAGGGAGAGATTCTGGAATTCCTTGGATTTCTTCATTCAATCCCTCCGGTGTCAGAGTCCGCATCCTGACCCTCCAGAAGTCTTCTCCTCCGATCAGCCATGCAGACCCATCTCTATACCATGTAGGTATCAAACCGCCATCTTTATTATGTGCAATGGTGAAATGACGGACAAACTACGGTTAGATTTCCCTGCATTAACTCCTTCAGGAAAAATTCACAGTTTTAAATTTTTTTATTTCTCTGCTGTTCCGGCAGATAGTGATACCTCGTAAACTAGTTCTTACTTTACATCCTCCATATGTCTACTTTATGTTCCTCATTCTGTAAATGTCATTTTATTTTTTTAAAACAGGCTTAGAAGTTTAGAAACAATTCTTAAAATGTTCACTAAAATTTCCCAAACCTACTTTTATGTATGACTTTTATGGGTGATCCTATATATGTCCATGCCATTCTGTGATAGTACGTGCCGTCCAGGGCCGGCGCTACCGTTAGGCGAACTAGGCGTTCGCCTAGGGCGCCAGCCTGCTGGGGGCGCCCTGGTGGGCTCCCCTGTCTGGGGCTGCAGCGCTGGGCGAGCGGCTCTTGAGCCACCCCCAGCGCCATTACAGGGGGGCCAGGAGGTGGAGGTCCTTCTTAAATATGGCAGAGCAGGTACCTGCTTACCCTGATGGCAGGTGCCTGCTCTGCCAGTAAATTACCGGAGCAGAGGAGGCGGGCGGCAAGGGAGGCTGTTCTAGCAGCTCCCCACTCCTCCCTCGCGCGCCCTCTGTGATGCCGAGAGCCGGAATATGACGTCATTCTGGCCCCAGCTTACTAAACGGTGCGCTGGAAGACTGAGGAGCTGCACCACACTGGACCCCAGGGAGGTGAGTGTCTGCCTGTGTGTGTCTGTCAGTAAGTGAGTGAGTGTATGTGTGTTTGTCATTGAGTGTGTGTATGTCAGTGAGTGTGTATGCCTGACTGTCATTGAGTGAGTATCTGAGTGATTGTATGTCTGTCAGTGTGTGTCGTTCAGTGAGTGTGTGCGTGTCTGTCAGTGTGTGCGTGTCTGTCAGTGTGTGCGTGTCTGTCTGTCAGTGTGTGCGTGTCTGTCTGTCAGTGTGTGCGTGTCTGTCTGTCAGTGTGTGCGTGTCGGTCTGTCAGTGTGTGCGTGTCTGTCAGTGAGTGAGTGACATGGCGGGGGGGCGGCAAAATGGATCTTTGCCTAGGGCGGCAAAAATCCTTGCACCGTCCCTGGTGCCGTCCGTCTGGGCCTGCAGGTGGAATATGCATTACCGTTGAAGGAAATCCGTTCATCACCTGAATGTTAAACTGTCCTTTGCAAGTGGTAATGAAGATGGTCCCTGAAATGCGGACCCTCAGACAGCACGGAACCTGCAAAAAAGTGTCACACATGTGGTATCGCCGTACTCAGGAGAAGTAGGGCAATGTGTTTTGGGGTGTATTTTGATATAAACATACTTTTTGTGAGAAATATCTCTGTAAACGACAACTTTTTAAACATTTTTATTCAAAGTTGTCAATTTACAGAGATATTTCTCTCACCCAACATGGGTATATGTAAAAATACACCACAAAACACATTGCCCTACTTCTACTGAGTACGGCGATACCACATGTGTGACAATTTTTTGCAGCCTAGGTGCGTAAAGGGGCGTAAAGTCCAACGAGTACCTTTAGGCTTTACAGGGCTGCTCACAATTTAGCCCCGCCAAAAATGCCAGAACAGTACAAACACACCACAAATGACCCCCTTTTGGAAAGAAGACATCCCAACGTATTCGCTGAGGGGCATATTCAGTCCATGAAAAATTGAACTTTTTGTCACAAGTTAGCGGAAAGGGAGACTTTGTGAGAAAAAACAATAAAAAATCAATTTCCGCTAACTTGTGCCAAAAAAAAAAATCTTCTATGAACTCGCCATGCCCCTCACGGAATACCTTGGGGTGTCTCCTTTCCAAAATGGGGTCACATGTGGGGTATTTATACTGCCCTGGCATTTTAGGGGTCCTAAAGCGTGAGAAGAAGTCTGGAATCCAAATGCGTAAAAATGCCCTCCAAAAGGTACTCATTGGAATTAGGGCCCTTTGCGCATCTTGGCTGCAAAAGTGTCACACATGTGGTATCGCCATACTCAGGAGAAGTAGGGCAATGTGTTTTGGAGTGTATTTTACATATACCCATGCTGGGTGAGAGAAATATCTCTGTAAATTGACAACTTTGTATAAAATTTTTTAAAAGTTGTCATTTACAGAGATATTTCTCACACACAGTATGGGTATATGTAAAATACACCCCAAACACATTGCCCTACTTCTCCTGAGTACGGCGATACCACATGTGTGACACTTTTGCAGCCAAGATGTGCAAAGGCCCTAATTCCAATGAGTACCTTTAGGATTTCACAGGGCATTTTTACGCATTTGCGATTCTCACGCTTTAGGGCCCCTAAAATGTCAGGGCAGTATAAATACCCCACAAGTGACCCTATTTTGGAAAGAAGACACTCCAAGGTATTCCGTGAGGGGCATGGTGAGTTCATAGAATTTTTATTTTTGGCACAAGTTAGTGGAATATGAAATTTTGTTTAATACAAAAGTCTCATATTCCACTAACTTGTGACAAAAATAAAATTTTACATGAACTCACCATACCCTCACGGAATACCTTGGGGTGTCTTCTTTCTAAAATGGGGTCACATGGGGTATTTATACTGCCCTGGCATTTTAGGGGCCCCTAAAGCGTGAGAAGAAGTCTGGAATACAAATGCGTAAAAATGCCCTGTGAAATCCTAAAGGTACTCATTGGATTTAGGGCCTTTGCACTCAGGCTGCAAAAAGTGTCACACATGTGGTATCGCCGTACTCAGGAGAAGTAGGAATGTGTTTTAGGGTGTATTTTACATATACCCATGCTGGGTGAGAAATATCTCTGTAAATGACAACTTTTAATTTTTTTATACAAAGTTGACAATTTACAGAGATATTTCTCACACCAATATGGGTATATGTAAAATACACCCTAAAACACATTGCCCTACTTCTCCTGAGTACGGCGATACCACATGAGTGACACTTTTTGCAGCCTGGGTGCTAAAGAGGCCCAAATTCCAACGAGTACCTTTAGGTTTTACATGGCTGCTCACAATTTAGCCCCGCCCAAAATGCCAGAACAGTAAACACACCCCACAAATGACCCCATTTCGGAAAGTAGACACCCCAAGGTATTCACTGAGGGGCATAGTGAGTCCGTTGGAGATTTATTTATTTTTTGTGCCAGAAGTTAGCAGAAATGGAAACTTTATTATTGTTTTTTTCCTCAGAAAGTGTCATTTTCCGCTAACCTGTGAAAAAAATGAAATGATACATGAACTCACCATGCCCCTCCGTGAATACTTTGGGGTGTCTTCTTTCTAAAATGGTGTCATTTGGGGGTATTTATACTATCCTGACATTCTAGCACCTGAAGAAACATGACAGGCGCTCAGAAAGTCAGAGCTGCTTCAAAATGCCGAAATTCACTTTTTTGCACCATAGTTTGTAAACGCTATAACTTTTTACCCAAACCAATAAATATACACTTATTGGATTTGTTTTTATCAAAGACATGTAGAACAATAAATTTATAGAAAAATTTATATAGAAATGTAGTTTTTAAAAAAATTTACAACAGAAAGTGAAAATGTCATTTTTTTGCAAAAATGTCAGTACATTTTTATTAATAGCAAAAAAGTAAAAATGTCAGCAGCAATGAAATACCACCAAATGAAAGCTCTATTAGTGAGAAGAAAAGGAGGTAAAATTCATTTGGGTGGTAAGTTGTATGACGGAGCAATAAACGGTGAAAGTAGTGTAGTGCAGAATTGTAAAAAGTGGCCTGGTCCTTAAGGGGTTTAAGCTAGGGGGCTGAAGTGGTTAATACAGTGCAAGAGGATGACGGAAATATCTTATAAGCAATAACTCATCTCTGGTACAACTTGCGTATTATTGTATTCCGCATGATGTGGGCATCGTTGGAGGTCTAAACATCCCCACCCTGACAGCCAGCATTCCCACATAACCAGTATCTCACCTTTCTGCGACAACCACACCGGTCATGTGTGGTATCAGAATGATCAGCTGGATATAATATACATTACTAGGACATGTCAGGTCCCGAATATCCATTAGTGTGGACGGGAAGCCATGTTGTATTACTATTTCATGTCGGCCAGCTGAGTACGAGAGGTGGCGCATGCACAGGTAATGAGGGCCGTACCAGACGGCTGGGACACAATAGGAGGGAGACTCCTCTCAGCTCCACCATCTGACCACACAATTCGTGGAGTAAGAACCTTTCTGCTTTTTATCCTTTTATTTTTATACTGTTTTGTGCACATTTATGTCTTATTTCTTGTAACTTTTTGTAACTACCGTAAATGCTGTACCTATTTAGTACATTAAAGCACATCTTTAATGGTTTTGCTTTGTGCCCTAACCTCAATTTTTTAAGTGTATTAGTGCGGTTTGCGTTATCGTGTGGCCTGTGCTACTGTGAGCCTCCGTGCGAGTGGGGCACTGTGGGGTTTTCTATGAGCCCTTAATTAATGGGTGTATTGATTTAAATGTCTTAGATGGTGGCAGCGTGTTGGGTGTGATTGAGACTCAATCTGAGGCCTGTGTGTAGGGGCGCCAGAGATGGAGTGCGTGAAATAGATCGACCCTTGGCAGTCGCACCCAGGTCACATAACAGGGCAGTTCCTGTACATGACTATGACCTATCCTCAAGATAGGTCATCAGTATCAGATTGGCGGGAATTCGACATCCGGCACCCCCACAGTTCATCTGTATGAGTAGAAGGCGAGCGCCGTTTCCTGTCCTACTCGCCGCTGCCATGTCTATGGAAAGCAGGAAGAGAGACGGGAGAAGGCAGCCTGTGTCTTCTCTTCATACAGCTGAACGATTAGGGGTGCTGGGTATCGGACCCCCCCCCCTCCAATGATCTGATATTGATGACCTCCGCTCACCTATGATCTCGATGCGCTGCTGGATCCTATAGTTCTCTCGTGTGCCGGTACACTTACTTGCGCATGTGTAGTAGGGATATGGGAATGCCAACTTCTGCTGTTTCAGTGTCCAGAATGGTATGAAGGATAAGTTTATTCCTCTCAATAGGTTGGTGCCGCACTCGGTGGATTAATACCGCAGTTGTACCAGACGCATTTCGAAACTGTACGTTTTGTTCCTCAGTGGTTGTAATAGTATAAAAATGAGGGACCAGTTGCTCCTTATCCGGAGCTGTGCTGATATCAGAACCTGGCCCGTACCGTGTAGTATTCTAGTCATTCACAATGCACACCCTGCAGTTTTTTCAGTTGTTCTATATACCAACAAATTAAACCTACAAATGATCTAGATGATAAAATCCAATATATAGAAAATACAAAACCTCCAAGTTGATCAACAAGTCATAAAACTGGGAATAAAAAAATATATAGAATAAAATAGACACATGTCGTGTAAAAGGGCTAATGTGATCTTCATTCCGGGTGTTAGTTCTCTCTGCATGTCTATCTTAATTTTATTCTATTTATTTATTTATTCCCAGTTTTATGACTTGTTGATCAACTTGATGTTTTGTATCTTATATATAATGGATTTTATGACCTATCATGAAACTGCCTTGACCTCACACATGTTTCCATCCATATAAAAGAGAGAACACAACATCTACACTTTATTATCTCCTCCGATGTCTCCTCTTATCTCCAGTTATTGTATTTTACATGAGATTTTGTAGGATTTTCCATCGTCTCATCTTCTTTCCATTCAGGTTCCTACAATATAGGATCCGCTCAGTGGAGATCTTCTATATAAGATCCTTCTCCTGATTGACCCGACAAGAATGGACAGGGACAAGATGGCGGAGAGGATAATAAATCTCACCCTAGAGATCCTCTTCCGGCTTACTGGAGAGGTGAGAGGTTCTGATGATGTCACATTACATCATCTTATCTATGTTACTAACAGATGGACATGACTGGAGAGGTGAGGGACTCTGGAGATGTATGGAGTGATATTTATTACTGTGTTTCTCCATAACCAGGACTACACAGTAGTGAAGAAGACCTCTAGTGAGCGCTGTCAGGACCCTGTGTCTGAAGAATGGGGAAGAACCCTGAGCCCAATCATGGGGCCTCCACCTCACCCCCTGATACATGAGGAAATCAATAGAGAGAAGATCCTAGAGCTTATCAACAAGATGATGGAGCTGCTGACTGGAGAGGTGACACTGCTGGGAATGCTGGGACATTATACAGGAACGCTATGAAGGGATCTGGGTGATGACTGTATCATTGTGTTGTCAGGTTCCTATAAGGTGTCAGGATGTCACCGTCTATTTCTCCATGGAGGAGTGGGAGTATTTAGAAGGACACAAAGATCAGTACAAGGACATCATGATGGAGGATCACCGGCCCCTCACATCACCAGGTAATAGACATGACTAAATACACACGTCCTCTCATTATCTGTATGTAAGGGATGAATTCAGTCACTGGATGTGTTTCCTACTGTTGGAAATTGGCCACAACAACACAAAACTGTTTGAAGCATCTTCTTATTCTGAAGATTATTTTGTTTAAGCCTCATTCACACATCAGTGTTTTGTCAGTGATTTCCATCAGTGATTGTGAGCCAAAGCCAGGATTTGAGCCTCCACAGACATAAGGTATAGGGGAAGGATCTGTACCTGTTCTGTGTTTAGAGTCTCACCTGGTTTTGGCTTAAAATCTCTGATGGAAATCTGAAGAGCAGCAAGACATCATTGAAGTCATTGTAAAATGTAGGCAGATTATGGCATAAGAGGTAAATGGATGTGAATTACAGCCGTGGTAAAGGGCAGCGCTCTGTTATAAGTCCTGGACACCGTCCTTTATACCTTCATATTGTAATTCATGTTTTCTGCAGTGTCTCTGTACGTAGACTTCAGTGTTTTACACACAGATTCCATCATTATCATACGTAACCATAGATCTACACAAGTTACACCGACGACAACTTCTAATTGGATAAAAGTTCCTTATCACGATCTCTCGTTGCATAAATAATTTGTTCCTGGGGCTTCCATTAATCCTCTCCAATTCAAGTACCAATCTCCACTTCTCTTTCCAAAGAGCCCCATGGTCCATAAAGCCAAGATCGGCTCTTTCATTTATCACCGGTCCAACTCCGAGGATCGATCCTGATCATAAACATGCAAATGGTTAGGTTTAATAGACAAATACATTTATCTTGGCCAAGGCTTCCACTTCTAGTGCAAATATTATCTACTTTCTACAGGTAACCATTCCATCATAACATCTTTATTTGATTACTTAAAGGCCTCTATTTTCTCAGCAAAAGTAGTTAGTACTAAAAGTCCTCAGTATTCACTTCAAAATGGTGATTAACTCTTTAGCTAAACTCCTTTTTGAGGTGTAAACACAATGGGGGTCCTTTACTTATCATGAAAGAAGCCTAAATTAGATGTATTTCAGGCACACAATGGAGCGGCAGGTCTACAATTGTCAGCGTGCAGTGTGCGGGGAAGAGAATGGGCCTGCCTGTCTCATTTACCATTTTCTACAAATGTTTCAGGTGTACAAAAAGGTCTGAATGTAAGACAGCTTGGAAGCTCCCTTACATATAGAACAAGTGCTGGAACCACCACAAGCTTAGGGCTTTGTTAAGACCTGCACCTAAAACATCGGTCTTAATAAATGTGCCCCAAGATGTCCCAAAATGTGCCTCATGTGCAGACAACATGGCTGACCATCCGATCTAATCCCGATTCTGCAACACCTACAGTTAAGGAAGAGAGAAGAACACCCGAGAGATGTCCCAGTCCTCTTCTTCCACAGGATAATTCAGAAGAACATCACTATGTCCCACATGATGATGAGGTAGATGGATATAAGGGCATCATGATGGAGGATCACCAGCCCTCACATCACCAGGTAATAGACATGACTAAATACACACGTCCTCTCATTATCTGTATGTAAGGGATGAATTCAGTCACTGGATGTGTTTCCTACAGTTAAGGAAGAGAGAAGAACACCGGAGAGATGTCCCAGTCCTCTTCTTCCACAGGATGGTTCAGAAGAACATCACAATGTCCCACAGGATGATCAGGTAGATGGAGATAAGGTCTCATAAAATGTCCCCTATGATCTGTAGAAGGCTGTGAAGATCTTGTGTTCAGTCTTGTTTTATCCACCAGTATTATATGTTTTATCCTTGTATAATGAGAAAGATGGAGCCAAATTCTTGACCTTACCCCTTCCCTCCAGCCAGAGATGCAACTTGACCTGCATGAACTTTGTATAGTACTGGTTTCTTCTTATGTGGCACAATGGTCTTTGGGCCCTCAGACTCCGAGGCCCAGTAGCGACTGCACCCCTTACAGCAGGGTGGGGAACCTTTTGCTTCTGAGGGCCATTTGGATATTTGTAACATCGTTCGGGGTAATACAAAATTCTCAACTTAATAATTTGACGGATATATTTGGTCAAACATATAAGAAATTGTGCTTAAATAAAAAAAATCTAGTGCACTATATTTTCGCAGCACAAAATGGCGCCTGCGCTATATATTACAAATAGTAAAGGCACCATTTTGACCACATATAGATGTCTAATTTTTAAGTTGAGAATGTTATAAATTTAATTCTTTATTTGACATTAATCGCAGCCAAGCTAAACCCAGAGAGGGGATCACCCAGTTTTCGCTCTCCCTGCCACTGTCTTCACAAATGTCCCTGCCTTTGTCCCTTTCTCAGCCTCAGATCTGCCCCCCACCATCCATCAGCCTCGAATCACCCTCAGACACCATCAGACCTCCGAACCTCAGATTAGACACCCATCAGTCCCCTCCCTAGCCTCAGATCAGACCCTCCTCAAACCCCCAGCCTCAGATCAGACCCCCTAGCCCCAGATCAGACCCCCAGCCCCAGATCAGACCCCCCAGCCCCAGATCAGAAACCCCCCAGGCCCCAGATCAGACCCCCCAGCCTCAGATTAGACCCCCAAGCCTCAGATCAGACCCCCATCCTCAGATCAGACTCCCCCAGCCTCAGATCAGACCCCCAGCCTCATATCAGACCCCCAGCCTCAGATCAGACCCCCCCAGCCTCAGATCAGACCCCGCAGCCTCAGATCAGACCCCGCAGCCTCAGATCAGACCCCCAGCCTCAGATTAGACCCCCAATAAGCCCCCAGCCTCAGTCAGTCCTTCAGATCAAACCCCCCCCCCCCTACTAGCCTTCCCTGGTCTTCTTCCTGCCACGCTGTACTGTGACCTGACAGCGCACAGTGTCGGTTCATAATGCGGTCATTAGCATTTTCACAATATGTTCTGGCAGGGGGCCGGGGGCCACATGTAATGGTCCTGCGGGCTGCATACGGCCCGTGGGCCAAAGGTTTCCCACCGCTGCCTTACTGCTACGCCCCTGATAATATTGGAAGTTGATTATTAGAAAAGCTTTATAGGATTATTTTCATCAGCACATATAATCCTAACTCCCTAACAATTTTCTAGCTGCTCAGATGCATCCGTACATTTTATAACCTTTGATTATGGATACCTGGTCATGTCATCTCTAGTCTGACCTCCAGTCTGAGGCTTGCTGTCTCTCTCCTGTGTGGCTGACATCCTGTGAACTACAAGATTACAGCATCATTTATCAGATCCTCCTGAGAGCTCCCTCCCACCAGCTACTCCTCCTTGTCTTCTGTATGTCCCTAAACATATCATGCTGCTGAAGATATCATCTCTACATTATCCATTACACTGGAGTCTAAACCTAACTGAAGGTATTAATATCAGGGACTCATTGTGTAAACTTTAGACAATGAGTCCCTGAAATTAATATGTAATTGGTCTGCCATACAAAAACAAAGCTTATGCGATTCGTTTCAGATGAATCACTTGAAAACAGTGCCCAGTGCGATTAATGTCGGTATTAGCAGGGGAAACCATGAAGAAGGTAGAGGACTGTGGATAACATGACACTGGGAGGACGTGGGGAGGGAGTCTGACAAAGAACGATTACAGACACAAGTCACTATCGTAGTGTGATAGGAACACTAAAGAGGGGGAATTCCTCTAGGGAAAGTATTAAGGGAGTGAGGGGCGGCTCAAACTGTGATTAAAGTGGTTGTCCCACCTCACTTGTTCAGCTTGTCTGGCAGCCTGCTCTGCGCTTCATTTTCTGATTTCCTGCCTCCAAGGCTGGACCACCACCCAGGCTTTTCGTGACATCACATCTGCTTTTCAGCCATGTATGTTCACTTCTGATGGTTGTCTGATTAGGGGGGTGGACTATCATTCAGACAGCCTGATCCCACCGGGCCTTAAAGATGGTAAACCCGGTTTATTTATCAGCATGGCTTCATGAGGGATCGGTCATGTCAAACTAATTTAATCAGTTTCTATGAGGAGGTAAGTTCTAGACTTGACCGGGGTGAATCAGTGGATGTCATATATCTGGACTTCTCCAAAACATTTGACACTGTACCTCATAAAAGGTTAGTATATAAAATGAGAACGCTTGACTAAGAAAATGTCTGTATGTGGGTAAGTAACTGGCTGAGTGACAGAAAACAGAGGGTGGTTATTAACGGTACACACTCAGATTGGGTCACTGTCACTAGTGGGGTACCTCAGGGGTCAGGATTGGGCCCTATTCTCTTCAATATATTTATTAATGATCTTGTAGAAGGCCTGCACAGAAAAATATCAATTTTTGCAGATGACACTAAACTGTGTAAAGTAATTAACACTGAAGAGGACAATATACTGCTACAGAGGGATCTGGATAGATTGGAGGCTTGGGCAGAGAAATGGCAGATGAGGTTTAACACTGACAAATGTAAGGTTATGCACATAGGAAGGAATAATGCAAGTCACCCGTACATACTAAATGGTAAAACACTCAGTAATACTGACATGGAAAAGGATCTAGGAATTTTAATAAATAACAAACTAAGCTGTAAAAACCAGTGTCAGGCAGCTGCTGCTAAGGCCAATAAGATAATGGGTTGCATCAAAAGGGGCATAGATGCCCGTGATGAAAATATAGTCCTACCACTTTACAAATCACTAGTCAGACCACACATGGAGTACAGTGTACAGTTCTGGGCTCCTGTGAACAAGGCAGACATAGCAGAGCTGGAGAGGGTTCAGAGGAGGGCAACTAAAGTAATAACTGGAATGGGGCAACTGCAGTACCCTGAAAGGGTATCAAAATTAGGGTTATTCACTTTAGAAAAAAGACGACTGAGGGGAGATCTAATAACTATGTATAAATATATCAGGAGTCAGTACAGAGATCTGTCCCATCATCTATTTATCCCCAGGACTGTGACTGTGACGAGGGACATCCTCTGCGTCTGGAGGAAAGAAGGTTTGTACACAAACATAAAAGAGGATTCTTTACGGTAAGAGCAGTGAGACTATGGAGCTCTCTGCCTGAGGAGGTGGTGATGGTGAGTACAATAAAGGAATTCAAGAGGGGCCTGGATGTATTTCTGGAGTGTAATAATATTACAGGCTATAGCTACTAGAGAGGTCGTTGATCAGGAGTTATTCTGATTGCCTGATTGGAGTCGGGAAGGAATTTTTTCCCTTAAGTGGGGAAAATTGGCTTCTGCCTCACAGGGTTTTTTGCCTTCCTCTGGATCAACTTGCAGGAAACAGGTCGAACTGGATGGACAAATGTCTTTTTCGGCCTAATATACTATGTTACTATGTTACTATGTATTTGGTCTCCTTCCTAAGAAGGTGTGGTGGCTCAGTTGGTAGAGTGCATGGGTTTATTTATTGGATTCTACAGTGCAGCCAGGCATTTTTTATTTTTTTATTTCAGCTCATTTGGAGTTTTTTATAGCTTCCCACTACATTGTGTGCAATTTTAAATGGTGAAATTGAAAGCGCAACTTTTCCTACAAAAACAAGCCCTCTTAAAGTTATATGAATGGAAAAATAAAAAGTTATCGCCCTAGGTAGACAGGATGAAAAATGAAAGCAGAAAAACTGAAAATCACAAGGTCCTCAAAGGGTTAAAAACGTTGCATTATAGCAGAACACAATTTTATATCCATATTATTGAACACATAGTTCAAAGACATTTTACAACAAACGCTGCATTGGTATATTGTCAGCTTGTGAACTGGTGATGCTGATGATACTGTGGTCACAGGCTGAAAACGTGCCAGACCTAAAACAAGCTGGTATGCAGCGAGCTCTGTGTGTAGTGTGCAAGTATCTCCTGTCTGGCAGTTTTTCTCCACGGTGCTGGAAAACAAAAGCAATGCCCTGTGCAAGATCTGCCAGATTAAAATAAGCCATGGGCGTGACAGAGGAGTCTACCAGCGACCACAACAAGAGATTCCTCCATTTCCCTGTCTCCTCCTTCAGACCCCCAGCCTCAGCTTAGACCCGCCCCCCCAGCCTTTTTCCCCTCGCAGCCAGGCGGCATCCACGTGCAGCACTGTGTCCAAGTCATCAGTTACTGCTTCTCCTGCTCAGACTATGCTTCCTCCTATTCTGTCCCACCATCAGCCATCGGTAATGGAATGTGTGGCCAAGAAACAACTCTGCTTGCACAAGTTGCTGGTGGTGCAGTCTCTGTGGTACCACTTTGTGGATTCTGTTGCCTTTAGGGGGCTAATGGCATGTGCTCAGCCTTTACTAGAAGTTATCTAGCTGGCATTTTTTCAAAAAAGTCATCCCTGCTTTGTACTCTCAAGTGTCAGTGAATGTAGGCCACTCCTTGCAATTCTAGCTGTGCGGCACGGTGCACACAATGGACACCTGGAGCAACAGTTACGGACCTTTCACATCCCATTAGATCAATTTTTTGCAGCGAGGCAGCACTGTAGCAAGAAGGCCAGGTCTTATTGACACCTCCACGTTTGTTCCGACACCAGGCACTTATGAGCCTCCTCCATCCTGCTTTGTATACACCATTTTATTGTGAACTGAGCATATGGAGAGACATGATAAGTGCTAGGGACAGTGTTTAACAAAACTTTTGATTGTAGAATCTTGGATAGGGACAGTGTAGGAAGATCGTAGAGAGAGTTTTTACACACTGTAGGGAGAGCATAGGGAGACTGCAGGGACAGTGCAATCTTTTTGTAATCACTCAGTGTCAACAGGCAGTCTAATATATGCAGTCGAGGCCAAAAGTTTTGAGAATTACATAAATATTGGAAATTAAAAAAGTTGCTGCTTAAGTTTTTATAATAGCAATTTGCATATACTCCAGAATGTTATGAAGAGTGATCAGATGAATTGCATAGTCCGACCTTTGCCATGAAAATTACCTTAATCCCAAAAAACTTTCCACTGCATTTCATTGCTGTCATTAAAGGACCTGCTGAGATCATTTCAGTAATCGTCTTGTTAACTCAGGTGAGAATGTTGACGAGCACAAGGCTGGAGATCATTATGTCAGGCTGATTGGGTTAAAATGGCAGACTTGACATGTTAAAAGGAGGGTGATGCTTGAAATCATTGTTCTTCCATTGTTAACCATGGTGACCTGCAAAGAAACGCGTGCAGCCATCATTGTGTTGCATAAAAATGGCTTCACAGGCAAGGATATTGTGGCTACTAAGATTGCACCTCAATCAACAATTTATAGGATCATCAAGAACTTAAAGGAAAGAGGTTCAATTCTTGTTAAAGGGAATCTGTCACCAGCATATTAGCTAAAAATTTTTTTTAATGAATCCATGTGTAATAAATTACCTTCTTTTCATATGTGTTCTTGTTTTACTTGTGTGCCTTTTCATTTCTTCAAAAAAACGCATTTTCCGATATGCAAATTAACCTGTAAGGAGCCCAGAGGGGCGCTATTCCTTTACCAAGGTGCCCAGGAACGCCCCCCTGATGTGCCGGGCCCGCCTAAATTTTAAAAAGAACAACGCCTCTAAGATGTAAAAGTGCTAAGTGCTAACCCCCATAGCTCATATCGGAAAAAGCATTTTTTTTGAAGAAATGACAAGGCACACAAGTAAAACAAGAACGCATATGGAAAGAAGGTCATTTATTACACATGGATTCATGATTTTTTTTTTTAGCTAATATGCTGGTGACAGATTCCCTTTAAGAAGGCTTCAGGACATCCAAGAAAGCCCAGCAAGCGCCAGGATCGTCTCCTAAAGAGGATTCAGCTGCAGGATCGGAGTGCCACCAGTGCAGAGCTTGCTCAGGAACGGCAGCAGGCAGGTGTGAGCGCATCTGCACGCACAGTGAGGCGAAGACTTTTGGAAGATGGACAGATTGATCTCCTGCAGAAAGTATGGTGAATGGACTGCTGAGGACTGGGGCAAAGTCATATTCTCCGATGAAGCCTCTTTCCGATTGTTTGGGGCATCTGGAAAAAGACTTGTCCGGAGAAAAAAAGGTGAGCGCTACCCTCAGTCCTGTGTCATGCCAACAGTAAAGCATCCTGAGACCATTCATGTGTGGGGTTGCTTCTCATCAAAGGGAGTGGGCTCACTCACAATTTTGCCCAAAAACACAGCCATGAATAAAGAATGGTACCAAAACACCCTCCAACAGCAACTTCTTCCAACAATCAACAACAGTTTGGTGAAGAACAATGCATTTTCCAGCATGATGGAGCACCGTGCAATAAGGCAAAAGTGATAACTAAGTGGCTTGGGGACCAAAACGTTGACATTTTGGGTCCATGGCCTGAAACTCCCCAGATCTTAATCCCATTGAGAACTTGTGGTCAATCCTCAAGAGGCGGGTGGACAAACAAAAACCCACTAATTCTGACAAACTCCAAGAAGTGATCATGAAAGAATGGGTCGGTATCAGTCAGGAATTGGCCCAGAAGTTGATTGAGAGCATGCCCAGTCGAATTGCAGAGGTCCTGAAAAAGAAGGGCCAACACTGCAAATACTGACTCTTTGCATAAATGTCATGTAATTGTCGATAAAAGCCTTTGAAACGTATGAAGTGCGTGTAATTATATTTCACTACATCACAGAAACAACTGAAACAAAGATCTAAAAGCAGTTTTGCAGCAAACTTTGTGAAAACTAATATTTGTGTCATTCTCAAAACTTTTGGCCACGACTGTAGGCATGTTTATATAGTTCATTTGCTGTGCCATATATTCAGAATCTGTTCTGTTATACTGTACATAGACTTACTGTGCATCCAACTTTATCTCAACGGCTTTGTTTATCTAGTACACTTGCAGCACCTTTCATACTTAATCTGCTACATTACTGATTTTGTTACTGTACACTATGGCCAACAGACAGTTGCCTGGGCCTTTAAAAGGGGCGGTGGTAGCAACTGCAGCAACAGGCAAGAGCTACCACTGTCATTCAGCGGTCGTGTTTACACCAACAATCCAGCTGTACTGGAATGGTTGACTCACTCTTCAACATCATCTCAGGTGACAACAGATACACATAGCCATGAATCGGTGGGTTCCTCTGTCACCACACTTAGTTGGCATGGCCCAGGAACAACCTCTGTGCCCTTGCCTGTCCTGCAACTGTCTCTTTCTTTTGCTTCTCCTTCTGCTCGGGAAGTAATGCATGCTGCCGGCTGTCCTCCACTTTTCAGCGAGGACAAGATTAGTAAAGCTTCAGGCCACCACAGACTTGAAGAGGTGTGCTGCATTCTACAATAGGCGTGCAACTAGCAAAGTTGACAGTCGGGTGGGAGCATGTGTTGTGAGCTGTCAGGTACATGGCCATGATACTGGTATGGGTGACATAAGTGACGAACAGACATTAGTGGATGATGATGTAGCTGATTGTGTGTGGGAGCCAGTTGAAGAGGGACCTCATCAGCATCAAGGGGTGAGGGTGTCAGTAGGCCTATGAGACAGCAGCAGGGTGGCAGCATGCCATTGAGACAGCAGGGTGGAAGTAGTGGGAGATCTGGAAAAAAACTTGTACAGAAGGCTTGTGCCTTGTACTGAAGGCTTGTGCCTACCCAAGATGAAGAGTCCCAAGCTGTCATTACTTCTCTAAAAAGCTGTACCAGTCCTGCACATGTATGTTGAACAGAAGGTGGGCCAGTCCTTGAGCCTGTCAGTGTCTGGTACAGTTCACGTAAGTGCTGACGTTTGGAGCTGTAACTATGGTCAAGGACAATATATGTTCTTTACAGCCCACTGGGTAAATGTGGTTTCGGCCCAGGCACAACAACAACTTTGTCAAATGATGACAATGCCGCCTCTGTGTTGTAATTGTGGGATTTCTGCGCCTGTTGGACCGACTGTATGAGCAGCGGAAACCCGTGACCGATTTCTTGATGAGGTAGATGGACAAGGCTACTCCGCTGTGTAACTTTGAACTTAGACAGTGGCAGCTCATGCGTGACACCTGCCGTTTTCTCAGGCCCTTGGAGGAGGCCACTTTACTTGTCAGTCGCCAGGACTAAGGGATGAATTATGTCATTCCACTGCTTCACATCCTGGAGGTGATGCTGATAAATCTGATTGACTAGGGAACATAAGACGTGGTTTCTACCTCTCACAGCCATCTGTGCCCTGTGGAGGCTGAACTGGAACAGGAGGAGGATGAGGAGAAGGACATAAACACCCAGGAATTCTATACAGAATTTGGTGGTTTATCTGCCCAAGAAACAGGAGAGGAGCAGAAGGAAATAGAGGGCGACAACAAAGAGAATGCAGATGACTCCAGGCCACGGCAGTATGCAGTGGAAATGGAGGCAGGGAGTCCCGTGCGCAAATGGGCAGGTGCATGCTGAGTTACTTGCATAGTGACAGCCGCATTATCACCATTTGGCAGAGGGATGACTACTGGCACTCCACAATATTAGAACCTCACTACCAGTACAAAATGGGAGCCTTTTTTTACACCTTCTGAGAGGGATGAAAAACTCAACTGCTATCAAGACTTTATTTGTAGTTGTTTGGTTGCTGCCCATGCGTGCCATCGCCCATCCTTGTCTAACTGGGAGAACCTCTGAGCTCAGGCTCCACTGCCATGACTCCTGGAGTGGAGTGGGGTGGCAGGAGCAGCACCAGCTCCATCAGTAGCAACTTAAGTCTCGGGTCTCTAATGAGCACTTCTCTTCGCCCACCTACTGAAGAAACAACCCAGAAGCAGCAGGACATGGTGCAGAACCTGAACCACAGGTGGTAGCATACTTGGAGTGCACCTTGTCACTCCAGATCAATGATCCCCTGGACTTTGGGGCAGTTAAAATTGAATTGTGGTCGCAACTGGCCAAGCTTGCTCTGGGCAAACTTTACTGCCTATGCAGTAATATGGCATCAGAGAGAGTGTTTAGTGCAATGGATGGCATTGTAGCAGTTGCAGCACAATGAAGTGCCTTATGCGCTGTGGCAATATAAGAATTTTGGTATCTCTGACTTTTCTAGTCTAACCAGACTGTCTATTACTCAGTGATTCCTCTAGCGCCGTTCTATGGAAGCAGTAGGTTTAAAGAGCACACCAAATTCTTGAAATAACTTCTTATTAACTTCACCTTTCTTCATATATAAGAAAGGTGAAGTCTGTCATGAGGAAGGACTGTACATATTATCTGGTCCGAAACGCGCTGACAATACTGGCATTAATGATGTCAATATGATTTGGAGATTTTAATCGCTCAATAAAGATCAAATTGAATTCTATCCCATCCACTGCTGGAGCTGGACTTTTTCCTTCTTTATGCTCAGTTGCCGTCAGGTGCATCGTCCGTGCTCGTTTGTTGGATGGTCGTTATTTTCAACAGGTGAGAGCTGCCACCCCCTTCTTTGATAATATATAACTGTTACATGACATAAAAAACATGAAGTCACAGTAAATAACTCTGCTTTTGTCTCTAACATATAAACATATGAACTGTATTAACATTATTGGCAGGTTTAGCTGTATAAACATATAAGTCATATTAGCAACCTACAGACATCACAACCTCATTTCAGGGAGGTGCACTTCTCATTTCAGGGAGGTTTTCTTTTTTTCACAAACTTTTTATTACATTCATCAGTCCCCAGTGCCTCTCATCAGCCCCCCAGTTGTTTTACATGCGGGCGTCAGGGAGACTCTCTGAACGTCCGGGAGACTTGAGATCCCTGAACCTAGGACAAGTCTTAGCTGACTAGCTACACTTCCACCAAAATTACCTATAATTCTATGTTCTCTGTAGTAGGATTTAAGCATGAATTTAGGGAGTTTGCCATCAGGTTCTCAACATCCAAGTTTCTTCTATCACTCTCAAGTAGAACAACTAACTTGTGTATAGGACGTTCCAACCTGAGTGGAGTAGTGAGACGTTTTTTTTTTTGTTAAGTTTTCAGTCTCCTATTTGTAACAACACTCTTCTTACTAGTCTGTCTTCATCCTTTTGAACTTCTAGAACTTTGGCCAATTTCCATTGACTTCTAGGTAAATCTTCTTTCACTAACACTTTGTCACCAACTTGGGCATTTCTTCTGGGTGTTTGCCATTTTCTTTTTAGCGTTGGATTGGCTAAGTACTCTTTTCTCCATCTATTCCAAAACTGTTCTGATAGATATTGAACTCTTCGCCATCTCCTTCTGGCATATAAATCCTCCTTGGTGAACTTGCCTGGCAGTGGCTGTATGTAATGTAACTTAAGGGGAAGTAGATGGTTGGGAGTAAAAGGGTCCAAACTTGTTGGATCGTTGATGTTATCAATTGTAAGTGGACGACTGTTAACAATAGACATTACTTCATAGAATAGGGTCCTAAGTGAAGCATCATCCATTTTTCCGGTGTTCTTTTTCAACACTGAAGTTAACATATTTCTTACAGTTCTGATTTGTCTTTCCCAAACTCCTCCTGTATGGCTTGTATGTGGAGCATTCATGTGAAAATCACACTGTTTCTCTAACAAATACTCAGTTACTTTGTCTTTATAGATCTCTTTTAGACCATTCTTCAGTTCATTCTTTGCTCTGACAAAATTAGATCCTTGGTCAGATCTAATCTCTGACGGTACCTCTAATGGCTATGAAACCTCTCAAGGCGTTAAAGAATGCGTCAGTTGACATATCTTCTAACATTTCCAGGTGAATTGCTCTGGAGCTTAGACATGTAAATATTAGTCCATATCTCTTGAACTCTTTGCGGTTCTGTTTGGTGATGAATGGGCCAAAACAATCCATTCCACTATAAAGAAATGGTGGTGATTAGTGATGAGCGCAATGCTCGAGTTCCCGCCCCGTACGTTTCGCGGGTTTGATGCAGCCAATAAAGGTGCAGGTAAGTACCGCCCTCACTGTAATGCCAGTAGCCATGTTGACTGCTGGCATTATAGTGATTGGCTGGCCGGAACGCATCATCGGGTGCTCCGACATAGACAGGGAGAGCAGAGCATAGGAAGGGAAAGACCGTGTAGGGAGCAATTTTTCACAGTTTCTATTCTGAGAAAGCTATTTTTAAGACCCAAAAGTCCTTTTAAGGACTACTGTGTGTGTGTGTTTTAGAGCAGCAATCTAGTTACCTCCTGCAGTCTCAGGGACAGATAGTGCAGGGAGAGACACTTGCTGTTTTTACTACCAAAGGATTTTTAAAGACCCCAAAGTCGTTTTAAGGACTACTGTGTGTGTTTGACAGCAAGATATTTTTATTTTATACCCATTAGTGACATATACTGTACATCATCCGCAGACTGTGTCTTTAATAATATGGGCCACATCTAGTGTCCATAATCTGTGGTGTTCTGTAACCAATACTGTAGAATATCTCAAACAGTGTCTGTATTACAAATTCCAATAATCTGGGCCACATCTAGTGTCCACAATCTATGGTGTTCGGTAACCAATACTGTAGAACATCTGTAAAAAGTGTCTGTATTACAAATTCCAATAATCTGGGCCTAATATATTCTGTGGGTTTCTGTGATATACTGTCCAGCATCCGAAAACTGTGTTTTACTTTCCGCTAAGGACAATCTGTGCCGCATCTAGTGACAAAACCAATAATATGAAGAAGACGAGCACTAAGGGACAGGGAGTGGCCATGATACTGATGGTGCACGCAGAGGCTGTGGCCCTGGGCGCAATGAAACTGTGCCTGCTGCAGTGCACCAGAACAAAAAAAACATCCACCATACCCAGCTTTATGTCCAACTTTGCTGGGAGGCGCAGGGCAACACTGTCCAAATCGGACCAGTGCGAACAGTTGGTCGGTTGGATTGCTAAAGATAATGCTTCCAGTCGGTTAAGCACCACTTTCTTGTCCAGTCTCTGTAGCCAAGAGTCTGTCAACCGAATCCTCACTCTGATCATCCTTCCTCCCACCATGGAGAGGCTTGCCAAACGAGTGATCCCACACTCGGAAATTCCGAGGAGCTCTTTCTAGCGCCACTATTAGATTTGTCCCTCCCGCCCAGCAAGTTTGAAGAGGTACCTGAGATATTGTGCCCTGATTTCCAACCTCTTGAGCCTTCACAGTCTCAAGAAGATGACGGTAGTGAACGGCAATCATCCGTTCACGAGGTGGATAATGGATGAGACACAGTTGTCAATCACTGAAGTTGTGGTTAGGTCAAGTCAGGAAGATGAGCAAGGAAGTGGAAGAGGAGGTGGTGAACGATAAGGTCACTGACCTAACATGGGAAGGTGAAAAGCCGAGCGAGGACAGCAGTACAGAGGGGGAGGGATCCGTAGCACTGCAACAGTCTGGAAGAGGCAGCGGGGTTGCAAAAAGGAGAAGACGGCCCACACCAAACAGGCCCGCAACCGTTACACCGAGCACCCTCATGCATAAATCTACCTTGCCAAGGGGTAGGTGTTCCGCAGTATGGTGCTTTTTTCAGGAGAGTGCAGACTACAAAAGAGTGGTACCGTACCAAAATGAGCCGGGACGTGAACACTAGCAACCTCACCACCACCAGCATGATACATTGCATCCAAGCACCCTAATAAGTGGGCCAAATGCCTGGGTCTACAATCTGGGTCTGCGGGTTACACCACTGCCTCCTCTTCCTCTGTGTTACACACTGCTCGCCAATCCTGTGTCGAAGGCGCAGGCCCGGATGCCCCTCGCCCTGCACCTGGACCTTCACATGAACCGTCAGCAACAACATCCACTTCCCTGTCCAAGCGCAGCGTCCAAATGTCGATAATACAAGCATTTGAATGCAAGCGCAAATACCCACCCACCCACAGGCCATAGCACTAAATGCGCAACTTCCAAAATTACTGGCCCTTTAAATGCTGCCATTTAGGCTTGTGGACACTGAGGCCTTTCACAGTCCCTCGATACGCAGTCCCCAGCCGCCACTATTTTTCATGGTGTGCCGTGCCTGCCTTACACCAGCATGTTTACCAGGCCATCACCCGTGCCCTGACCGACCCACTTACTGGGAAGGTCCACTTTATCACGGGCAGGGACGCTACATTTCCCTGACCGCACACAGGGTGAATTTTGTGGTTACCAGGAGTGAGTCGTACCCTGGGATGGCACAGGTGCTACCCACGCCCAGGATTGCGGGCCCTACGTCCATCAGGGTCTCCACCAGCAGCTATGTTACTGGCTCCAACCCCTACTTCTCCTCCGCCAGCTCCACTTCCATCTCCAGCAGCAGTTAGCCATCAGTCGCTAGCTTGAAGCAGTGTAGCATTGCTGTGGGTAAGCGTCAATAGGCCCTGCTGAAGCTGATCTGCTTAGGGGACAAACAGCACACCTCTACAGAGCTGTGGCAGGGTATAAGGGATCAGACCGAGCTGTGGCTCTCGCCACTCAATCTACAACCAGGCATGGTTATGTCTGACAATGGCCGTAACTTGGTGGCGGCTTTGGAGCTCGGCAACCTGACACACATCCCATGCCTAGCCCACTTCTTAAACTTAGTGGTTCAGCGGTTTATCAAAACCTACCCCAATTTGCAAGAGCTACTAGTGAAGGCATGTGACGTGTGTGTCCATTTCCGCAAGTTGTCAACAGCTTCAGCCGGTCTGTCAATGCTGCAGCAGCGCTTGGGGCTTTAAGCTAACCGACTGTTGTGCAACGTGAGTACGCGCCAGATTACTGGGTGTTCACCCTTCTCGACCCCCGCTACAAAGAGAACTTCTCATCTCTCATTCCTGTGGTGAAGAGGATGAGTAAAACGGTGCAATACCAGAAGGTACTTGTTGAGAAATTGCTCCAAAATTTTCCATCTGACAACGTGGCCGGCAGAGTCCGTACTTCAGCTAGGACTGCTGGTGGCCTGCACAATGATGTGCACAGCCATATATGTGACCTGCCTGTCATACTGACGCACAATTTAGCTACCAGAAAGGAGTAGCTATGCATGTTTCTGCAATTCACAGTGATGTACACCAGGATACATTCTCTCTAAAATTTAATTGCAGGCTGGGATATACCTGATTTAATGCACTTTGTGACTAATTAATTTCTAACAAAAATTTTGGGGGAAAACACAACGAAGCAACCAAATCGAATTTTTGAATACTTAGCTCATCACAAGTAGTGATAATAATCAATTCTTGCTTCTTCTGTGTTCTCTTCTGTCCTTGCACTATAGACAGTGATAATCAGGATGATCTAGTGGTGATAGATAATCAGTTCTCACCTCTCCTGTCCTTATACTATAGACAGTTATAAGCAGGGTGTTCTAGTGGTGATAGATAATCAGTTCTCACATCTCCTGTGTTCTCCCTGTCCTTATACTATAGACAGTGATAAGCAGGGTGTTCTAGAGGTGATAGATAATCAGTTCTCACCTTTCCTGTCCTTATACTATAGACAGTGATAAGCATGGTGATCTAGTGGTGATAGATAATCAGTTCTCACCTCTCCTGTCCTTATACTATAGACAGTGATAAGCAGGGTGTTCTAGAGGTGATAGATAATCTATTCTCACCTCTCCTGTCCCTATACTATAGACAGTGATAAGCAGGGTGTTCTAGGGGTGATAGATAATCAGTTCTCACCTCTCCTGTGTTCTCCCCTGTCCTCATACTATAGACAGTGATAAGCAGGGTGTTCTAGGGGTGATAGATAATCAGTTCTCACCTCTCCTGTCCTTATACTATAGACAGTGATAATCATGATGATCTAGGGGTGATAGATAATCAGTTCCCACCTCTCCTGTCCTTATACTATAGACAGTGTGAGAAGCAGGATGTTCTAGTGATGATAGATAATCAGTTCTCACCTCTCCTGTCCTTATACTATAGACAGTGATGAGCAGGGTGATCTAGTGGTGATAGATAATCAGTTCTCACCTCTCCTGTCGCTTATACTATAGACAGTGATGAGCAGGGTGTTCTAGAGGTGATAGATAATCAGTTCTCACCTCTCCTGTGTTCTCACCTGTCCTTATACTATAGACAGCGATAATCAGGATGATCTAGTGGTGATAGATAATCAGTTCTCACCTCTCCTGTCCTTATACTATAGACAGTGATAAGCAGGGTGTTCTAGTGGTGATAGATAATCAGTCCTCACCTCTCCTGTGTTCTCTCCTGTCCTTATACTATATACAGTAATAAGCAGGGTGTTCTAGTGGTGATAGATAATCAATTCTCACCTCTCCTGTGTTCTCCCCTGTCCTTATACTATAGACAGTGATAAGCAGGATGATCTAGTGGTGATAGATAATCAGTTCTCACCTCTCCTGTGTTCTCCTCTGTCCTTATACTATAGACAGTGATAAGCAGGGTGATCTAGCGGTGATTGATAATCAGTTCTCACCTCTCCTGTCCTTATACTATAGACAGTGATAAGCAGGGTGATCTAGTGGTGATAGATAATCAGTTCTCACCTCTCCTGTGTTCTCCTCTGTCCTTATACTATAGACAGTGATAAGCAGGGTGATCTAGTGGTGATAGATAATCAGTTCTCACCTCTCTGCTGTCCTTATACTATAGACAGTGATAAGCAGGGTGATCTAGAGGTGATAGATAATCAGTTCTCACCTCTCCTGTGTTCTCTCCTGTCCTTATACTATAGACAGTGATAAGCAGGGTGATCTAGTGGTGATAGATAATCAGTTCTCACCTCTCCTGTGTTCTCCTCTGTCCTTATACTATAGACAGTGATAAGCAGGGTGATCTAGAGGTGATAGATAATCAGTTCTCACCTCTCCTGTCCTTATACTATATACAGTGATGAGCAGGGTGTTCTAGTGATGACAGATAATCAGTTCTCACCTCTCCTGTGTTCTCCCCTGTCCTTATACTATAGACGGTGATAAGCAGGGTGATCTAGAGGTGATAGATAATCAGTTCTCACCTCTCCTGTGTTCTCTCCTGTCCTTATACTATAGACAGTGATAAGCAGGATGATCTAGTGGTGATAGATAATCAGTTCTCACCTCTCCTGTGTTCTCCTCTGTCCTTATACTATAGACAGTGATAAGCAGGGTGATCTAGTGGTGATAGATAATCAGTTCTCACCTCTCCTGTGTTCTCTCCTGTCACTTATACTAGGTACAATATCTTCATGCCTGCAGTTATCCCAAAATTTCTAGATAGAACAGGAAGACAGCATTAAAGGGTTTGTTCAGGAATAAGTAACTTTTCACATGTGCCCGCAGCCTCTACTATGGAAAGAGTCACACGTACCTGCTACCCTCAGCTCCGGTTATGTGTGCCGGCTCCTGTGTGTCCATCTTCCAGTAAATGTTGTTTGCTTCTTCGCCGGCACAGGCATGGTCACCTGCTTGACTTCAGCCAATCACTGGGTTTAGTGGTGATGTGTTTCTTGTGGACATGTTCCCCTGAATCCAGTCATTGGCTGCAGCAGAGCAGATGATTATGCCCATTCCTAGGACGTAAATAAGCCACGGACCGAAAGAACTTTGGCTTACCGACTTCACAGTCCTGGGGCGGCCAGCAAGAGGAACAGGGGCACCAACAATGTAATGTTATATACACACAATGTAATGTTAGGGATGGAATATAAGGGCTGCTCTCCCTGCATTGCAAACTGGTTGGAATAATGAAGCAATCAGATTGGATTTATACAGGAGACCTGCAGATATTGGGGTCAGATAACTCCTGCTGTCCGGTCATCTTTGGTCGTCTTTTCAGGTCATATAAAACCTTCCACACGACTTCTCCAACCGTCTGATGACTTCTACAATATTTCTTTCACAGCTTGTGAATCCGGGTGAAGATCTGAACAATATTAATCCTCCAGAGACAGATGTGAGGGGCGATGAGCAGAGTATAGAGGACGTTCCTACAGATAACCGCCCAGGTGAGTAGTGACCACTAAGTAAAGCAGAGCGGTCTCTAAGATTCTGCTTATAGAAATAAATAGATATATTGTGCAATGTGGGAATAATGATATTACAGTTATTACTATTACTGATGAGTATATATGAAAGTATAAAGGAACAAACATAAATCTCACATACGGAGAGACTTGTACACAATAACAATTACTAATAATTACTACTAATAATAAAGTTACTCCCAAGACCATTTAGTAACTAAACCACAAATTCCTCTCCCTCTCCAGTACAGTGTAGTTACTATACAGAGGTCTTCTTATGTCTCTCCGGTCCCGGTCTTTGCTCGGGCCCCTCCAGGTTTCCTCTTCTGTAGCACTTTTCTTTTCTCCTTCTCCTTCTCTCTTCCTTCCTTCCTTCCTTAGCAGCCAGTCCTAGCATTGTCTAGAATATGGCTTGGACACATCTTTTTGGTTTTCCTTATGGTTTTCTAGCAATTTTCAGTGAACTCTTGAAGACTGATAGAAGCAGCTGGAATGTTGGGATTTTCCAGCATTTTCCTGCCCCACTAGCCATGTACCACCTACTGGACAGTTGTCAGACATTCTTTAGATAATTGACAACTGCAGAACCTTTGATCTGCTAATGGACTGTTGTTCGGATAGACAGGACTCGCTCACACTGGGTTTCAGAGGACAAGTATAGGCACTAATTACCAGGATATTGCTGAGGACAGGTCACCAATACAATATATGGCTTACATTACTTTCCTAAAATCTATTAAATCTGTTTTAATCTGCATTTCTTACACTTAGTGACCACCCATACGCCTATTTACAGTGGTCACTAGCCTGGGCTGACTCTTTTTTACTGCTGCCCAGCTGCTGCCCTGCTCTAACAGCCTGGACTGGCAGGAATGCCGATTGAATGCTGTTTAAGACTTTATATGCCGCGGGCAATGGAGCCTGCCGCATGTAAAGTTCTGACAGAGATCTAAAACTAAAATTTTAATAGCTAGATAGGTAAAGAACTTACTCACTTGGGGTAAGAGTCAAATCTACTATGCTGTTCTTGCTTCGGTCGATAAAAGATTAATAAACTGTAATGTGTGTCATATAATAGAGATGGTATTCATATGCAACAGCAATTTAGGAACGCCCAAACTATTAAATTGTGGTTAAACATCTGGAAGGAGGTAAAACTTTATGGCATGCGACTAATATACATGAAGATACCATATTATGGAACAGTTCCATTTTATTAGAATTAAAAAAACATTGAACAGGAATTTTGGTGGAATCATGGGATTAAGAGCATTGGACAGATCTGGAAAAATGGGGATATAGTAGATTTTGTAGATTTCGAAGAAATACAAAAAAGATATGGAATTTCAGATAAGGACTTTTTTATTATTTCGAATTAAAGTATGAAATAAGAGCTAATATTGGGAACGGAACGTTTATAATGCCACTCCCTCCGCCAATTGTAAAAATAGCTAAATTGGGACTAGAAAGGTAAAAAAAAAATTTCAATCTACAATACCCTGATTTTTCAGAGGACTAACGTACAGGATAGTAAAAATGGGATGACTAAATGGCAGGGAGTACTAGAGTCAATAAAGGAAGAGAGGTGGGATTTGATACTTCAGGCTATGAGAAAACTTTCTAGTAATCCATCCCATAGATTGATTCAATTCTACGTGATACATCGTCTATAATTTTCTCAGGAAAAGTTAATGAGATATTATCGAAATACAGAATTTAAAATGTAGGGAGATAGGTGTCGGAGATAGGTGGGGAGATAGGCTGTACTGTCCCCTTATCCAAGAGTATTGGAAGAATGTGATTTTCCAAATAGAGAACTGTTACCCCATTAAAATACCAAAGGATTTAGAAATATGTATATTGGGAGATGTGGAGAGAGTCGGAGCGACACCAAGAGATTGCTGCTAAACTACTATTCCAGGCGAGGTGCTGTATAGTTAAAAACTGGATGGATAGAAATCCTCCCACAACTATGATGTGGGTAACTTACACTAAGTGCTCAATCGCCTGTGTGAGGTTTAATCTAGTATCTAAAAAGAAAAAGATAAAATTTGATGGACATGTAAACGATGGTTGGAGTAAAAGGAGGGAGGGGGAGATGGTAGAAAACAGAAGTTGAGGAGTAGGATTTAGGATAGGAGGGGGTAAAGTTTTTTTCTTATTATTCTGTTGTTTTTTTTTTTTGTTGGTGGGTGGAGATTAAATAAAATTTTGAAATGTATTTACATATATGTTGTGTAGATTATGCAGCTAAGTAATTATGGCTGATTTTATTTCTGTGATGATTTCTTAGTAAATAAATAAAAATGTAAGATCCAAAGTGCTGACAGAGGGAGCGGACTCCCTCTGTCTCCCACCGGCACCCTTAAATGCGATCGCGGGGTGCCTATGTGTGTGAAGACTGGCTGGGGTCTCGTGTAGGCCCCAGACCAGCCTTGAGTAATTTCCAGCCTGCTGGTCAATGTCAGAATAGCACTGACAATAAAATGAAATACACTATAGGGATAATGCATTGTATTTCCAAATGAATCAAAAATCTGTCTGTAATAGGCCCCCTGTAGTAAAGAAAAAGTTACAAAAAAAACTCATTTATTGATTTAAAAAAATATTCCATTAAAAAATTACGCCTTTTTTCTATTGAAAATACGCTTTTTAATAACAAAATTCCAAGAAAATTTTTTCCCCCATATGTTTGGTATTGCCGCGTCCGAAACGACCTGGGCTACATAACTATCATATAAATATCATATAAATTATACCCTACGGTGAACGCCATAAAAACAGACATAATTGTCTTTTTTATTTTTATAATTTGTCATAATTTATTCTTAGTTGCCACCGAAAAAAACGTAATAACAAGCGACCAAAAAGCGCCCTTTACTCCAAAATGATACCAATGAAAAATACAAGACGTCCTGCAAAAATCAAACCCTCACACAACTCCATAGAAAGAAAAAAGTTATGGGTCTTGGGACGTGGCAATGGAAAAACATTTTTTCTTTTTAAAAAAAGGGATTTTATTGCAAAAAAGTAGTAAAATGTAAAAAAAATGATATGCATTTGGTATCACTGTAATCGTACTGACCCAGAGAATAAAGACATGTTATTTATACTGAAAAATGAACCCGTAAAATTTATAATGTAAAAACATAGTGGCAGTATTGCTCTTTTTCCCATCTCCCTCCCAGAAAGATTAAATAAAAGTTAATCAGAAAGTTATTTGTACCCAAAATGGCTCCATTAAAATCTACTACCTGTCCCGCAATAAAACAAGACCTCATAAAGCTATATAGATGGAAAAATAAAGAAGTTATAGCTCTTGGAACGCGACGATGAAAAAAGGAAGAAAAACGCTTGGTCGGTAAGGCCAAAATCAGGCTGGTCACTAAATGTTCTTCCATGCTGAATAATAATAAAAATATTTATTTACATAGCGCCACCATATTCCGCACCGCTTTACAAATTCATAGGGTTCATGTACAAAACAAATATAACTGGCTAATATACAACTGAAACTCTAGGAGTCAGGGCCCTTCTAACAAGAGTTTACAAACTAAGGAATTGGGGGTGACACATAAGGTAGTTTGATTGTGATAAGTAGGATTCGAGCCATTATTGAACTGACAGGAGTGGTGCCGGCCGATCTGTTCGGGATTGGGACCACTAGAGGATCGAGTTTTAGCCAGAGGAGTTGGTGGGGGGGGGGAGGTTTAGTTGGGGGAAAGTCATTTTAGGTAACTTGATAAGCCTGCCTGAAAATATGTGTTTTTAAGGCACATTTGAAGGAGGAGAGGTTGTGTATTGACCTAATATTCCGGGGCATTGTATTCCAGAGAGTAGGTGCAGCTCAAGAAAAGTCTTGATGACTGGAGTGAGAGGTACGAATTATGGAGGTCATTAGTATTAGGTCGCTAACAGAACGGAGAGCACGAGTAGGGTGGTGGATGGAGATGAGGGGGGAGATATATGGAGGTGCAGCACTGTGGAGAGCTTTGTGAGTGAGGGTGAGAAGTGTATTCTGTGGTAGATGGGCAGCCAGTGAAGTGACTGGCACAGGCTAGTAGCACCAGTGTAGCAGTTGGATGAATAGATGAGCCTGGCTGCAGCATTTAGAACAAACGGAAGAGGGGAGAGTTTAGTGATAGGGAGACCAATTAGTAATGTGTTGCAGTAGTCAAGACGAAAATAAATCAAGGCAACAACAAGAGTTTTTGCTGTTTCCACCGTAAGAAAAGGGCCGATTCTGGCCATATTCTTGAGGTGCAGACTACAAGAGCATATAAGTAATTGAATATGGGAAACAAAGGAAAGATCAGAGTCAAATGTGGCCCCAAGACAGCGGGCATGTTGCACAGGAGTTATGATAGTGCTGCAGACCAAAATTGAAAAATTAAGTTTAGGTGGGTTAGTAGATGGGGGAAAGAAAAAGTTAAGTTTTTGAGAGGTTCAGTTTTAGATACAGAGAGGACATTATGTTAGAGACAGCTGCCAGGCAATTATTTGTGTTTTGCAGTAAAGCTGGGGTGATGTCAGGGTATGAAGTGTATAGTTGGGTATCGTCAGCATAGAGATGGTATCGAAAGCCAAATCTACTGATAGTCTTTTCGATGGGGGCTGTAAAGAGGGAGAAGAGTAGAGGACGTAGTACTAAGCCCTGAGGAACGCCAACATCAAGAGGAAAATGAGAGGTAGAAGAGCCAGCGAATGATACACTAAAGGAGAGGCCAGAGAGATAGGAAGAGAACCAAAAGAGAGCAGTGTCCTTCAGGCCAATTGAGTAGAGTATGGTGAGGAGGAGTTTATGGTCTATGGTATCAAACGCTGCAGAGAGATCCAGCAGAATCAGTAGAGAATAATCAACATTTCTTTTTGCAGTTAGGAGATCGTTGGACACTTTAGTAAGGACAGTTTCTGTACAGTGAAGAGGGAAAAAGGCAGATTGTAAGGGGTCAAGAAGAGAGTTTGCAGAGAGATAGCTTATTAAGCGAGAGTAGACAAGGAGTTTAGAGATGAAGGGGAGGTTAGAAACAGGTCTGTAGTTAGTAGCACAGGTCGGGTCAGGAGATTGTTTCTTTATTAGTGGGGTTGTAACTGAGTGTTTGAAAGAGGAAGTTAAGATACCAGAAAGAGAGAGGTTGAAAATTGCAGTTACGTGAGTGATGACAGCTGGGGAGAGGAACTGTAAGAGTTGTGATGGAATAGGATCACTGCTACAGGTGGTGGGTCGAGAAGAAGAGAGAAGCCTGAAGACTTCTTACTCTGTTATTGGGTCAAAAGAGAAGAGAGAGCATGAGGCGGAATGGGAGGGAGGAGGATTAAAATTATTTGGGGACTGGGAGATTATTTCCAGCCTGGATACTACCAACCTTGTCTCTGAAGTAAGTGGCCATGTCATCAGTGCAGAGGTCAGTGACAGGTTCTGGAACTTTAGGGCTTAAAAGGGAATTAAAAGTGTCAAAGAGTCGTTTGGGTTATTTGAGAGTAAGGGAGATGAGAGAGGTGGTGAAGTACTTTTGTTTGGCAATGTTGAGAGCTGAATTGTATGTTTTGAGCATAAATTTATAATGAAGGAAGTCTGCTGATAGTCGCGATTTTCTCCATAAGCATTCTGCACATCTGGAGCAGCGCTGGAGAAAACGTGTTTCAGATGAGTGCCCGAACTTGAGTGACCCGAACTTGACCCCGAAACCCATTGAAGTCAAGGGGACCCGAACTTTGCGGCACTAAAATGGCTCTAAAAAGTAATGGAAAGGGCTAGAGGGCAAAAGGAAGCAAAATGGGGTTAGGAGCTGGACAATTGCCCTGCAAACAAATGTGGATAGGGAATTGACTTAAAATAACATAACAATTTAAAATAATCTTGAACTAGGAGGAGAGGGTCCATATGGAGTAGGAGGTTGAGGAGGCTGTGGACGTGGCGGTGTAGGAGGAAGCAGTGGTGGAGGAGGTAGTCTCCAACAACAGTTTTTTGTGTTTTTTTATTTTTGTTTGGGTAGACCCCAAAACATTGGGAAATATTGAAAACAAAACAAAGAGAAAGTGCGCTGGAGTATAACAAAGCCTGGGTGAGGCCGGTATATATGTCTATTCTGCACAAGGTATGGACAAGTCCTGTGGGATCCATACCTGGTACATTTTAATGAATGTGAGCTTGATCAAAAGTCCTCTTTATTTAGGCTTTTTAATATCAGTACAGCTAGTACATCCGGATCGCAGCCGGGTCAAGCAGTCGTAGCACACTCGTGACAGTGTTACTTCACACTGTCTGCCTTTCCTCCAGACTGAGACACACCTAAGATCCAGCAGCAGGATTAAATAGGATCCTTTGACATGAGCATGCCCCAAGTCCCGGACTGGAACCTGGGGAACAGGCACCCACCCAGCACATTGCCTCTTCCCAGTAAAAGCCAGCTCCTGGACAGGGACTGACTGGCATCTTTTGGCCCAGGGGCAAGTAACACCCAGAGGTCCACTGAGCCCACCTCTACTTCATGATTCGCTGTCACAAGAGGCTGGGCGGGGACTGCGGGAGGAGAGCACAGCCTCCTTTGACAGCACTGACAGCTATCTCCGCCCCACACCTCCGTCTCCTGATCTGTCACAGGAGGCTGAGCATTGCGGAGAGGATAGATGTTGGCCACCACAGCGCTCATAGCCCCCTTATGTGCCAGTAGTCCCCCTTATGTGCCAGTAGCCCCCTTATGTGCCAGTAGCCCCTTATGTGCCAGTAGCCATCCCCCTTATGTGCCAGTAGCCGTCCCTTATGTGCCAGTAGCCATCCCCTTTATGTGCCAGTAGCCCCCCTATGTGCCAGTAGCCCCCTTATGTGCCAGTAGCCCCCTTATGTGCCAGTAGCCATCCCCCTTATGTGCCAGTAGCCGTCCCCTTATGTGCCAGTAGCCATCCCCTTATGTGCCAGTAGTCCCCCAGATGTCCCAGTAGCCCCCTATCTGCCAGTAGCCCCCTTATCTGCCAGTAGCCCCCTTATCTGCCAGTAGCCCCCTTATGTGCCAGTAGTCCCCCTTATGTGCCAGTAGTCCCCCTTATGTGCCAGTAGTCCCCCTATATGTGCCAGTAGTCCCCCTTATGTGCCAGTAGTCCCCCCTTATGTGCCAGTAGTCCCCCTTATGTGCCAGTAGCCGCCCCTTATGTGACAGTGGCCGCCCCTTTATGTGCCAGTAGCCGTCCCCTTATGTGCCAGTAGACCCCCTTATGTGCCAGTAGCCCCTTATGTGCCAGTAGTCCCCTTATGTGCCAGTAGTCTCCCCGCCCCACCTTATCATGTGCCAATAGAATCCCCCCTCACCTTATCATGTGTCAGTAGAATCCCCTCACCTTATCATGTGCCAGTAGAATCCCCCCTCACCTTATCATGTGCCAGTAGAATCCCCTCACTTTATCATGTGCCCTAGAAACCCCCTCACTGTATCATTTGCCAGTGGAATCCCCCTCACCTTATCATGTGCCAGTAGCCCCCCAAAAAAAAAAAAAAACACTTATACTTACCTCCAGCGAAGCGATGCAGGCCTCTTCCGGCCTGTGTCCCTCGCTGTACCGCTCCGGCGGTGCGATGACGTCATTGCGCCGCCTGCACCAGCCTCTGATAGGCTGCCAGCCTAGTGCTGGCAGCCTATCAGAGGAACAGGGAGGGGACACACCTCTCCCTGCTCTGCCGCAGCACAGACATCTGTATCGCTGTCCTGAGGATGGCGAAACAGATGACTATGGAGATCAATGCTTCCACAGTGGAAGCGTTCATCTCCCTGTGCCCTGCCGCCGGCCGCCCCCACATGTCACCAGGGCTGCGGCAGGGCACATGCACACCCCAAAGGCCGGCCCTGGCCATTTACAGAGGCAACAGAGGGGCCCGGGGGGCAATTGCCCCCGGCCCAGTCGGCCCCTGCTAGGGCTTTTACTCCACCAAGGCCGGGCACCTTGGTGACACATTCCTGGTATAAGTAAGCCGCTTTTAGAATGCTTCCTGCAACATTCTGGGTGACACATATCTCCCCTCATAAATGACTCCTGTCACCGCCTCACACATGCTAAACACACGTTTAGACAATACACTGGCTGCAGGGCAGGCTAGCACCTCCAAGGCATAATGGGCAAGCCCAGGCCATGTGCCCAATTTGGAGACCCACAAGTTGAATGGGGCAGACCCATCAGTCAGTACATGTAGGCGTGTGCACATATACTGTTCCACCATATTGCTGAAATGCTGCCTTCTGTTAAGACGTTCCATATCAGCTGTTGGTGCTGGTTCTTGTGGGGTGCTGACAAAGCTTTTCCACATTTCGGCCATTCTAACCCTTTATTCTGCGGTGCTGGCGGTGCCCCAGCTGCGCTGGCGACTTCTCCCTCTGCCTTCGCCTTTTGCTTCCACCGAGGCCTGGTGTCCGGTGGAAATGCCATCAGTAGCGCGTCTACAGCATGGGCTTGTAGTCACGCATCTTTTCCGATCACGCTCCAGTGAGGAAATTAAGGACGGCACGTTGTAATTGTAACGGGAATCCAGCAGGGTGGCCACCCAGTAATCAGCACTAGTTAGAATGTGGGCAACTCGGCGGTTGTTGCGCAGGCACTGCAGCATGTATTCGCTCATGTGTGCCAGGCTGCCCAGAGGCAAGCTATCATCTGTGGGAGGTGTATCGTCTGTTTTCTCCGTATCCCCCTAGCCACGCTGCAGTGATGGCGCTGAGCTGCTTTGGGTGTAAACACGGTTCCTCCTCATCCTCCAGAACTGTGCCCTGGCTGGACAATTGTGTACCTGGCCTATGTTTGTGCAGGAACCCACCCTCCGAGTCACTTCTGAATGATTGGCCTGATAACCGTGGAAATGATCCCTCTTCCTCCTCTTCTTCCTCCTGTGCCACATCCTCTTCCATCATCGCCCGAAGCGTTTTTTCAAGGAGACATAGAAGTGGGATAGTAACGCTGATCATGGCGTTATAAGCACTGGCCATGTTGGTGGAGTACTTGAAACAGTGCAACATGGCACACAGGTCCAGCATGGAGGCCCACTCACTGGTGGTGAAGTGGTGCTGTTCCGCAGAGTGACCGGAGTTCCACCTTGTTGGTACATCACATATGAGGCGGTGAGCAGAAAGGCCGAAGTTACGCTGCAGCGCAGACAGGCGTGCAGCAGCAGGGTGAGAACGCCGAAAGCACAAAGAGACGGCCCGCACTTTCTGCAGCAGCTTTGACATATCGGGATAGTTTTTCAGGAATTTCTACACCACCAAATTCAGGACATGCGCCAGGCAAGGGATGTGCATCAAACTGACTAGGCCCAGAGATGCTACGAGATTTCACCCATTATCGCACACCACCAGGCCGGGCTTGAGGCTCAGTGGCACCAACCACTCAGTGGTCTGTTGTTCCATGCCCGTCCACAGGTCCTGCGCGTTGTGGGGTTTTCCCCCCGCGCTTTCTCTCCAGTGTTTGGGAGATGGACAGCTGAACGCTTCCATGGGACATTGTGGAGATGCTTGGTGACTGTGTCAGACGTGGTTGCGTTGCTGCCACATCCTCTGTTTGCTGGGTGGCAGGTGCCACTATTGCTTCAGAGGGCGAGGAAGAGGCCGAGACTGCAGCAGAAAAGGGAGCAGGAGAAGCCGGAGACCTTTCTTGGTTTTGGAGGTGTTTACTCCACTGCAGTTCGTGCTTTGCATTTAGATGATTATGCAGGTTGTGCTCAGGTCTAGAATGTTTATGACTCGCTTCAGGCTCTGATTGCACAGCGGGCAAACCACTTGTGTCTTGTCATCAGCACATTGTCTGAAGAACTGCCATGCCAGGGAACTCCTTGGAGCTGGCTTTGTTGTGCTCGGTCCCTGGGTGCGGTGGGCAGTAGCAAGAGTACTGTCTAGGGGACGGCCGTTCTGCTTTTGCACCCTGCTCCCTCTTTTGCTGTGCTGGTGGCTCTGTGCGACCACCACCTCTTCCTCCGAACTGCACACGTCACTCGCATGACCTTGATTCCGTGTGGGGTCTAGGACAGGGATGCCCAACCTGTGGCTCTCCAGCTGTTGTAAAACTACAACTCCCATCATGCCATGCTGTATGCTGATAGCTGTAGGCTATCCGGGCATGCTAGGGGTTGTAGTTTGGCAACGGCTGGAGGGCCGCAGGTTGAGCATCACTGGTCTAGGACATCATCATCCTCCACATCATCTTCGACCCACTCTTCACCCCTGCCCTCCTTGTCGGTCTGCACCCTGCAGAAAGGTGCAGCAGTTGGCACCTGTGTTTCGTCATCATCAGAGATGTGCTGCAGTGGTCCTCCAATGTTCACATCCTGAAACATAAGTGTGAAAATGTCCACCTACAATCCAAGAGCTGGATTTTCTTTCAGTATCAGAAATGCAGTGCAGGCCGCAAAGGTACTTTCTGGCAAAAAAAAGTCTTTTTTTCTTCACACAATGAAACAGTTGTATTTACTGATTGTATTTCACTATCACAAATGCAGCACAGGTCGCAAACGTACTTTCTAGCAAAAAAAAAAAGGTGATTTTTTTTTTCACCCCAATGTCCCAGTAGTATTTACTGATTATATTTCACTACAAGAAATGCAGTGCAGGCCGCACAGGTACTTTCTGGCAAAAAAAAGATGATTTTTTTTCAACCACAATGAAAAAGATGGATTTACTGATTTTATTTCAATATCACAAATGCAGCACAGTCCACAAACGTACTTTTTAGCAAAAAATGTATTTGTCCCCCCAGAATCTAACAGATGGATTTACTGAATTGATTACACTGTCCCATATGCAGCACAGGGGTACTTTACAGAATAAAATGTGAATATGTCACCCCCTGGGTCCCTGAACTCAGACGTAGTACCTGCATTATTTTCTCTTCCTCTGGCACATATGCAGTGCAAGTGCACTTAAAAAATGGGTATATGTCGCCCACTGAACTACAAAAAACAGGATTAAATTATTGTCCCTGGTACATATTTAGGGCACTGCACTTCCACAAAATGTCCGCCGACGCCCACCTAAGTAACAGACAGATTAAAACTTATTTTTGTCCCCGCCTCCCCAGGACAGGAAACAACGCAGAAGCTGAGCTTTAAAAGGTCCCCTCCCCTTACCTGCTTCAGTTGTTTCCTGTCCTCGGGAGTTCGCGGAAGTCGCTCCAGGTTCGGGGAGCTGAAGAGCAGACCGTGCGCACCACCTTAGGACTGCCCCAGAGTTGAGGGTGGTGTAGAAGGCGGGGGTTATCCAGAGCCTCTTTGCACCCTGACCTGCCTTTAGTCTTAAGCCCGTCGGCGACGTCCGCCCCGTGCTCACAGTTCCAGCTCCAAGTCTCGCCGGGATCGGGAACGGTGCATAGGATGTCAGGCATTTTTTGTCAGCAGGGCTGACGTCATAGGCGCGCCGGAAGTATCTCCAGCAGCGAGGAAGCGGCGTCCGGCATAGCATGTCAGCCACAGGAACGCCAGCCTCATCCATCATGCCTGATGAGTCCTCCACCGCCCAGAGCCCGGTAAGCTCCCTCCTCATGGGGTCCCTCATTATGTGTTGGGCATACGTTGCACCAGGGGTTTATGTTAATAGCACCCTTCTGGTCACTGGTGAGGTGTAGGGCCCTTCCTTCCTCCTTGGTTGTTTTACAAATACTGGAGGCCCTAAAACTGTCCCATTATCTTATAGGTCAGAGAATCGGGTTCAAGGGTCAGCGGGAACCTCAAGAAAAAGAAGTGCACTATGTGCAGAAAGACCTTGTCGTTAAAATCCAATAAGTCCCTGTGCAAAAAGTGTATTGATAAAGTAGTTTCCGAAGAATCCCCTTCATTGATAGAATCTATGAAGGGTTTAATCAGGGACAAAATAAAATCTGCCCTGCAGGGTTTAGGCACTTCCCAGCCAACTAGTTCTCCCCCAAGATCAAGATCGCTGGAGATTGTTAACTCGGATGAAGGCGAAATACATTCCGTTTCAAATTCGGATTCCTCCGAGTATGATTCAGGCAGACCGTATTGCACACCAGAGGATACAGAGAGACTGTTAAAGGCCATAAAAAGTACAATGAATATTGAGGACCCCAAAGAACCCCAGTCGGTCCAGAATAAAATATTCCACAGATTGGGGGAAAGAAAAAGAGAGTATTCCCAATGCATAGTAGCATAGAATCACTTATTTCTAAGGAATGGAAAAATCCGGAAAAGTGTAATCCCATCCGGGTACCTTTAAGAGAAAATACCCGTTTGATAATGCAGTTTCCGCCAACTGGGATAAAACTCCAAAGATCGACGCCCCGGTAGCAAAGATCTCCAAAAGATCTGCGCTACCATTTGAAGACATGGGCCTCTTGAAAGATCCTATGGATAAGAGATGTGAGGCATACCTTAAGCGGGCATGGGAGGTAAATACAGCCATGCTAAGACCCAGCATTGCAGCGGCGTGTACTGCGGGATCCTTATCCATCTGGTTATCAGAATTGGAAGAAAACATAGCGGCTGGTACCCCTAGGGAAGAGTTGCTAAGGGCAATCCCCCTACTCAAACAGACCTGTAACTTCCTTTCAGCCTCTACTGATCGATTAGATTATCAGCGGGGTCCGCAGCCCTTTCTAACGCCTCTCATAGGGCAATTTGGCTTCGGTCCTGGTCCGGGGATGCAAGTTCCAAAAGCCGGCTGTGTGCAATCCCCTGTGAAGGTGATAAATTATTTGGATCAGTACTTGAAGATATTCTTGAGAAGGCCTCAGACAGGAAAAAGGTTTTTCCCTCAGATTCTAAATTTTACCAGCAGAAGAGGTCCTTTCGTAATCAAAGGAGATTCAAAACGGACCAGAAAAAAAGAAAGTACTCCAACAGATGGCAGTCATCCAGGGGGAGAGGCAGAGGATATCTATTCATCTCAGATCCCTCATCAAAAAACTCCAAAGAGTCAGCACTATGACGCCAGGTTACAAGTAGACGGCAGGCTAAAAGCCTTTGTCACAGCCTGGGGGAAGATCACAACCTCCCAATGGGTGAAAAAGACATTAGAAGAGGGGTACAAAATAGAATTCTGCAATCCCCCCACACACACACACACACACAAAATTACACATTCAACAGACCCTGTCATCAGCCAGAAAAACAACAAACTCTAGAAGTAGAAATTCAGTCCCTTCTACAAAAACAGGTCCTGGTCCGAGTCCCACAACACCAAGAAAAACAGGGGTTTTATTCTCCAGTTTTTTAATTCAAAAGCCAAACGGGTCCTTCAGGCTCATAATAAATCTAAAACAGCTAAATCTGTATATACAATACAAGAGGTTCAAGGTGGAGTCAATCAGGTCAACAACAAATCTGCTATCACGTAATTGTTATATGGCAAGCATAGATCACGTCCCCATACATCAGAACTTTAAAAATTTCTGAGAATTGCCGTAACCCTAAATGGGAGGGAGGTTCACTTTCAGTTTCAAGCCCTCCCTTTGGAATATCCTCAGCCCCCAGAGTCTTTTCAAAGATCATGGCAGAAATTACAGGGTTTTTTCACTTCCAAGGAATAGTCATCATCCCCTACTTGGACGACCTACTAATAACCAGTTCCTCGGAGCAGATGCTCCAGTCACACCTAGTTTTTGTTCAGGAAAAGCTCAAAGAATTGGGGTGGCTAATAAACAGAGAAAAATCGGATCTGGTTCCAGACCAACAAAAGATCTTTTTAGGAATCATGCTAGATTCAAGCAAATGTATGTCCTTCCTGCCCACAGAGAAACAGGTAGCAGTCTCTTAAAAAATCTCATTATTCTGCGGGCAAAAAGTAGTCTCAATAAGAGACATCATGACACTGTTGAGGCACTTAACGTCCACCATCCCGGCAGTAAGATGGGCTCAACATCACTCCAGGCCCCTACAGTCATTTCTTCTGCAGGTTTGGGATGGAAAGCAGACAAGCCTAGAGAAGTTAGTAAAAATCCCCCACAAGGTAAAAATATCCCTGTATTGGTGGAGAATCAGGAAGAATCTTCAGCAGGGTTTTTTTTGGAGCCCAACAGAGCTGATTATGGTCACTAAAGACGCAAGTGCCCGAGGTTGGGGGGGCCATGCTCAGGAAATATAGTCCAGGGCACTTGGGACCAAGATATGTCACAGGCATCCTCAAATCTAAGGGAACTAAATGCGGTCTTCAAAGTCCTCCAGGCATGTCAACCGGTGGTAGCTTCCCAACATGTAAGAGTACTCTCAGACAACGCCACTGCAGTGGCTTATCTGAATCGACAAGGAGGTACAAAAAGCAGGAAGTTGGTAGCGCTCCGAGGTCAATCTTCTGCTGGGCCGAGAAAAACATAAAATCCTTAACAGCTGTTCATATAAAAGGCAAAGAAAACAATGTAGCAGACTTCCTAAGCAGAAGAGAGTTGAAGGAAGGGGATTGGTCCCTAGATCCACAAACATTCAGGGAGATCGTTTCCAGATGCGGAGCCCCTGCAATAGATCTGTTCGCGGACCTAAGAAACAGACAAGTGGAAAAGTTGCTATTATACACCTATCCCCGTTCAGCCTCATTCCTCGGGTTCTAATAAAAGCATTAGAAGAGAGATCTTCTCTGATCCTAATAGCTCCGTTTTGGCCCAAGAGGTCATGGTTCCCTCTGTTGTCCCAGCTGGCAGGGAACAAGTTCTGGGTTCTTCCATCCAACCCAGGACTTCTCCGTCAAGGCCCGGTTGCGCACCCAGAGGTAAAGCGATTACGTCTGACTGCATGGAGACTGAACAATCCTTCCTAAAACAGAAGGATCTGTCAGACGCTGTAATCTCCACAATTCTAGCTAGTAAAAAGGATTCCACCTCAAGAATCTATTTAAAGGCATGGAAGGCGTTACACAAGTTTGCAGACGACAGGTGGATGCAGCATAAGCAACCCGATATACCTCTCATCCTAGAATTTCTTCAGTCGGGGCTAGACAAGGGGTTAAAGCCTAATACTCTAAAGGTACAGATATCTGCCCTAAGCAGTTTTTTTTTATATCAAACTGGCAGAGATACCGTTAATTAGACGATTTCAAAAAGGGGCAGTTAGGAAGGCCCCATTTGTACACTGCTCCATCCCTCCTTGGGACCTTAATCTTGTTTTACAAGTCTTGATGGATCCGCCCTTTGAACCTCTCCAAGAGATTTCCTTAAAATTTTTAACATGGAAAACCACGTTTCTAATAGCCATCACCTCAGCTAGAAGAGTGGGGGAGATACAGGCCTTCTCTTGCAAACCGCCTTATCTCAGAGTTTTGGATGATTGCATCATTTTCAGGCATACCCTCTCGTTCCTTCCTAAAGTAGTCTCAAAGTTCCACCGACAACAGGAGATTTGCTTGCCCTCCTTCTGCCCAAACCCTTCCTCTGACTTAGATAGAAGATTCCACAATTTAGATGTAAGACGGTGTATCCTCTCTTACTTAGATGTTTCCAGTACCTTTAGGAAATCAGACCATCTTCTTCTGCAGTTTCAGGGCCAGAACAAAGGGGCAGTGGCGAGTAAGAGCACAATCTCAAGATGGATCAGAAGCACAATTGAGTTCTGTTACCAGCAAAATAACCTCACTCTCCCTTCTGGACTAAAAGCTCATTCCACAAGAGCCATCTCGACGTCATGGGCGGAATATGCCTCAGAATCAGTAGAACAAATTTAGAGCAGCCACATGGACAAATCCAAACACCTTCTTTAAGCATTATAAACTGGATGTCCTAGATAATTCTAGTTATCGTTTGGCAGAAAAGTGCTGTCTGCAGTTGTCCCACCCTAGAAATTGTTTCTCTGTTAATCCTCCGGTGGATGCCGTTGTGAAGGCGCCGGGGAAAAGGGTCGATTACTCTTACCGGTAATTGGATTTTCCAATAGCCTCCACAACGGCACTGGAGTTTCCCTACCCTTTGTTTGATTTGTTTTTCATTTGAAGTGTTTGTTGTATGACTGTAATATTTCAATACACTTCTTGCAGCAAATTCGAGTCCTATGTTATTAACTGAAGCAGGTAAGGGAGGGGGCCTTTTAAAGCTCCGCTTCTGCGTTGTTTCCTGTCCTGGGAGGCGGGGACATCCTCCTGTGGATGCTGTTGTGGAGGCTATTGGAAAATCCAATTACCAGTAAGAGTAGTCGACTCTTTCTGTGTCACTGGGCTCAGGGAGGGTACAAAAATGTTGCATTGCACCCACCAAAAAAATCGCTGTAGATCTCAAACTTAACACCAAGCTCTGCTATCAGATTATTTCCTAATCTCTCCCCCACAGCAGCAGCATCCTATCCCTACACAAGTAAGAGCTGATGTGATGTGCGGCGCTACGTGACTCCAGCTTATATAGAGGCTGGGTTACATGCTGCACTGGCCAATCACAGCCATGCCATTAGTAGGCATGGCTCTGATGGCTTATAAGGGCACACATCTTTAATGCTTGTTGATTGGCTGCCCTGCAGCCTTTCAACAGATTTTATTAAACAGCCGAACAACGAACTCGAACCTGAACTTTTACGGAAAAGTTCGGGCTCGGGTCCGTGTGCAAAAAACCCTAAAGTCCGGTTCGAACCAAAACTTTACAGTTCGGGTTCGCTCAACACTAATAATAAATCTTTTACATAAAATACCAAGTAATACTGGATCACATATTATTTAACATTCCCTAATTGACTCTTCAGATTGATTCATCAGAATTACACCTGAAATAAATTTTAAGAAATTGTTCATCTGTAGTGATAGAATTTTCATTATCATTGGATGCTGTTTATATATGAATCGCAGGCACTTAATATTAATCCACGACAAAAAGAAAGATTTTCTGGAGCGTGTCATCCAGTGCGTTCTGCTGTCCATTCTACTCTCCTCCCTCCAAGTCCAGCTGCTGTATCTCTCATCCATTATAGCCCAGGTCTCATTCCCCGGCCTGCACTCTCCCCAGCAGCAGGTGTGATACAGTGATGTCTTTGTACCTGCTGGGCTGAGAGGGAGAGCGAACAGACCTGAGATAATCCCCCGACCTGTGCGCTCTCCTCAGCAGGAGAGATGACAACATCACATCACGTCTGCTGCTGGGAGGAGCATGATGTGCTTGGTGTTACTTTATTCATTTTATCTAAAGTATAAGAAGTATAAGGAGCTTCACTGCTGTAAGGAGCACTAAGGGACAGCACTACTGTAGAAGGGGACACAAAGGGGGCATAACTACTGTGTGGGGCCACTAAGGGAAGCATTATTGTAAGAGGTAATACTACTGTGTGGGCGCACTAAGGGGCATAACTACTGTTTGGAGACATCAAGGAGACATTCTCCTGAGGGCAGTAAATGGGAATTCTACTGTGAAAGGGACTCTTAGGGGAGATGACTATGGTGTTGGGAACTAGGGGACATTCAACGCCTCTTGTCCAGCGCTAGGAAATGTTTTATTTATATGTATTTAAAATGACTGATTGGGTGGAGGTTGCAGGGAAGTTGCTCAAGGTGGGGGCCAACCTGGCCTAGTTATGCCCCTCGGTCTATTATTAGATTGTGATCTTTTTAAAACCCACTGTTTTAGTTAGGTAATTCTTGTATTTTGTGCCATACCTTTCTGTGGATTTTTTATACTGCAATGTTATAAAATTTCAATAGAATATTTTGGTATATTATTCATCAATAATAAAATGTCTTTTGTTCTTGGCAGATGACTGTACCAGGAACTTAGAGAAACATCCGGTATCTTCAGATTTTGAAGTAGATGATCGTGGTATTATACAACATATATATGAAGAGCATGCCAATATCCAAGATATATCTTCATCCAATCACAGCAAAAATGTATTATTTGATCCTTTTAAACAGGTCCGATCTTCTGATTCATTACAGACTGTAACACAGAATAAAAGTCCCAGAAAAGGTGTTAATAATCCAACAGCTCACGTAAGAGGGAAGACATTTTCATGTTTAGAATGTGGAAGATTTTTTAGATGTAAATCAGAATTAGTGAGCCATCAGAAAAATCACACAGGGGAGAATCCTTTTTCATGTTCAGAATGTGGGAAATGTTTTAAGCATAAATCGGCTCTTATTACACATCATAGAATTCACACCGGAGAGAAGCCATTTTCATGTTCAGAATGTGGGAAATGTTTTAAGTATAAATACGGTCTTGTTATACATCAGAGAGTTCACACAGGAGAGAAGCCATTTTCATGTTCAGAATGTGGTAAATGTTTTAAGTATAAACAAGGTCTTGTTTTACATCAGAGAATTCACACAGGAGAGAAGCCATTTTCATGTTCAGAATGTGGAAAATGTTTTAACAGGAAATCAGCTCTTGTCATACATCAGATAATTCACACAGGAGAGAAGCCATTTTCATGTTCAGAATGTGGGAAATGTTTTAACCAGAAATCAGCTCTTTTAACACATCAAAAAACTCACAGAGAAGAGAGACCATTTTCGTGTTCAGAATGTGGGAAATGTTTTAGACTGAAATCATCTTTTGTTATACATCAGAGAAATCACACAGGAGAGAATCCATTTTCATGTTCAGAATGTGGGAAATGTTTTAAGCATAACTCAAATCTTGTTACACATCAAAAAACTCACAGAGAAGAGAGGCCATTTTCATGTTCAGAATGTGGGGAATGTTTTAAGTATAAACAAGCTCTTGTTGTACATCAGAGAATTCACACAGGAGAGAGGCCATTTTCATGTTCAGAATGTGGGAAATGTTTTAAGCATAACTCAAATCTTGTTACACATCATAAAACCCACAGAGAAGAGAGGCCATTTTCATGTTCAGAATGTGGGGAATGTTTTAAGTATAAACAAGTTCTTGTTGTACATCAGAGAAATCACACAGGAGAGAAGCCATATTCATGTTCAGAATGTGGAAAATGTTTTAAGCATAAATCAAATCTTGTTACACATAAAAAAAACTCACATAGAGAAGCCATCTCCATGCTTAGCCCTTTAGTGACCTCCCTTATGTGTTTTTATGGTAGTCAGTGTCGCTAACTGGCTTTATTCCGTCAGATATCCTTTTTACAGGGAGATAAAACAGAACCTTGCTTTGAGTAACCAGAGGTGGCTGAAGGCTTGGAGTGATGATAGGGACCACTATGAAGCTCCCCAAACACGTATTGTCTCCTTGAATCATGACATGATTAAGGACCAACATGTAAAGGTCCGAAACGCGTAGACCAAGTTTTTTTTACCTGCACTGGAAAAGCTATACGCTTCAATAAATCAATTTTGTACTGCACCGTTGAAGCTGGAACCTTTTCTTCATTTCCTGATTTTCTGCTATGTCCCCTGAGGACAGAGTTATTGGCATAGATCAGATGATCAAGTAACAAGGGCAAAACTGGAACGATGAAATATACCTGCCAGTTGAACAGATTTGGTTTGGATGGAAGAGAATAAAATGTCTGTAAGTTCTGAATTACCGTAGTAAAGTCCAGTAAAAGGCAAAGTCTTTGTAGAATATTCCAAGATGGTAGTGTGCTCGTGTCCAGCGGGCAGTCGTGACGGTATTCGACGTCAGATGGTAGAAGAAGGACTCAGGGCTGAATGTATCACAGGGTTTTACCCCCTCTGTAGCGGGGAGGGGTTGTGACTCGCACAAGTCCGGCCTTGGGTAATTGGAAGAGGGGCAGTTCCTGCCCTGGACGGAGAAAATCTGGCCGAATCTTTGCTGTGCCAGTTTCTCCGTACCCGTGGGTCAAATTAGGACATATAGAGAAATTAGGTCATATAGAGAATCAGCACAATTTTACAGATCCTCTGATACCAAACAGGATAGAATTACCATTTGGATTCCCTGAGAGCTTTGATATCTGAGAGAGAGAATCTTTGATTGACTGGCCGATTCCCTGAAAGGTGTATTATTGGGGCCGGAATAATCCCTGAAGAGATGGTTCAGTGCATTGGTTCCGAACCCAGGAAATATGGATGCAAATATGAAAGCTATGTATTAGAGGTGGCTGCCCAGTGACCTCTTTTTGTGTCTCAAATGGCTGTCTGGTAAGAATCTGTCCTGCTCTCTTTGAAGCGCACTGGCAAGACTGAAGGTGTGAGAACCCTGCTGGTATTGCAGACACTATGGCTGCAGAAAGACCAGGTTTATGAGCTTCTGTCATCAAAGAACTAGATGGATGGCCACTTAACTTGGCATGGGGCAGGAAAGGTTTGTCACAAGGAGGTGATAATGGCACCTCTACTCTGTGAATTACTCCTTTAGTGAAAATAGAAGATTTTTAGTGGAGGCTCTGGTGTCTCTGTGATTGTGAAATATGGCGCATTTGCGATTTCCTAGTATCGCTGTGGATCGTAAAACGTCACAGGGGCACTCTGATGTTAGTGATGCTGCCATAGTACAGAGGGACTCTGACCACTCACTGACTGTGGGGACTCTGATGTTATTGATGCTGCCGTAGTACAGAGGGACTCTGACCACTCGCTGACTGTGAGGGCACACTGCTGTTATTGATGCAGCCCTAGTACAGGGGACTCTGACCACTCACTGACTGTGGGGGGCTCTGATGTTATTGATGCTGCCATAGTACAGAGGGACTCTGACCACTCGCTGACTGTGGGGGCACACTGCTGTTTTTGATGAAGCCCTAGTACAGAGGAACACTGACCATGGAGGCCCACTGCATTTATTGATGCAGCCATAGTACAGGGGGACTCTGACCAGTCACTGACTATGGGGGCACCCTGGCTAATTTTATGGTGGGTTTAGTGCTTGTGTGTTAGGGGCATGTGGATGACACAGCTCAGACAGGCTGATACAGGTCATACACACCGGGAGATCGTCCACAGTCCTCAGCTCTGACCTCAGATAACACAGTGGAGATGTTAGCCCCCACCCCACCCAGTGCTGGCCAACAGCCCTGTCCCCTGCAGCCCTGACCTGGTGCAGACACCTCCTTACAGTCCACATGTGGAGGCCACTTCTCCATGCAGGAGCTGAAGAAACCTGCTCTGCACATCAACAGCCTGCCATCACAGACTCACTCAGGGCAGAAATGATGTAGGCGGAGCCAACTCCTCCCTCCCTACCAGTGATTGGTAGTTTGTGTGAAGCTTCCTGTGTGCAGCACATTGATTGGCTGGAACACCTCACAGGTCCTGTCCTGCTTCTTTCCCTCACTGGCTGTACCACAGATCCTTCTCTTCTGCTTATTTCTTCCTAGTGGGTCCGGACAGCTGGCATCCCCGGTCTGGATTCGGACCGTGGTCTGCCAGTTGAGTACCCCTGAGATAGAGGATTAAAACAAGACATTTTAAACCTTTAAACATAGTCAGGTGGACATGTAAATGAAGAGAAAGTTTTGATAGTTCTATTTTTTTTTATTTATGTGTTTTACATGTATGCATATGAGCATTTAAATGATTGAGCAATACTGAAAACAGGCCATAATAACGAGGAAATGTTATAAGGGCATTTTTAGCAATGAGATAAAAAATTAGAGGATGAGACGTGGTGATAAATACTTCCCATTCCCGAAAGTGAAACTAAAATGCCCCAGACGAAGGTGGAGTGAAACCCGCGACGGGCCTTCAAGATTACGATTTTGCATGAGAAGCCCACTTTATACCCACTATAGCTCGTTGGTTCAGAGACTAAGAAGCTGTGAAGAAGTAAAGATAAGAAGAAGATTGGATGAAGCAGCATAAAAAGAACCAGTGATTTTTTTTTTTGTGTTACCCCTAAGCTTTCCTTTATTGCAGCACAGACCCTAACCCCTTTTTCTATGTTTTGGACTGAAAGAAGTGGGGACCTACTTCGACAAAGGGACTACATCTAATATCAGCACGCAATCTAATAAACAAAACTTTTGTATTTTCGTGAATGACTTACTTCGGCTCCTCGGAGCCCATACATTCTAATACTGTACAGCGATGAATCTCCGTACAGTGGTATTCCGAAGTTTTGAAAAAAGCGACTTTGGTTGAAGCATCTAAAACTCGCTTCGCTCAACACTAATTTCTTCATTTAGGAGCCAATTGCTCGTAGGTATTTTTTTTAAAATCTGGAACACTTTTGTGCTGTCCGCATATTTTTCGGCCCCATTGAAGTGAATGGGTCCGCACCCGAGCTGCAAAAGTGCAGCTCGGATGCAGACCAAAACAACGGTCGAGTGCATGAGACCTTAGTAAAGGATGCAATGCTCTGTTTCTCCTGCAGCTTGCGTGTGCTGGGGAGATTAGCAGTGGGCTGATTGCTCAGCTGCTCTATTACTGAGCGCTGAGTCAATGGACCTATTAGGCTCTATGTAAATCCTTTCCTGGCCATATATCAGTTCCAGTGATAGTCTTTGACTAAATAGCTGTGTTCCTGTTCTTTTTCATGTGGTTGTTTGCATTTTTCATGCTTCTTGCCCCTGCTTGTCTTCTGACCGCTCTCTTTTACTTGTTTGGTACTGATTAGTCCATCTGGTGCTGATCTCGGCTTCTCTTCTGACCACTCTTTGCCTCTCGTTTGGTACTGCATAGCCTGACTAGTCCTGACCCATTTAAGTACTACCCTGCATTGTGTTTGTCTGTCTTTGTCAGTCTGTCTCTGCACTTATATAGCATAGGGACTGTCAACCAGTTGCCGTCTAGCTATCTAGGGCTTGTACTACAAGTAGGTAGGGAAAGCAGACTACGTACTAGACTTTTATCTTGTGGATGGGAAAACACGTTTAATTCCTGCAAAAAAAACATGGAATCAAAATACTCATGACATGTTTGTACATAGTGCCCCTTTACATCGCAATAGAGTTGCAAGCCATTGGAATGCCTATGCTTAATTTGCAGGCTACCCACGTGCATGAGTTCTGGTGCTGGTGAAGAAGGAGGAATCGAAAGTTTCTGAAAAGAAGGTGCCAAATGAAGAAGTCTTCTCTCATGGGCTTCTTCCTTTGCACTTTTCTGGATCTCAAGATCAATATAGGTAACAAGAAAAAGTGAACCCTCTGTCACTGCAATTTTGGAAATGTCTTGTCTGTGCCATTTAAATTGGCTAATTGTCCTCCCCTGTGACAAGAAAAGTTGGCAAAGACTCAAAGACTGGATTCTCCGCCAGGCATAGCCTGTAACTGTAGTCTGGGGGCTCTACTCCCCCTTCCCCCTATACACTAATTTCAGTACAACCAATTAGAAGCATTTATTAAATTAACCAATCAGTAGTGTAATGGAAAAACACATCTAGACTAAGGATGAGTGAACCAGTTAGGACTGAACCGAGTTTGATCAAACTGAGAGGAAGTAGGGGTAAGGGCTTGCCCTGATTGGCTCTGTGGCTGACAGACAGCCTGGATGAGCCAATTAATCTTGCTGCAGACAGGGAGGTGCCCGAGCAGAAAGCCATTCTGTGCTTTGGTGTGAATAAGGGTACTTAAGATGTACAGTGTCTGCCAGAAAAATCTTAGTTTGGTAGGAAGAATTAGAAATCAATCAAGCTTGTTTGTATTCTATTGCCAGGGAGAGTGAAGGAAAAGGCTAAAATTTCAAAGAAAGAAATGTGTGTGTTGTGTAGAATAGAGGGAAGCTGACAGACAAGGAGAGAGAGGACAGGAACTGTGGGTGACTGTGCCTGCTATCAAATGTCTGGGTGCTGCAGTGCAGAAGCAGCTACCTGCAAGCAAATACTTAAATCCCCCCCCCCTTTTTTGTGGGGTTCAATTTAATCAAGCAGCATATATACGTGATTACTGCAGCAATACCCAAGGTATAGCAGCAATCTACCTGTGTGCGTTACAGTGAAATTTAGTGGCAAACCACAATTTTCTGTTCCTAGATAATTCACAACAAGTTAGGAATATTTGGCTTGTGGGTGAAATTTCAGGATGAACCTAAAATGCCCTCTAACATTTATAGGTGAACTTAATGTGACCTTCTCTAAACTTCTGAATGCACACGTCCACCTGTTCAGTGTTTCAGTATTTTTTGCACAAGTTGCTGTTCTCTAACAGACAGAAGTGGCCACTGAGCTTTGAGTGTCACAGAGTATCATCAGCAGGTTGTATAAGAGATAGAGAGTCACAGAAAGTCATAGAAGTGGACATCCTTTGGCCACATCCCACATTGATGACCACTTCATTGTAAACAATGCCCTGCAGAACTGGATGATGAATGACACACAACTCCAGGCACATTTAAGGGAGGTGAGAGGCACTCAAGTGTCAACAGACCATTCAAAACCATTTACATCAGCGTGGTCTGCGTGCTAAACGACCTGCAAGGGTGACTGCCTGACCACAGGCGTCATCATCTTGCATGGGCCAGGGGACATCTACTCTGGATGAGGGACCAGTGGACCTCAGTGCTGTTCCAGTTTTAACTTCGGATCGTATTAAAGCCCTCATATTTCTAAATAAGCTGTGAGACTCTTCCATAACCAGCTTGTCTACATCCTCCACACTCTTTCTTGGTGTTTTTGCTGCCTATAACAAAAAAGCAAAATGACACCCAAAATAATTAGGAGAGGGTAAATCTCACCAAAAGCAGCATCAAGCTTCCCTACTCCTCAGGACCAATACGGGGCTTTTGGGCCTCGAGGGTTCCATGGGGTCGGCGCGTCCTGCATCACCTGATTCTGAAATGTTGGTGGAATCCCTGATCCTGCACAGCACTGTGTGCACTAAAGGCTGGCTGTCTTCTCATGCTGCCAATTTATATACCGTGCCTCGGCTCCTTTAAACCATAGGTCCCCTTAGAAACGCCTAATCTACGCATAAGGTAGCCCCACCCCTTCCAGCAGGCGCCTGGATATGATATGTAGCAAGCGTAGAATAAACATGCTTGAGAAAGACTTATGTGAAGTCGAAACGTTGCATACTGGGTTAATAAAGAAGAATTGACACTGACTACAGGAGTGCCACGGTTTATTCTATGCTTGCTATATGAACAGGGGTCAGAGACAGGGACCTAACACCGTGGGCACCGCCACCAAAACGCAAGTCTGATTGTCGACACAGGGTTAGTGCTGTCCCACTATTCCATTTTTTGGATAGGATATGTAAGCATCAGAAGGGGCCGTCCCCGCACGCATACGCGAAAAGAAGCGCGCCTCCATCTTGGAAGCGGGACGCCGGGCACCCGCTGCAATGGCCCGGGAGAAGCCTGAACACGGACACAGCAGCTCTATTGTAAGGCTAGGGGGTATGCAGGAGGAACAGGCTCGGGCAGCGGATCCAATAGGATAGGTCCCTTTACGGTAAGGTTGACCCAGACCTCCCCAGCCCCCGAGGGCGAGAACCGAAGATTACAGAAGGAGTCAGAGCTCCTTAGGTACCTCCTATCCGGAGGACAGGAAACCTGAACTGAGGTGTGGTGGGGGTGTTAGAGATGTGTGAATTTTATACTATATTATTTGTATCTCTAGGATTGTAACTGGTTATCTCTTCTAAACTGATTTCTACTTCTTATCTAAAGAGCCTCCCCCCTCCCCTCTCTGCTGTTAGTCAAGCTCTGTCTGTGCAATGCTATGAGAAGGAGGGGGGGGGGCAGAGAGCATCTGTGGGCAGTTTTTGTCTTCTATCTCCCTACAGATGCTCCATGGAAGGATGCTTAAGCCTATCCCTCAGCTGGGTGAATATGATATACACATATTACTCACAGCCTATAGAACAGCACTTCCTTGAGGTGTCACATATGACGTATGTAGTATTGGTGTTAGTAAGACTGCCATTACAACATGGCGGCTATAACCAGATGTTTACATTCAAGTTTATGAGCTAGTGCATACTGTGCAGAAGCTAAGTGTTATCTTATCTCCTTTTCCTTCTTAGCCAATAAAATAATGACCTGAGTCTCAAGGGGGGGTCGGTGGGAAATACCCTCCCTGAAGATGTATAATTGCTTTTACTCATTGTAATAAAGTAGAGATTGCATTGACCAGCTATGTGTCAGCATATGTCTCTCCACGCGTGGATATTAACCCCTTGTGTGTACCTTAATTCGGAGCACCAGAGTGTATCTTAATTAAAGGCTTTAATTAAAAGCCGCTTTGTCATTTGGCGCCCGTAACGTGGGGCCCCAGGGCCAAGGGAGCATCAACAGCCGACACACAAGAGGCCCCAGGACTTGACGAACGGCAGAGAGGAGATGGCAGGCTTTTGTAGAAAGGTAAGAAAACTATCTTACCCACCTTTCTGCCATTTAGTTTGTCAATTCATGGTGACTTTGTCTGCTGTGAGGTGGTACCCAAGTATAGAGGTCGGCTAATATGCAGAAAGCCTGGGATCCATAGAACCAAATAGTCTGAATTGATAGATCACTCTGGTGTGTATATGTTTTGTGTGTGTCTGTGATTTTCCAAGGAGTGAATTGAGCACAGACAGTAAGACCACAGACAAAGGCGGGGGACAGTAACCTCCTGGTGGAAGGGGGTTATGATGTTTGTCTAACCTGTTGCAACATGTCTCCACAGTGTAATTGAAATGTCTTCACTATGTGACTCCGAAAATGGACTGCAAATCCTCCAAAGAAACTTTGTATATCTTTTCCTTTTGCAATGATTGTTGTTTACCTGGTTTCCCTGACAACATGACGTCACAGTCATGTTATCCAGGGCAGGCTATTTAATTTCCTGTTTGTTTGTTTGTTTGTAATCTGCTGTACACTTATTGTTTTACAAAGGCACACACGTCACTAAATGACTGAGTGACCAATAAAGTTATCGAGCAACTAATCTTGGAGTGCCGGTCCATCTCTCCATTCATCTACTTGGGATACCACCCATCGACTGAGCACCCACATTTACGCAGTGCCGCCCGACATCTTAACTAGTCAGACATGATAATCAGATTTGAGCCAACCAGAGAGGAAGATAAATCCTGTGTCTGTGGAGGAAAGGGTTAAAATTGCCTCTTTACTCCTCTGTTTTGTGTGCGTCGGTCTAAAATACTCCTGTTGAAATGGGCCAGTCCCAGTATTATGAAGAATGAGAATATACAGCTCTCTAGCTAGTAGCATGGGAGATTATAGGATGTGATATTAATGGAGAACTGAAAGGAGAGTGAGGAAAGTTTGCTAGGTACAGAGAAAGTGTGGCCCCGGACAGCAGGTCACCTGGCTTGCAACAGGGAGGAAAATCTGTAAGATTCTGTGAAGTTAGAGCTTGCAGACTGTGGACATCAGAACTCCTGCGATGTTGAGGGGGGGTTCTAATGAGTGACAAAACAGAGCAGTGTTATGTTGGATGTTAATTGATGGCACTAGCAAGAAAGAAAGCGCCCGAGTGTCTGTAATCAGAAAGGCGCTTGTGTTAAATGTTCATAAATGAACTGGCTAAGTTTTGTTTTTTTTCACCATAATGATATGTGTGTGTCCAGATAGGAAGCCGTAGCCCTAGCATTATAGATCACAGCAGTAAAGGATGGTCAGTTAATGGATAAGTATTGTACCTAGTGTGTGCCAATAGATGTGTGGCTAGCACTAAGAATATGAAGGTGTTAGAAAGCTATCTCTGTTGAAGTTATTCTGCTTTCCAGACTGTGAGAATCTGTGAAAAGTTTGAAAAAAGTCTAAGGAAGTTTTAAGACGGTTGAACTTGGATGACTCAGAGGGGAGGGAGGAGGATGGGGGTGGATGTTACACACAACAACAGCCCTTGTGCCCATCCCCTAGTAATAAGACACTCCCATGAAAGATAAGAAGTTCTGTGTTCCAGTCTATTAGTTTCCGTATTAAGAAAAGCTGGATACTTCTGTAAACTAAAATGCAGAATAAAATCAAACAGCTTTGGTTGTACATTGGTGACAACCAAAGGTAGTGTTCCTCGGGTATTGCCTCAGCCCTGATGCCAAACGCCTCACTGAAGTGGGGAAAAGTAAGTTTGCTGTGTGGTACTCCTCGTCCACACCACACCAGAGGATTGTATTCTGTGTTAACTGTGCCCGGATCACTGTCCATCCCTACAGACACCCATAAGGACAACACAAAGATAGGTGAAGGGGAAAATTTAGATCAAGATTAGAAAACAGGAAATCCAGTATTGGCTGTGCTTTTAAACATTTTTAGCAGATTCAGTCCGGCCCGAGGATATCTCTCACTCTGGGTGATAAAGAAGTAGTCCCGTTATTGATTGATACTGGATTAGCCCAGACAGTTGTGCACAGCAAATATGGCCTCCCCTGATTTAATTTCCAAGGACACTAGTCTTTGGGTAGAAGTGGATGAAAAAGTAGTACACTCCCCTTTCAACAGAACCCATCCATATTAGATTTGCCCCTAACCAAGAAGTGCTTACCTGGTTGATGGTCAGTGGTAACGCTCTCTGTTGCCTCCTGGGTGCAGACTTGCTTGCAAATGTACATGCTAGTATCCCATATCAGGAGGACGCACTGTGAAGCTTACAGGTGCCCTCTTTTTTCAGGAACCTTGTTTGTTGGCCGTTATGATAAAATTCCTTGGTCCATGTTTGTGTCAGTACTCCCAGAACATGAGAAAAGCAAACCCACCCAGCATCGGATGGTACATGACCTACGTGCCGTCAATGAAGACACAGTTTTTAACACCAACATTGTGCCCAATACACACACCATGTTGGCTCAGGTTCCCGTTACCCTCCTTGAAGATGTATAATTGCTTTTACACATTGTAATAAAGTAGAGATTGCATTGATCAGCTATGTGTCAGTGAATGTCTCTACACGCGTGGATATTAACCCTTTGGGGGTACCCTAATTCGGAGCACCAGAGTGTATCTTAATTAAAGGCTTTAATTAAAAGCCGCTTGTCAGGGGTGTGAACCATTTTATCTCTTCAGGTTTCCTGTCCTGGATGGGAGGTCCTAGTCACATGAGTGCCGTCATAGGTGAGAGGAAAATATATGAGTACTCAGAGAATAACTGACATAGGCACAGAGCTATGTATCAAGTTATTCTACTTCATTCAGAGAAAAGGCAGACACTATATAGGGTTTTTTTTGGGCTCATTTCCAACTGGATGCATAGTTAAACATTTACATCATAACTCATAAAAACCACAATCTGAAAAGAACATCTTTTTGGCTATATGCCTGGAGCGTCTCCTTAATCTCAAGTGTGGGTACTAGTCTTTCTAGTGATTATAAAATTCCTTACTAACACAAGGTTGGTGGGGGCTAGGGGTGACCTTGAGGTTATAGTAAGTTTCCACAAAGTTCACAGTTTATTACATAAAATGGCAGTATGAAGCACAATATGGAGTCTCAACCCTCACAATTCCCCTATTTTGAGATATCCACTCATCGCAGGTGCCAGATATACATACTTCAGTTGGACATTCCACTTGCTTTTGGTTTCCCAGATTCTGCATATCTGGACATGCGTGAGGGATAATCTCAACCTATCTCATAGTCTCTTCTACTTCTGTTCTTGTTATACACTCTGCTCAATCACATCAATGTGAGCTTAATTACAATGTAAATGAGTGCAACAATCAGCAAAATATGTATTATTCACCACTGTACAATACCCACAAGCCACCACCAATATTTTTAGACCAGTTTGCTGGATTCAAGAAAGTATCTGACCCCCAAGAGTCCTTGCCAGCACTATGTTCATCCAGCCATTTATCTCTCTTTTTTTTTTATTTTTCTGATACCTGCCCTTACTTGGAAGTTACCTTGTGGAGTATATTGGTTAGTAACTATGATTAATTTAGATTGTATATTATTAGTTTAGTTTAAAAGGCCTAACATATCCCAGATTTGGTCATCTAAGTAGTCAGTGGCTACCACTAGTTTATCCCACATCTGCATTATGATTGGATAGACAGAGAGCTAAAGGTCTTGTTTGCAATACTCATCTCCACTACATGAGGATTAAACTAGGATTACACTAGGATTATTATCTGCAGCTCTTCTATATCATGTATGTTTAGGCACAGCACTTATGTTAAGCTCATCATGTGACAGCAAAAATGTGGCTGGAGTCAAACTGACAAGAGTACAAGTTCCAGAAGCTCCGGACGGAATCCTTTATATGCTGCCGCTACGCAGATAAAATAAAGATTACCAGGTAGCGTATAATTGCATGATTTTCCTAGCTTGTGACGTAAAGTCATGATTTTATTAAGGACACGGAGGCGAGTATTGCATTCTCTTTCTTTACTGAATTATATAGCAGCATAGAGAAAAACCTTTACCACACAGGGTAACTATGGCAACAAGCCCTCCCTAACCCAGTATAAGAGTCCTGGAATCAAGCAACTCCTCCTCTTTCTTTGATGAAGACACCTCCTCCAATAGTCACGAACCAAACAGGAACAGATCCAAACACGATGAACGTAATCCACAACCGTCCAAAAAGAACCGCATAAATCCAACAGGGATGAGTAGTAACGGACCAACTGGACTCCGAGCACCAAGGATATCCGGATTCTCACCCTATGAAGAGAGTAGACAATGAAATATATATATAACCAATGCAGATCTCGAATATTGTAGATACCCTTTAACCGGATCAATGTAGAATAAACACCAAATAATTCAAAATCAATGTAAACACGGAAGAATAAATACATACTAATAAATAGTAATAAATCTAATCACATAATAAGAAATGTAATAACATCCTGAGCTGAACAGCAATAGTATATCACTAAACTGAACAAAATCAAAAGGGGGACAGGCAAAACGAACAGGAGGGGCAATACTCGCCTCCGTGTCCTTAATAAAATCATGACTTTACGTCACAAGTTAGGAAAATCATGCAATTTTATTACATGACACAGAGGCTCCTATTGCAAGTTCAAAGCTGTTGAATCACTGCAGAAAAACATGAGGAGAAGGTCGAAATAGAACTCCTGAAATGTGGACACTCGAGACCAGTTTGCCAACCGAAGAATGTCCTCCAAACGGGCACCAGCCACCGCCATAGACGTGGAAGCAGCCCTCTCGTGGAGTGAGCCGTGAATACAGAAGTATCCACACCAGCTAAGGACATAACCCACTTAACCCATCTGGCCAAAGTGACACAAGTAACTGGAGCAAAAGGACGTCTATAGGAAAGAAATAATTCGGAGACGCCGGGGAGCGATGAGGTGACGTGCGAGCTTCATATACCTAGAGGCACGCGACAGGACAAAGGGCAGGAGACTCGGAAAGCTAGGGTAAACCACCGATTTTATGTTGGTTTTAGTCCGCCGAGAAATGTTAAAGACGACACCCTCAGGTGTAAAAGATCTAGCATCATAATCTAAGGCCCTGACATCTGAAACTCGCTTGCACGATATAAGGCAAAACAAAGTAACCAGTTTGGCAGACAATTGACGCAAAGATAACTGGTCGTTGGAGGGCCAGGAAGAAAAAGGGAGAGGACCAAGGAAACATCCCAGGTACCAGAAAATCGTGGACGAGGGGGCGAGAGAGACGAGTACCTCTGAGGAGACGGCAAACCAACGGGTGTTGACCCGCAGGATGACCATCAAATCCCGAATGGTAGGCAGAGATGGCGGAGCGGAATGAGTTAATTGTATGGTATGCCTTACCTGACTCGAAGAGAGAGGTAAGGAACTGCAAGATCTCCGTCACAGGGGCTGAAACGGGATCCAGGTTCCTCGCAAGGCACCAGTCAGACCAAGATCTCCAGGCAGCACGGTAGGATCTTCTGGTCCCGGGGCCCAAGCGTTCTCCAGAAGTTGACGAGTCGCTTCCGAAACTCCCGAGACATCCCAGGATCCCCGAAACTCTGCACGCGAGAAGTCGTAAGGAACCATCCAGTACGAGTGGTGTTGACGACCCGCCGGGTCGAGTAGAAGGTCTGGGTAAGATGGCAGAAGTAAGGGGGGTAGAATCAGACACTCCAGTAGTTGAGGGAACCACGATTGAGCAGTCCAGAAGGGAACCAACAGAACCAATTCGGCTCTCTGGTGCCGGAGTTGAGCTAGGACTCGAGGGATCATAATGAATGGAGGAAACGCATATGAAAGAGGATTGGTCCAATTCTGAAGAAAAGCGTCCACTGCTTCCGCGTTCGGGTCCGGTCTCCAGCTGTAGAATCTCGGGAGCTGGGAATTCAAGCGTGAGGCGAAAAGGTCGATGGACATAGGACCCCATCGGGAAGAGATGGAGGAAAACATCTTCTCGTCTAATCTCCAATCGCTGGAATCCGTCAGAAAACGCGAAGACCAATCCGCGTGAGTATTGTGCAAACCTGGCAGATATTCCGCCACCACACTGATGTCCTTGTCCAGGCAGAATTCCCAGAAGTCTCTCGCCAGATGGGACAGGGTCGAAGATCGTGTCCCTCCCATGGCATTGACATAACGTACAGCCGAGACGTTGTCCATCCGCAGTCTGACACAGGTATTGGTCATACCATGCATGAAGCTGCGAATCGCAAAGTATCCGGCCAGAAGTTCCAGGGAGTTGATGTGCAGATTCGCTTCTGTGGGGGACCAACAGCCGCCGGTGATAACTCCGTTGCAGCAGGCACCCCAGCCCGAAAGACTGGCGTCCGACTCGATGGTGACGTCCGGTTGGGGTCTGAAGATCGCTTTGCCATTCCAAGTCTGGAGGTTGCGGATCCACCACTGTAATTCGTCCCTGGCGTCCTTGTCCAAGAGGACCAGATCCTCGTAGGTAGCACCGGCCCGAAGGTGGTCGATCTTGAGGCGCTGAAGCGCCCTGTAGTGTAATGGGGCCGGGCAGACCACCTGGATAGAGGAGGACAGCAGACCTATGACGCGGGCGAGCTGACGGAGAGAGATCTGTGGGAGAGACAACAGTCTGCGAAGCTCCTTGCGGATAGAACGAACCTTGGTGGAAGGGAGACTGAGGGACTCTGTGGTAGAGTTGATCCGGAAACCGAGGAACTCCATGGAGTGAGAAGGGACTAGGCAAGATTTCTCTAGATTGATGAGAAAGCCCAGCCGGGACAGGAGATCTATAGCAGTCGACAGGTGCTCCAAGAGGAGGTTGCGATCCTGGGCCATGAGTAGGATGTCGTCTAGATAGATGATAAGACGAATCCCGCGACTGCGGAGGAAAGCCATGACCGGCCGCATGAGCTTGGTGAAGCACCAAGGAGCTGATGACAGGCCGAATGGAAGGCAAGTGAACCTCCAAGTCTCTGCGCCCCAACGAAAGCGTAGAAGGTCTCTGGAAGAGTCCGCCACTGGAACCGTCAGGTAGGTGTCCTTCAAATCGAGCTTGGCCATCCAATCGTTCTGAAGGAGCATTTCCCGCAGCAGGTGAATGCCCTCCATTTTGAAGTGGCGATAACGCACATAGTGATTCAGGGCGCGAAGGTTGATGACCGGGCGCATACGGCCGTCTTTTTTGGCGACCAGAAACATGCTGCTTATGACTCCGGTGGAGTGAGATGGAGCTCGTTCTATCGCGCCTTCCGAAAAAGGGAAAGAAGTTCCGTGTGTAGAAGACGTTGCTTCTGCAGTGGAAGGTAAACAGGGTGGGGGGTGGAATCTGTACAGATGGGCAAACCAACTCTATATGGAAACCCCGACTGTGGACAGGACCCAAGGGTCTGTGGTAACCGTTGACCAGACATGGAAAAATGAAGGAGTCTGCCCCTACACAAACTGCTGAAAAATATAGAGGGAGACTTACCGAGGGGTCGACGGAAGGAAGAACTTCTGGGACCTCTGGATCTCCATGACTGACCACGGGATGGGAAGAAGGGTGGAGTCTGTCTAGAGTCTTGGGAGCCACGGTATGAATAGGAGCCTCGACCCGCGGAACCGCGGGTGTGGAAGGACGAACGGCCGGACAGGCGGCCCCTGAAGCTGCCGGCCCTAGAAGAGACCCGGCCCTGAAATACGCTGTCTCATAGATGACTGGGCCTTGTCAAGGGCAGTGAAGGCCCCGACATATCTGCCAAGGTCTTTAATAAATGTGTCTCCGAATAAGAGACCTTGAGCATCCTTACCGGCCTCAGTAAGGGCTAAATTAGAAAGCTTGGGCTCTATTTTGAAGAGTATAGCTTTGCGTCTCTCGATTGACAGAGAGGTATTCACATTGCCGGTGATACACCCGCCTCTGTACCCATCCGCTAAGCTCTTCGGGATCGATGAGCGTATTCTGGGTCCTGGCAGATTCTGCCAACTCAAAAATCTTGGTCAGAGGACCTAAGATGTCAAGCAATTTATCTTGACATGCCCTAAGGGCCAACTCTAAACCCCTGCGCGGATTCCATCCGGACTTTGCCAGGAATTGTGTCATCTTCGGGTCTACCGAAGGAGTGTCGCCCACTTTATTCGGAATTATGGGTCTGGGGCATTCTGCCCTGAGTTTATTCCTTGCCTCTTTAGATAGGGGTTGGCGGACCCGAGATTCTAGATATGTCGCCACATGATCAGATGGCAACCATTCAGAGGAACAAGGGTGATGTAAAGTGTCTGGGTTAAACAGAGACTCTCCCAATGGGTCAAGGACTGCAGAAGTAGGGGTCTGAAGTGGGTCAGTTGGGGCGACTACAGGTTGCGCCATAGCAGAAGACGGGCCGGGAGGAGTTCCTCCGCGCACTCAGGTTCATCTTCATCAGAAAATATATCTAAGGCCTCCTCATCAGTTAATATTTCTGATCCAGAATCGGATTCTGGTTGCGCTCTGGCGCATTTCCAAGGCCTTGCCTTTTCTGCCTGGCGGGCATAGGCTTTCTTGCGCGATACGTGCGCGCTATCAGTGGTGGATTTCTGCACACCAATCATGGTTTTTCTGGAGGCAATGGGCTCAGACACAGGATGACTGCGCTGGCGGGAGGGGCGGCTATGGTGTCTGGTAGAAACATGGCCCTTTAGAGCTTCAGATATAGAGCTGCTAATGGCGCTGGAAACAGAGCCCATGGCGGCATGTATAGCGGCCGCTACAGATCGTTGGATGGCATCAGATTGTAATGCCTCAGGGCTGGAAGGTGGATTGTGGTCCATAGGATGAATCTCACCATCCTCTAGATGCTCAGGGAGAGAAGGGGGGTTGCCCTCAGACATGATGGGGTTAATAGGGATAGAACTCCTGAAGCTGCAGTAATAATAATAACTGGGGAAGGGAGGTAAGAGGCACTGGAGAGCGACACCGGAAAATACTGAAAATATATGGTAGAACAGAATCACCAGAAGGAGACAGGCGGCCCCTGAGGGAGAAGGAAGTCGGGCAGCAGGTACTTGCGCTACGAATGTGATGGCAAGATGGCGGCCGAAGTAGCGCGAGACTTCGCGAGACTTCCGGTCCGCCGCAGTAAGTAGGTCTCGCGCTTCGGCGCGAGAACAGTGGAACGGAGCGCAAGGAAGGGGAGAAGATGGGCGGAACAAAAATGGAGGCAAGGGGCGTGGCCAAACGGGGAAACGTGAAGCGCAAGGTAGGAGAAAAAATCAAGGTGGCGGTTAGAGCGGGGTAAGCCTGAGAGATGCTCACTAAGTGCATAAGAGATGTACTTATCTGATGTGGAGCAGCAAAGAAAGAGGAGGAGCTGTTGGATCCCAGGACTCTTATACTGGGTTAGAGGAGGGCTTGTTGCCATAGTTACCCTGTGTGGTAAAGGTTTTTTCTCTATGCTGCTATATAATTCAGTAAAGAAAGAGAATGCAATACTCGCCTCCGTGTCCTTAATAAAATTATAAGTTAAATGATAGGAGAACATAGGCAGCCTCAGTGACCGCTACACTTTCATTGTACAAACACCATATTTGACCTCCATCATTGCTGCTACCTATCTCTCCTCCCAAACTATAAGAGTAACTATCATTGGTCTCAGGGGTACTTACAGCCCCAGTGTTGTTCTTAAAATCTTCACTATCTTATATTGCTTGTTTAAACTTATCATTATGTTCCCATGATGCATTATGAAGGGTCCTTTGTACCCCTGTTATCATGGGGACATCACTTTGTTTATATTCTTTAGCTAGGGCAAAGAAGGCCAACACTGGAAAGTCAAAGTTTCCCAAATGAAACCTCGGTACCTTCTTTCTGGCCCACTTTTGTCCATCAAAGTCCTATACTCAAACAGTCTTATTTTTCTGGGCAGTAATATTGGCTTGCCACCAGGGGCCTCAATCCACCCTGCGATGGGGAGGGAACTGCTATAGAATTAAGGTTAAAGCTATCACCTCCTGATCGATAAGAAGTCTTTGCAGTTCAGGTTAAATAGTTCTGACTATGGTACTGGAATGGACAGATACAGTAAGGCATAGTCTTTGAACTCACAGGAGTGCAGATCCAACAGTTTTATAATTGTCCACATCTGTCATGTTTTTCAACATAGCCTGATGATGCCTAATGAGGGCATTGTCCTAGTCACTTTTAAGGTTCATGTGCAGAGCTTGAATGCTCAGAGCCAGGGTTATCAGTGCAAGAATCCTCATCTTCAGGGTTAGGCACTTTCTTACAGTGTAAGGCATGAATCCAGTTAGTCTTTCTTTTCATCTTTACAGAAGTTGCGGTTTTCAACAGGACTTGGAAGGAACCATCAAATTTGGGATCAAGGGTTTTTCTCACATGCCTCTTTATCACCACCCAGTCTCCAGGTTCAAGACTGTGTGTACCCTCTACTGAGTCAGGATATGGAATGGAAGCAAACACTTGTTTATAAGTGTGATCTAACCTTTCAGTGAGAACCTTCATATAACTGACCATACTGTCAGCCTGTAACTGCAGTTGTTAAGAAAAATACAGTGCACTGCCAAACAATACCTCAAAGGGGGACAACTCTGTCTTATTGTATAGAGTGGTTCTTATGGAATACAGGGCTAGGGGCAAACATTCTGTCCATGGTTTACCTGTTTCCTGCACGGCTTTCAGAATTTTCAATTTTATTGTACGGTTCAGGCATTCAACCCTGCCGCTGCTTTGGTGATGGTAAACAGTATGAAAGGCTTGGGTCACCCCTAAGGCTTGCATAATCTCTCTCATCACTTCACCTGTAAAGTAGGAAACTCTATCTGACTCGATAACTTCAGGAACCCCATACCTGCATATCAGTTCACTGACCAGTTTCTTTGCAGTGTTTTTGCATTTGCCTTAGACACAGGATAAGCTTCTGGCCACCCTGAAAAGAGATCAACACACACAAGAACAAACTCATATACTCCTACCTTAGGCAGTTGTATATATTCTATCTGCAGTCTCTGGAATGGGTAAAATAGCCTAGGCGTGTGCTTGCTTGGAGTCTTCACCACTTGCCCTGGATTATTCAAAGCACAAATCATGCAACTTTGTACAAACATGCTTGCCATGGTAGAGAACCCTGGAGCGATCCACCTTTTGGCTACTGTGTTGATCATAGGATCTTTTGCCTGATGCGTTACCCCATGGGCTTCCTGGGCCATCATCGGATACAAGGCTCTGGGTAGGCAGATCTTACCTTGAACCTCCCATAGTCCCTTCTCATTTAGGGTAGCACCTCTCTTAGTCCATTATCCCTTTTCATCTTCATCTGCCTGCACAGACAGTTTTACCAAGATCTCCATTGACATCTACAGAGGCTCAAGAATGTTCACTGGTACAGTCTCAGAGTCTCTAGGCTTAAGGGCAGCTTGTTTGGCTGCTTTGTCAGCCCTGTCATTTCCTTTTGCCTCATCAGTACTTTGTCTGGTATGGGCTTTTACTTTTACAATAGCCACTTCTTCAGGTAACAACAGAGAGTTCATAAGTTCAAGTACAGAGTCTTTATTCTTAGTAGGCTGGCCTGCTGATGTCAAGAAGTCTCTGGCAAACCAAATTGGTCCATAATCATGCACAATACCAAAGGCATACCTGGAATCCGTGTAGATGTCCGCCTTCTTGTCCTTAGCCATTTTACACGCTTCAGTGAGTGCCTTCAGCTCAACCTCCTGTGCCGACATGTGAGGGAGGAGTGGTTCGGCAAGTACTACCTCGTGCTGTGTATCCACCACATATCCAGCGTGGAACCGGCCATTCTCTGCCATGAACCTACTTCCATCTACAAAATATTTAAAATCAGGGTTATTAAGAGGCTTATCATGAACATTTAAAAAACCAGAGGTTTCTTGTTGCATCAAATATTCACAATCATGATCTTCTATTTCCATTAACTCTGCAAGTAAGGGACCTGTACCTCCCTCCCCCATTTCTGAATCTGTGATTGGTAGTAATGTAGCAGGATTCAGAGTTGTACACCTTCTAAAAGTAATACTATCTGGCATGAGGAGGGAGCATTATAGCCTTAGTTGCCTGGCCATGGAAATGTGTTTTGGCTGAACCTGACTGAGAATACTCTGGATGTCATGTGGTGTTTGTACCACTGGGGGTAGTCGAGGACTATCTTAGATGCTTTTTTCACCATGAGCTGGACAGCCGCCACAGCTCTTACACATGAAGGAGCTCCTCGGTACACAGGATCTAGTCTGGTAGAGAAACATGCTACTGGTCTCTGCCTATCTCCATGTTTCTTGAACAAAAATTGTCTTGCTGGGGAGGAGCACGGCAATTTCTTCTAATGTGTATTGGCTTTCCACAATTGTAACATTTGAAATTATTCCTCCTCTGCCCTACTTGTCATTTTGGCTCCGGGAACTCTCATCTTCCTTTGTCCTGGCCCATCTACCAAAAGTCCTGCAGTACTCTACCCCTGACTCTTCTGTCTTCTCCCAGTTTCTCCAGTCCACATTTTTCACTCTGTCGCCCTCTAGGATATTCTTACCTGGCATATACTGCGCTTACCCTAATTTGAGGGCTACCAAGTCATTTAAGTCTGCCCATGTTGCTCTGTATGTGGCCAGTATCTGCTGTAACATTCTGAGTGTGGTCATGGGTCAGGTCAGTGGGCCAGGTATACTTGACAGTAGTCCCAGTTGGTCCTTGGTACTCCATGGAACATACTGTACAAGGTGTTGTTGAAGATAATGGGGAGCCCGAGGAGGTTGTGCTGCCTGTTGATGGTTTTGGCCATTTCCACACTAGCTACATCGGCGGCAGGAGCCTTAGAGACCTATGGAATAATTCCAGTTGTCAATAGCACTGGATATAATCCAGTGCGGTATCTGGGGCAACCACAAACTGCAGGTTTCAGTCCAATCTAGATTCTGATTCCCGCAGGTTCCACATACCCATGTCTCCGGTCCCTTTGCTGGGGCCGTAGGAGAGGCATGCGCCCTTGGAGGATTATAAGGTGGCAGGCCCTTTATATTTGGTCTTTTCAGTTTCCACTTTAGGGGGTATGTAGTATATCTTTCCCGTGCAAACTTGTGGCTTCCAACCTTCGGTTTCTATCTCTCTCGCTATCTTAACCCAGATGTTAACTACATCTTCACATGCATGATCCTTAATCCAACCGCCATGGGTGCGCTTAAACTTTTCCCAAACCTCTAAATCAAGGTTTCCATGTTTCATACCTGCCTTTTCCAACACCTTGTCTACGTTCTTTAACCCATCTTTGCCACCTCTCTTTTCTACCACTTATTTAGCTGTCTCATACTCTTTGGGGGCACTGTTCTGGTTACCCATTATCTATTCCTGAATCTGTGCTTACTAGACATCGATTTTCACCATAGAAGCGTCCCCACCCTGTCTCTCAGCTGTACCTCTGTAAAGCTTTCTCCACAGAAGCTTCCCCACCCTGTTTCTCAGGTGTACTTCTATGCTGCTTTAAAGCCAGAGCCTCTCTGGGCTTCTGGCCCCTTCCCCTAACTTCCTGCCAGATTCTACACACACAATAAACAATGAAAAATACATAAACAGTTGTTCCCAGAACAATCCTAAGCAACTTCCAGCTAAAATACTGGTTTAAATCCATCCACGAATCAGGGTCGCAGATTCTGAAACATAAACTAGGCACAACTGTAAAGTTACCTTTTACTCTGCCGGACCCTCAAACAAGTCAAATGCCAGACAGGGAAGTACAGACTACTTGTAAGAAAAAGCTCTTACCTCAGCGCTGATTTTCATTTGTTTGTCCCCATACAGTTGTGTTCAAAATTATTCAACCCCCACTGAAATTGAGTGTTTTATCCAGTTTGACATTGATTTTGATCATTTCAGTCATCTTGTTTACAATTAAATCAAAGAGGCCCTTGTAAGTCAGACAAATATATGTCTTTTCTGTGCTCACATCATTATCAGTTTTATTCAACCCCCAAGTGACATTCAATCTTAGTACTTAGTACAACATCCTTTTCCAGTTATAACACCTTTTAAATGTGAAGCATAGCTTGACACAAGTGTCTTGCAGCGATCTACGGGTATCTTCGCCCATTCTTCATGGGCAAAAGCCTCCAGTTCAGTCACATTCTTAGGCTTGCGTGCTGCAACTGCTTTCTTTAAGTCCCACCAGAGGTTCTCAATCGGATTTAAGTCTGGTGACTGCGATGGCCACTTCAAAATGTTCCAGCTTTTAATCTGCAACCATGCTCTAGTGGACTTTAAGGTATGCTTGGGATCATTGTCCTGTTGAAAGATCCAACGTCTCCCAAGCCTCAGGTTTGTGACGGACTGCATCACATTTTCATCCAATATCTCCTGGTACTGAAGAGAATTCATGGTACCTTGCACATGCTGAAGCTTTCCTGTGCCTGTAGAAGCAAAACAGCCCCAAAGCATGATTGACCCCCCGCCATGCTTCACAATAGGCAAGGTGTTCTTTTCTTCATAGGCCTTGTTCTTCCTCCTCCAAACATAGCGTTGATTTATGGGCCCAAACAGTTCTAATTTTGTTTCATCAGTCCACAGAACACTATCCCAAAACTTTTGTGGTTTGTCCACATGACTTTTGGCATACTGCAGTCGACTCTTCTTATTCATTGGCGATAGCAAGGGGGTGCGCCTGGGAGTTCTGGCATGGAGGCCTTCATTACGCAGTGTGCGCCTTATTGTCTGAGCTGAAACTTCAGTACCCGCATCTGACAAATAATTTTTCAGTTCCTCAGCAGTCACACGGGGACTTTTCAACACTTTGCGCTTCAGGTAGCGCACAGCAGTCGAAGTCAGCATCTTCTTTCTGCCACGACCAGGTAGCGTTTCAACAGTGCCCTTTGCCTTGAATTTGCGAATGATGCTTCCTATGGTGTCTCTTGGTATGTTTAACATCTTTGCAATCTTCTTATAGCCATTGCCCTTCCTGTGAAGAGAAATCACCTCTTCTCTTGTCTTCCTGGACCATTCTCTTGACTTCACCATGTTTGTAAACACACCAGTAAATGTCTAGAAGGAGCTGAGTATCACAGTCATTTTAAATCTGCCTAATTGATGCTTATTATGCTTGATTGCTGCTCCTTGACATCCAGAGGTGTTTTCAATACCTGATCGAAAACACTTGAATAAACCTCTGTTCTTAAGAGTGGTAGTCTTTAAGGGGTTGAATAATTGTGTCAATGAAGAAATCACAAAAAAAACCATTTAATACTGTATTACAAAAACAATTGATGTCATTTTAGTTGCATTTGGTTCTTTAAAAAGTCCTTGTAAGATTTCATTCTGAACACAATTACAAATGTACACTAAATTCCCTAAAACCCTTTACAGCATTGGGGGTTGAATAATTTTGAACACAACTGTATGTCACGTCCAGGAGTCGAGGGTTTCAGCAGGAAGGAGTTAGTCGTGCCCCATGTTTTGGGCGCCAAGTTTCTGTTGGGGCAAAGACGCCAATGCCTGATGAGCAGTGGACTCCAAATTAGAAAATATATGAGTGCTCAGAAAATAACTGACATAGGCACAGAGCTATGTATCAAGTTGTTCTACTTTATTCAGTGAAAAGGCAGACACTATATAGTTTTGTTTGGTCTTTTTGTTTGGCTTATTTCCAACTGATTGCATAGTTAGGCCTCTTTCACACTTGCGTTCTGAGGATCCGGCGGGCACATCCGTCCCGCCGGATCCATCAGAACGCAAGTCGCCTGAAAGCATTAGAAGACTGATCAGAATCCTGATCAGTCTTCTAATGCTTTCAGGTTACTATGGCAGCCAGGACGCTATTAAAGTCCTGGTTGCCATAGTAGGAGCGGGGAGCGGTATACTTACAGTCCGTGCGGCTCCCGGGGAGCTCCTGAATGACGTCAGAGCGCCCCATGCCCATGGATCACGTGATCCATGCGATCACGTGATCCATGCGTGTGGGGCGCCCTGACGTCACTCTGGAGCGCCCCGGGAGCCGCACGGATGGTAAGTATACTGCTCCTCCGCTCCCCACTACATTTTACGATGGCAACCAGGACTTTAGCGTCCTGGCTGCCATGGTAACAATTGAGAAAAAGCTAAACGTCGGATCCGGCGATGCACCGAAACGACGTTTAGCTTAAGGCCGGATCCGGATTAATGCACGTCAATGGGCATTAATTCCGGATCCGGCGTTACGGCATGTCTTCCAGATTTTTGGACGGAGACAAATCCGCAGCATGCTGCGCTTTTGTCAACGTCCAAAAAATGTTCACATACTGAACGGAAGACATCCTGATGCATCCTGAACGGATTGCTCTCCATTCAGGATGCATTAGGATAATCCTGATCAGTATCTTTCCGTCCTAGAGCCCCGAGGACGGAACTCTAGGACGGAAAGCTAAAACGCTAGTGTGAAAGAACCCTTAAACTTTTACATCATAACTCATTAAAACCAATCTGAAATGAGCATCTCTTTGGCTATACGCCTGGAGCGTCTCCATAATCTTAAGTGTGGATACTAGTCTTTCTAGTGATTATAAAATTCCTTACTAACACAAGGTTGGTGGAGGCTAGGAGTGACCTTTAGGTTATAGTAAGTTTCCACAATGAAGTTCAAAGTTTATTACATAAACTGGCAGTATGAAGCACAATATGGAGTCTCAACCCTCACAGTTTGTCTCATGTTTCTGGACCGCTAGTGCTTGCACCAGCATTAGTCTCTGCAGGTAAGTCACCAAGTCCTGAAGGTGTGACCAGTAAGCCCTAGGCTAAGTTCATCTCCACTATCTCAGGCTCTATGAAGAGTGGGGCTCACTGAATCTCCGCCCTCTGGGTTTGGCCCCAAGTCAAACCGGTGCACTTGGTCCAGTGGTATTACCTGCCACTTTACCCTTACCTGCTGGTCCAGCTTCCTGTCATGTCTGGATCTCTGTTAATAAAGTATTCATTTTGGTTCTTGTCTTGTCTGATTCCTTGCCTTGTATGCTTGAGAGATGTTCTAGAAGTTCCTTATGACCCTCTCTAAAACATGACACCATCATTGAAATAAGCCATAGCCCTTCAAACACAATTATAGGTACCAGAAGTCTATTTCAGCACATGAGGTGGTATCACCATATCCTTTGGGAAAATACAACTGGCCAGCGTTCCCGAGCAGATATAAGTCTGTCCTCCTTCTCCTGGTCCTCTTTGTGGCAGCCAAACTGCATCCCCAAGCAATATGGAATCTTTGTCATCTTCATCACCATTACCTTCTTGTTATCTTGCTAACACTCCTCCTTCTCCTCAGATTCATCGTGAGATAACTATTATGGAACGTTTTGCCATGAAAAATCTTTCCTCCACCAGCTATTATGCTTGTCTACAAGGTGTACCCCAACATGGCCATGTTGCAGCCACTGCAGTACTCACATGGCAGAGAATGCGGCCGCTCCTTGGGATTGTTTCTGTGCCCCAAGCTGCACTCCAAAGTGGACACCTAGAGCAGCTGTTTTGGGAAGAGACAGTACATTTCTTTTACAGCCCACTGGATCTATGTGTTTTGTGGCAGTGGAGAGGCAGCACCCCAGCAACATGGCCACTATATCATGGGTATGGCTCCTACAGCAGGCAGTTTTCTGCCACCTCCTCCTTCATGGACATGGTCCTGTTTCCAACTGCAGCAAAGCACTGCGTTAAGCACACTACTTATCCTTACAATTGTGACAACCACTCCCCAATCCCGTCGTACTATGCCACAGTTGCTATAAAATTATCGATTTTGCGCTGGAAATCAAATAAATTTGCTGCCACCACTCTTCGTATTGAATCGGGGCAAAGAGACCCCGGCTAGCTATTCCTAAAGGGAAGAAACGGTTATTTGCAACCTAGCTAATAAATCAACAATTTATGAAAATAGGACAATGCGGTAGTATGTCTCTTCTGAGAACAGAGTTCTTAGAATAGACAAGATAATCAGGTAACAAGGACAAAACTGGAATGATTAAATCGTTAGTTTTATTCTAAAAACTGTTCACAGAAATATACATAATAAAACTGACAGATAAATATAGCTGCCAGTCGAACAGATTGGTTGGCTAGAAATAAGTAAGAGATGCAAAGGAGAAGTAGGGTTGAGAGAACCCGAATTGTAAAGTTCGGGTTCGTACCGAACTTTAGGGTTTTTGGTACCCTGACCTGAACCCGAACATTTCCGTAAAAGTTCGGGTTCGGGTTTGGTGTTCGGCGATTTCTTGGCGCTTTTTGAAAGGTTGCAGGGCAGCCAATCAACAGGCATTTCACTTGTCTGCCCTTAGAAGCCATCACAGTCTTGCCTACTAATGGCATGGCTGTGATTGGCCAAGTGCAGCATGTGACCCAGCCTCTATATAGGCTGGAGTCACATAGCACCGCACGTCACTATGCTCTTCTCAGTGTAGGGATAGGATGCTGCTCCTGCTGTGAGGAAGAGATTAGGGAAGAATTATGGTGTACTTGGTGTTGTTCAATCTTCAAACTACTGCGATTATTGAGGGTGCTATGCTACATTTTTGTACCCAGCCCTGAGCCCAGTGACACTGAAAAATAACTTTTAATCCATCTGCTAGTTCGGTGGGTGTCTGCGGCTATTTTTGCAAGTGCAGTGCACTTGCAACTGAATGTGAACTACATGTGTGCCAGGGACATTACTTTAATTCTGTTCTGGTAGCTCAGTGGAGGACAAATTCCCTTTTTTGGCCAGTCAAGTACCCCTGTGACCTGCAGTGCATACCTGGCAGTGAAAATTATTAGTCTGTCACATATTTTTGTGACCTAAAGCGTCTTTTTATCTGTCTGCCACAGGCACTGCATATCTGACAGTCCAATAAAACTGTTAAATACTGCAGTTACCTTGCTGCTATAAAAAAGCACACTTTTTTTGCTAGATAGTAAATTTACAGGCTATGCTGCATTTCTGACAGTCCAATTAAACCGTTACATACTGCAGTTACATTGCTGCTATAAAAAAGCACACTTTTTGTGCTAGATGGCAAATTTGCGTCCTTCCAATAAAACCATAACATACTGCATTTACATAGTTGTTTGCAAAAAATACAGTTTTTGTGCTAGATAGCACATTAGTGGCCTACGCTGCATTTCTGATACCCCGATAAAACTGTAACATACTGCATTTTTATTGTTATTTGCAAAAACACAGTTTTTGTGCCAGATAGCACATTACCGGCCTACGCTGCATTTTTAATATTCCAATAAAACCTTAACATACTGCATTTTTATTGTTGTTTGCAAAAAACACAGTTTTTGTGCTAGATAGCACATTAGCGGCCTAAGCTGCATTTCTGATATTCCAATAAAACCGTAACATACTGCATTTACATAGTTGTTTGCAAAAACACACAGTTTTTGTGCTAGATAGCACATTAGCGGCCTAAGCTCCATTTCTAATATTCCAATAAAACCGTAACATACTGCATTTTTATTGTTGTTTGCAAAAAACACAGTTTTTGTGCAAGATAGCACATTAGCGGCCTACGCTGCATTTCTGATATTCCAATAAAACTGTAACATACTGTATTTACATAGTTGTTTGCAAAAAACACAATTCTTGTGCTAGATAGCACATTAGCGGCCTACGCTGCATTTCTGATATTCCAATAAAACCGTAACATACTGCATTTTTATTGTTGTTTGCAAAAAACACTGTTTTTGTGCTAGATAGCACTTTAGGATCCTACGCTGCATTTCTGATATTCCAATAAAACCAAAACATACTGCATTTACATAGTTGTTCTCAAAAAACACAGTTTTTGTGCCAGATAGCACATTACCGGCCTACGCTGCATTTCTGATATTCCAATAAAACCGTAACATACTGCATTTACATAGTTGTTTGCAAAAAAACACAGGTTTTGTGCTAGATAGCACATTTTGATCCTACGCTGCATTTCTGACCATTTAAACCGCTAACTTCGGCTGTTACATTGTTGGTTGGGAAATTCAATTTTTTGGGATAGTGAAGTAAGGGTGGGTTCACATCTGCGTTTTGAAATCTGTTTTACAACGGATCAACTTTAGGTTTAACGGAACCGTTTTAAAATGCAAGCAATATAAAGCCATTGTTCTGTTTTTTTAACGGATCAGTTCCCAAATGTGCGTTAAAATAACGGACAGTAAGTTTCCGTTTGGTTGCGTTTTAGTGATGTTGAAACGGATCCATTATTGATTATTTAATTGGTTTTGTGTGTTAGAGTGTGTGTGAAGTGTATATATACTGCTCTAGTATTTAGTGTCCTATGAACTGTGTGTTGTGTAGTGTTTGGCAAGGTGTATGAAGCTATGTTGCCAGCTTATCTATTATTTGACCTAGAGTATGGCATACTGACTGCGCAATGGAGTCGGAGGAGACGGAGTCATTCCAGCGGCTATTGGCTTCATCCCATAAATTCTTCCAGAACCACCCGTGGTGCTTTTTTTGATTATTTTCCTATGTCTGTCCAGTCTTTTGATGAGTTGCTTTCAAGAGCCTTCTCTTCAGAGGCAAAATACTCGTTTTCGCGAAGTGTCGGTCCAGCAGAGAGACTTATGGTGACTGTGGCGTTTCGAAATGTCAGCCTTATACAAATCACGCATCTGTGAGGTGACTTGTTGAATCAGACATCCTCCACTTACAGTTTACGCATCAGACACCCAGGAGTTAATCAAGTAGTCTTTTAATCCGGAGATTGTATTACAAGATATGCAGGGAATCCAGTTGGTAAAAGAATTATGCCTCTAATAATCTCCTTGATAAGAACATGAGATACACAGATTCACCTCAGATTCTCCTCAGAATCTCCTCAGAATTAGAGCACACAAAACAGCAATGCATGACAGGGTAAACAGGAAGTGGCTAGACTGAACCAACTAGAATCTGAAACAGAGGGGGGAGGAAGAGAGGAGCATACCAATACACAATGCAAGATACTGAAACAGAACACTCCCCGTCTGGTATCGGTAGATACCACTATGTATATGCATACAATGGAATTGTAAAAATAACAATGAATAATGTCCATAAACCTGATGAATAGACAGATGAATAATGTCCATAAACCTGAAAAGGAAACATGCAATGAACATTTATTCAAACCAAAAAGGATATGTCTTCAGTTCAGACCATAGAGCTGGTACTGGAAACAGTCCTAGAAGATGATGAGCATCTCTGGTAGAAGGAATCTCAACATTGAAGTTCTTTCCATCCGAACTGGAAACGACTTTAGTAATAAGTCCAGTAGGCCAGTCGAGACCATTAACTTGTTTGTCTCTTAACAGAACAAAATCTCCTTCCTTTATATTGGGCCTTGGTTCTTGCCACCTTCTGCAGTCTTGCTAGAGGTAGAGGTACTTTCTTATCCACCTTTTCCAGAACTGACTGGCGAGATGTTTTACCTGCTTCCACCGAAACTTATAAAGGTTGTGCTCTTTGAAAACGCCAGATGGCACAGGAATATTTCCTATATTTTTTTGATTTTTTCTTGGGTAATCTTTTATGCACCCTAGATGTGGATTTCTTCTTTTTTACTACAGGAGGTTGTCTGTTGCTTTCATTAGAAGCTGAGCAAGACTTGGTTCTCCTTGATCTTACCAAAGATTTAGAATGTGACTTCTCTGTGTCACAGATTTAGAGCGAGAGCGCTCATTTTGTGAGGCTGATTTACATGTAGATTGCTTTCTGTCTATGAATCGTGAATGCAAATGCTCATGTCTGCTTTCCACTTCTGAAATGGGATTTGTCTTTGTACGTACGGACTTGGGTTGGTGACATGCAGTATTTGTCATGGACATTGGCGGTGAACTTTTCCCTGTGGTTTTCAGAAAAGGCTGAGCAATATGAAGGTGCTCATCCGTTGAAGACTGGGAAGAACTGTGATCCTCTTGAGTGCAATCAACAACTGCAGATGGAACTGAAGGTTCTTGCAAAGTATCTGAAATGAACTCTTCCTCTGTTGAAGGAACCTCCTTTATAGAACATTCAGAAGATACTTCTTTTACAGAATTAAACTCATTGTCAAACAGTAGACTGGAAGGCTCAAGTTTCTGCTGTATCTCATCAGAACTACATGAATCAGAAGGCTTGTTGTCAGTGATGATATAGGATTCATTATGATAAACTGTGTGAGGACTGCAAAGCTGGGAAGGGCTTGAAGAGGGCTCCAATTGAAATCCTGAAGGCCTTTCTACAAGCTGCCCTTCTGTCCAGGAACATTCTTCTGCAGCTGACTCCTTGGGATTTAAGCTGCTTTCTGATGTTTTTAGAATATTTGGGCAAGGCATATCTTGCACATAGTAGTGGTTAGGACACTGTCTGAAGTAAGAAGTTCGCCCCCTATTAATACTTCAGTTCTGAAGGAGTGTACTTGGCAGGGTCTGCGGGTTCTGTCCAGACATACATCCCCACGATGATCCAACCCACTGTAAGTTTCTGGGCATATGGAGCGTTGAAAGGGCCATTGCGAAGTTCAAGGACCTTATGAGCCTCAAGAATGTCTCTACCTAGCAAGAGTAAAATCTCGGCATGGTTATCAAGGGGAGGAATCTCTCTGGCTATGTTCCTGAGATGAGGGTGATGCTGTGCGGCTTCAGGTGTGGGAATCTCATCCCTTGTGTCCAGCAATTTGTCACACTCAATAAGGGTTGGAAGAAAGAGTTTCTTATGTCCTTTGATGGGCTTTAATGTGAAACCATTAGCTCTTCTTCCTGAGGTTGTCACAAAACCAGAGCATTTTCCTAGGGTGTAGTCTCTCCCTCTATCCTGAACAGATCAAAGAACTTAGGGCTAGCTAGGGAATGATTACTTTGGTCATCTAGAATAGCATACATTCTTATGGTCTTCTCTGGTTGTGCAATAGGAAACACATCCACGAGGCAAATCTTAGAAAAAGACTTACCGCACACAAGTCCTTCTCCACATACCTTTGTGCATCTGGGCGTGACGGTTGTGGTTGGTTGGTCGGCACTCTCCCCGCCATGACTCTCCCCGCCTTGATCGGAATGGGGCTTGTGCCAGTTAACTGGTTCTAGGTTCTGCCGGATTGGTCCCGGGTGAGCAGCGGACATGTGTAGATTACTATTACTTTCAGAACACTTGACTGGAACCTTACAGTCTCTGGCGAAGTGCTCAGTGGATGTACATCATCTGAAGCAGATATTATGACTCCTTAGGAACTCCTTACATTCCTCAAAGGGCTTTGCTATGAAGACACTGCATTTCCTTAAAGGATGTGGTTTATCATGGATAGGGCAATGATGATCGGGTTCCTTGGGGCTTTCATTTCCATTGTTAGTAGTGGGCACAACCCCTGTCTTTTTTACTGAAATTAGACCTTTAGGGTTTCTCTGTCTGGGACTGAAAGTCTCGTGTCTCTGTTTAGTAGAGCCAAAGATGTTGGTTCCCAAGGTGTTGAAGCTCAGATCATTTTTAGCTCTAGCTAAGTCCTTGATGAACTTACAGAAGAATGAAAATGGTGGAAAGGAAACACGATGTTGCTCCTTGTATTTTGAACCTGTTGTTGCCCATTGGTCTTGAATATTGAGGGGTAATTTCTTCACAATCAGGCCCACACCATGGGAGGTATCAAGAAAGCTGAGACCTGGTAGCTGCGGGTCTCCCTTGACGATTTCAAACTCAAGAAGAAGATCGCTTAATTCCTGGAACCCTTGGCGGTCTGTATTGGATAATCGAGGAAAGTCGTATAGTCGTTTAAAACAGGCACGTTCAACTACTTCCGAGCCGCTGTATATCTGCTCTAATCTTTCCCATGCGAGACGAAGGCCTTTGACTGGTTCGTAGATATGAACAGTTTTGAGTCTCTTAACACAGTTTGACGACCATGGACCTAGCCATCTAATTAGTAAATCAAGTTTTTGCATAGGCGGTACACCAAGGGTTTGAACTGTTGTCTTGAAGGTGGCCTTCCAACTTCTATAGTTCTCTGGGTGATCATCAAAGTTCGTAAGGCTAGTACTGATGAGGTCCCTGAAAGTGAGGTACTTAGCGATTTCTGATGCGTTATTTCTTTCCTGCATCATGGCGATAGGAACTTCTCCCTCACTGGTGTTGTTGGCACCATCTGATGCCTGGGGGTTGGAAGATGGAATGGAGTGGCAGCTGGGTTGAGTGTAAGTGAAGGCTTCACATCTGGTAATTTTGGGGCCAGCGTCTTGGTTGCTATGTAACTAGTCTCAGGAGGTTTTAATGTGATTTGATGAGCTTGAAGCGGCTTGGTCTCTAATGATGCCTGAAATACTGTGTAAGGTGCCAGAGGTTTAAAAGAAAGAGAAATGTCCACTGGACTGGGGTCAACTGTATAGTTATTAGCTGCCTCTTTTTCTACTCGCATGCGTTCAGCAGGCTGGCGTGCAGAGCCCAAATCTTCTGGTGCAAATGCATTGACTTTGCTTTGGTCTAGGATGAATTGCAGGGTACAGCCATCTGAGTCATTAGATATCTTGGACATAGGATGATAAGCTTTTTCTTCTTCAGCAGCTTCTTCAAGAACTCTGAGTTCAGGCATGGCTGCTGCTTCTTCCCTTTCCTTCTGAAGGACCTCCAACTCAGGTTCGGCCTTGGCTTTGGTCGCTTGCGCCTGAGCCTGTATAGCTCATGATTGGGCTAGTATAGCTGCTTGATTAGCTTGGGATAGCGCTTGTGTCTCTGCGACTTGTGCCTTAATGGCTGCTTCCTTTCTAATGAGCTTGTACTGTTGCTGCTTCCGCTTTTGCGCGTGCCAACACCAATGAGGTACTCAGCGAAGAGTGCTGTGAGCGATACCTTAGCGATGAGGACTGAGCAATTTCGAATAACGTGATGAAGCCTTGGAGTGCCTTGAAAGGTTAGAATGGCGGGATGCAGTTTCATTTTGTTGTGATATATTGTCATCTAGCATTGACTTGACTGCCATAAATCTGCTATATCTTTCATCATGAAGTGCAGTGTGGGTCTTTAATTCTAGGATGAATTCCTCTGAGTTGAGACTTGATAACAGAGAAGAATATTTTTCAGACAGTCTATTATAACTATCATAGGTCTTATTCAAATTTGTACACATGGCCTTTAATTGATCTTCATTATAGCCTGATCAATGTGCTGCATCCATACATTGTTCAGTCTTTTCCCACAAACTGGACAAATTATCACATATCTCAATTTTGTCGGTTAAGAGGGCCTCTTTCATTTTTAATGAGGGTTTAGAAATCCTTCTAGCTGTGTCCTGCATTTCCATCTGTAACACAACAGCGACCTTTAGTGGAGGTTCAGTCTTTTAATAGCCCACAGCAGGCAGACAATATTTACCTCAGAAAACAGGCTGAATACAGTTCCTAGCCTGTATGAAACTGGAATTGCTAGAAGCTTCTGCGATCCAAGTGAATGCAGTACTGGGCAGTATAAGATATTACCTTACTACTGTAGCATAACGGAGACAAATGATGATGGCTTATTACTTGGAGGCGGAAAATATTCTTTTCTTAGCGGCAGAAGGAGAGTACTAAGACAATTCTTTTACTGTGGTGTTTCGAAATGTCAGCCTTATACAAATCACGCATCTGTGAGGTGACTTGTTGAATCAGACATCCTCCACTTACAGTTTACGCATCAGACACCCAGGAGTTAATCAAGTAGTCTTTTAATCCGGAGATTGTATTACAAGATATGCAGGGAATCCAGTTGGTAAAAGAATTATGCCTCTAATAATCTCCTTGATAAGAACATGAGATACACAGATTCACCTCAGAATCTCCTCAGAATTAGAGCATACAAAACAGCAATGCATGACAGGGTAAACAGGAAGTGGCTAGACTGAACCAACTAGAAGCTGAAACAGAGGGGGGAGGAAGAGAGGAGCATACCAATAAACAATGCAAGATACTGAAACAGAACAGTGACCTTAGGGTAAAGTATTACATTTCTTATCTGAAATATGTTTTTAAAGTATTTTTGTTTTGTATTTCTACTAAAAACAATCTTTTAACTTTTTTGGAAATGTCTTGAAATATCAAAGGCACATTATTAATTTGGATACTCATTTTGCATAAACTGTGACTGTATTTGTCTAGATTGAACAATTCTGTTGAATATCAACTGTATTCTTGGCCTAATCTTAGACACTAACCCAGGGATATCCAAGCTGCAGCCCTACAGCTGGATCAAAATTACAACTGAAAGCATGAAAAGACTGCTTCCAGCTATCAGCCTATATCAGGCCATGTTGATAATACTATTTTGGCAAGAGCTGTATTTGCGCAGTTTGCCCATCTCAGGTCTAACCACAGCCAATAAATATTTGAATCCTCCCTTTTTTCCAAAGTTGTGATACTTAGTGAACCCTATGTAATAAGGTATAGATGTTGAGGCATTATGTTATATTTTCTCACATATTTGGATGTATAAGTGTTCAAGTTGTACGATGTATATAGCTTGTCTAGAGTTGGTCCATGTTATGGTTTCTAATTAGTCTATATACTTGTTTCACAGCTTTCTGGTGACTGGAGACAGCTTTAAGAGTCTTCATTTTCCTTTTCGGCTTGGAAAGTCCACTATTTCCTACATTGTGAAAGACACATGTTCGAAAATTTGGCTTGTCTTACATCAGCAAGAGATTCCCCACCCCACCAGCAGATAGCAGCCAAATTCTGGGAGGTGACCCTGTTTTCAAACTGTTTGGGTGCCCTGGATGGCAAGCACATTCGTGTCCAGAAACCTTCCCTTAGTGGTTCTTTATTTTTTAATTATAAGCGTTATTTTTCAGTTATTTTGATGGCATTATTGGATGCTAATTATCGGTTCAGTGCCATAGATATTGGGGCATATGGCGGCACCAATGATTCTAAAGTGTTTAAATGTTCAGCCATGGGCCACCGTGTATATGGTAATAATTTTTCTTTTCCCAAACCACAACCACTGCCTGAAACTAGAGAGCCTCTGCTTCCATTTCTCATAGTGGCTGACAAGGCATATCAAATGTGCCCAAATTTAGTTAAGCCATATGGTCAGCGTCATTTAACTTTGGAAAATAAATGCTATAACTACCATTTGAGTCGGGCACAACGTATGGTCGAGTGTGCTTTTGGCTTATTGTGTGCCAAATGGCTCTTCTTTATGCGGCCAATACAGCTTATGCCCAACAATGTCGATAAAGTTTTGAAGGCATGTGTAATTTTGCACAATTTTTTGTAAACCAAGGAGCCTTTGCCCACAGATATAAAAACACCAATGTCTACGGGCCAGGACAATCCACACACTGGACCACGGGCTAGCACTGAAGTCAATACGTTACGGCATCGTTTTGCACATTATATTTCTTCCCAAGATGGCTCATTACCATGGCAAGAATGATTATCTGATGGCCATACTTTCTTAACTTTGTTCTTAACCACGACAGGACCGCCTAACGCACGGATCCGTCCGGCCATGCGGTCCTGTTGCTTTGGCTGGGCCCATCTGTGCGTTATCTCGCGAGACGCGAGATTTCCTGTGAACGCGCGCGTTCACAGTGGTGCGCGTCTCGGGAGTTATACTGCAGCCTGCCAGCGATGATCCATCGCTGGCAGGCTGTAGATGCGAAACAAATCGCATCAAAGTGGTATATCAGACGCTGTTTTGCTAACAGCGTCTGATATACCTTCTACCTGGTCCTCTGGTGGTCCCATTTGCTGGGATCGACCACCAGAGGACCAGGTAGCTATGTAAAGTTGCACCAAGCACCACACTACACTACCCCCCCCGTCACTTATTAACCCCTTGTTAACCCCTTGATCACCCGATCTAGATTCCCTGATCACCCCCCTGTCATTGATCACACCCCCGTAAGGTTCCATTCAGACGTTCATATGCGCAGATCCTCAAAATACGGACACCGGCAATGTGCTTTCCGCATTTTGCAGATCCGCATATTGCCAGAACTATATAGAAAATTGCAATTGCGGACAAGAATAGGACATGTTCTATATTTTTGCGGAATGGAAGTGCAGACCCGGAAGTGCGGATCTGTAATTCCAGATCCGAGCGGGACAAAGTCTGTCCCCATAGAAATGAATGAGTCCGCAATTCCGTTCCACAAACAGAATTGTGGACGTGTGAATGGGGCATAAGGGTCCCTTAACACCGCCAGTTAGATAGCTACTTGTTAGGTAGTTAGCGCCCAGCCCACCGCACCGCAGTCACTGATTTTGGTAGAGATTTTTTCATCCACGATGATCGATGCGAATAAAGAAATCTGTGCTGTTCATTTTATTTTATTTTTTTCAGCCCAGAGGCTGAACGGAAAAAAAAAATCTCATTACTGTATGCTCAATATAAGGAGAATAGCAGAAACTCCTAATGCTGGCCATATGTGTAATGATTGCGGAGACCCTCAAAAGCCAGAGCAGTACAAAAACCTCACATGTGACCCCATTTTGGAAAGAAGACACCCAAGGTATTCTGTGAGGGGTATGGTGAGTTCATGTAAAATTTTATTTTTTGTCACAAGTTAGTGGAATATGAGACTTTGTAAACAAATATATATATATATCAATTTCCGCTAACTTGTGGCCAAAATTTTTTTTTCTATGAACTCGCCATGCCCCTCACAGAATACCTTGGGGTGTCTTCTTTCCAAAATAGGATCACATATGGGGTATTTATACTGCTCTTGGGTCCTAAAGTGTGAGAATCCAAATGCGTACAAATGCCCTGTGAAATCCTAAAGGTACTCATGGGAATTTGGGCCCCTTTGCGCATCTTGGCTGCAAAAAAGTGTGGGAAATATCGCTGTAAATGACAACTTTTTACATTTTTATACAAAGTTGTCAATTTACAGAGATATTTCTCACCCAACATGAGTATATGTAAAAATACACCCCAAAACACATTGTCCTACTTCTCCTGAGTACGGCGATACCACATGAGTGACACTTTTTTGCAGCCTGGGTGCGCAAAGGGGCCCAAATTCCAACGAGTACCTTTAGGTTTTACATGGCTGCTCACAATTTAGCCCCACCCAAAATGCCAGAACAGTACAAACACCCCACAAATGACCCCATTTTGGAAAGAAGACACCCCAAGGTAATCGCTGAGGGGCATAGTGAGTCCATGAAAGGGGGACTTTGTGAGAAAAAAACAATAAAAAATCAATTTCCGCTAACTTGTGCCAAAAAAGAAATCTTCTATGAACTCGCCATGCCCCTCATGGAATACCTTGGGGTGTCTGCTTTCCAAAATGGGGTCACATGTGGGGCATTTATACTGCCCTGGCATTTTAGGGGCCCTAAAGCGTGAGGAGAAAAATGCGTAAAAATGCCCTCCTAAAAGGTACTCATTGGAATTAGGGCCCCTTTGCGCATCTTGGCTGCAAAAAAGTGTCACACATGTGGTATCGCCGTACTCAGAAGAAGTAGGGCAATGTGTTTTGGGGTGTATTTTGACATATACCCATGCTGGGTGAGAGAAATATCTCTGTAAATTGACAACTTTGTATAAATTTTTTTAAAAAGTTGTCATTTACAGAGATATTTCTCACACATGAGTATATGTAAATACACCCCAAAACACATTGCCCTACTTCTCCTGAGTACGGCGATAACACGTGTGACACTTTTTTGCAGCCAAGATGCGCAAAGGGGCCCTAATTCCAATGAGTACCTTTAGCATTTCACAGGGCATTTTTACGCATTTGGATTCTCACGCTTTAGGTTCCCTAAAATGCCAGGGCAGTATAAATTCCCCACAAGTGACCCCATTTTGGAAAGAAGACACCCCAAGGTATTCGGTGAGGGGCATGTCGAGTTCATAGAATTTTTTATTTTTTTTGGCACAAATCGGAAATTGATATTTTGTTATTTTTTATTTTTGTTTTTTTTCAAAGTCTCATATTTCACTAACTTGTGACAAAAAATAAATTTTACATGAACTCACCTTACCCCTCACGGAATACCTTGGGGTGTCTTCTTTCTAAAATGGGGTCACTTGTGGGGTATTTATACTGCCCTGGCATTTTAGGGGTCTCTAAAGCGTGAGAAGAAGTCTGGAATCTAAATGCGTAAAAATGCCCTGTGAAATCCTAAAGGTACTCATTGGAATTTGGGCCCCTTTGCGCACCCAGGCTGCAAAAAAGTGTCACACATGTGGTATCGCCGTACTCAGGAGAAGTAGGGCAATGTGTTTTGGGGTGTATTTTTACATATACCCCTGCTGAGTGTGAGAAATATCTCTGTAAATGACAACTTTTTAAGTTTTTTTATACAAAGTTGGTAGTTTACAGAGATATTTCTCTCACCCAACGAGTACCTTTAGGTTTTACAAGGTTGCTCACAATTTAGCCCCGCCCAAAATGCCAGAACAGTAAATACACCCCACTGAGGGGCATATTGAGTCCGTGGGAGATTTTTTTTTTTTTTGCCAGAAGTTAGCAGAAATGGAAACTTTATTATTATTTTTTCCTCAGAAAGTGTCATTTTCCGCTAACTTGTGAAAAAAAATGAAATGATACATGAACTCACCATGCCCCTCCGCGAATACTTTGGGGTGTCTTCTTTCTAAAATGGTGTCATTTGGGGGGTATTTATACTATCCTGGCATTCTAGCTTATTGGATTTTTTTTTATCAAAGACATGTAGAACAATAAATTTTGCGAAAAATTTATATAGAAATGTAGTTATTTTTGAAAAATTTTGTAACAGAAAGTGAAAAATGTCATTTTTTTGCAAAAATTTTGGTCATTTTTGATTAATAGCAAAAAAAGTAAAAATGTCAGCAGCAATGAAATACCACCAAATGAAAGCTCTATTAGTGAGAAGAAAAGGAGGTAAAATTTATTTGGGTGGTAAGTTGTACGACGGAGCAACAAACGGTGAAAGTAGTGTAGTGCAGAATTGTAAAAAGTGGCCTGGTCATTAAGGGTGTTTAAGCTAGGGGGGCTGAGGGGGTTAAATAATTTGAAAATTGAAAATATCTTTGCTGTATTTATTTATGTATAATATGTTTCAATTGATAGCTCCAACCCTGGATTGCTCTTGTTCTCCCTTTGAGCTTCATGGCCCACACTGGAAAAGCATAAATAATGGGGATAATTTGGTATTAAGAGTCCTGTGTGCGTATAGTTTCTTGTCTGGTGGTGCTTTTTAGGTATGTTATGTTTGTGAACCATAACTCCATCCTGTGTCTAATTGCAAGATCACATATGTATGTTTGTTTGTTCTCATTTGTATCAGATTTCAATATTGAATCATGTCCTTTTTAGTGTGTCATGTGTAAAATTTAATTTGGATATGATGATTTATTTGTCCTTTTTCATTCATGATTAATATGTGTCTAACCCCATCACTTTTCTGCACACTCTGCAACCAGCACTCTGCCCTGCCTCTATGCTAGAAGCTATCAGAGGTCGTTGGTGTACATTTTGCTCAAAAGGTAATAAGCCACTCGCCACGTCAAGACCGCCTCTATGAGTGGTCCTAACGCTAAATCTTACCTGTTATGGGCCATGACAGCCACATAGAATCCAGGGAGTATGGGCCCAGCATGCATGCTAGGATCAACCATGCTTATTAACCCTTTCCGGTGCTATAACAGCCTCCATTAGATCCAGGGATGCAGGTACCAACATGCATGCTGAGCCCACTGTGTACTCTTCCTGGAGCCAGATGGTTACTAGCAGGTACTATTTTAGTTTTTAACCTGGTTCAGAGCCCTCTCCAGCATCCAATTAGGATACCCTCGAGATTTGAAACGGCTCCAAATAATGGAGCATTCAAAGGCAAAAGCCTTTTCTGAACTACAATTCCTCCTGGCTCTATAAAACTCACCCACCGGAATAGTTTAAAAGGTTAAATAAAAACAGAAGAGAAATATTGTTCGAGACCCATGCCAATTTTCAAAGAATTAAGACTCAAAAAAGAATCATTATCAACGTGGAATCAATGATAAGCAGAATACATGTATGGCGAGTACTGATGATATGCCAACTCTAGTACTTACGTATAGTCGTCAGTTTGATGAGATCCGTAAAGCCATAGTTAAATGTCTCCCTATATTATATGACGATCAGGTCCTTTATAATATACAAAAAAATGGGTGTCGCATTGTATCTAGAAGACCTAAAACATTGGGGAATACTTTGTCTCCTTCATTGTTAAACAACAAGGTTAATTCAACCAGACGCACACGGTTACATTTGAAAGGATGTTTCAAATGTGGGAGTCATCCCTGCAAAGCGTGTGGTTTCATATCTCGTACTAGTAGCTTTCAGGACTTGTTTCATGAAAGAACGTATCAATTTAAAGATTACTTGAACTGCAAAATGCGAGGTGTGATCTATGTCATCAGGTGCGCAACTTGCAACCTGATATATGTAGGGAGCACCTGTCGCAAATTCAGAGTCAGACTACGGGAACATCTCAACTATATTACAAATCCCTTTGCCACGTGGATTTCTAATATAGCAACTCACTTTGTTGTTGAACATAACCGAAATACTAAATTCTTGGAGGCATACGGTATTGAGAGAGTACATGAATCAAGAAGAGGGGGCAATTTCAGAAAAAAACTTTTAGCAAGGGAAGCCTACTGGATTTTTAGACTCAATACCAAAGTTTCATTGAGTTTGAACCTTAAAAAAGAAATTATGCATTTTTATTAATTTTGTTTCTTCGGTCTTTTTAGCTATGGCCGTGTATGATACTGAGCTGAAGGCACCCGTCTAATGACAGTAGAGGTAGTTGTATTACTGCTGCTGTCAGTTCATTTTGTCTTTCTTGTCTGTGGTGCACCTATGTCCGTGTTCACACTGACTGGATTCTCAAGCAAGTTTGGATTTTAATCTGGTGGTGATCCTGGACGTGGCGCACCTAGGTACCCATGTCTTCATGGATTCATAAGAGTTAACAATGTGTTTTTATAATAAGCATTATGTCATTTTATATATGTGTGGTGACAAATGTATAAATGCAACTTATATTTTTAACGGCTCACGGATGCAACAGATAGAATGTGTCTGGGTTGAATTGCTTATATTAATTAGCATTTCCCCCCCCCCTTTTTGTTAGTCATCTGACTGGAGGTGGGAGCTTTAAATTTTCCGACTCAACCCATACACATTAAGGCCACGACTAAGAGCCAGCCAGGCTCGAAACATGTCGGCTTAAACGGGAACAGATGGGGATATTCACTTTATGTCACGACTGATGTTCGTTTGTATGGATTTGAAGAATAAAGCAACATTTTAATTTGGACCCCACCGTGCTGGATTTAGTTTTCCTATGACAATGCTAGGCATCATGTGGCTGAAGTGTGTCAGCAGTTCCTGCATAATAAAGGCATTGATGCTATGGACTGGCCTGCCCATTCTCCAGACTCGTTCCATCCACCAATGCCACGTTGCACCACAGAATGTCCAGGAGTTGACTGATGCTGTAATCCAGGTCTGGGAGGAGTTCCATTTTCCTTCAGGAGAACATCTGCCGCATCATCAGGAACATGCCCAGGCGTTGTAGGGAGGTCATACAGGCACATGGAGGCCACACACACTACTGAGCCTCAGTTTCCTTGTCTTGATGCATTTCCACTGAAGTTGGATCAGCCTGATTTTTTTTTATTTTCCACTTTGATTTTGTGTATCATTCCAAATCCAGACCTCCATGGGGTATTCATTTTGATTTACATTGATCATTTTTATGTTTTATTGTTCTCAATGGATTCCACTATGTAATGAGTAAAGATTGGCAACTGGAATATTTCATTCATTGAGATCTAGGATGTGGCATTTTAGTGTTCCCTCTATTTTTTTGAGCAGTGGGTATATATTTTTTTAGAATTAAAACACAAGGAAAACTACCGCATTTTCCGGCGTATAAGACGACTTTTTAACACCTAAAATTCTTCTTAAAAGTCGGGGGTCGTCTTATACGCCGGGTGTAAGGCAGCACAGGGAGAGGGAAGCAGTCCCTCCCTCCCCCTGTGCTGCTGCTGCCACCAATGTGGAGAGAGGGGTGGAGGAGGAGGGGCGGGCGCACCGTGCTCCAATGAGAACGAACGTTTATCACATTACTGGCATCCGGCACCTCACATGTCTGTGCGGCGCATTGCTTAAGCATAAGCAATGCACCCCACAGACATGTGAGTTACCGGAAGAGGGAGAGCTCGGCGGCCACAGCACATACCGTAAGAGACCGGCCGGCCCTGTCTGGTGCTTCTTGACAGGGACCGGCCGGCAGATTTGCAGGGAGATGTTGATGGGAGCGCAGGAGCAGGCAGATGAGGGACGGAGCAGGCTTTCCTGCCACACAATTTCACCCCATTTGGATTTTTTTCCAGCTTCCCACTACATCATATAGAATAGTAAATGGTTAGAAAGTACAACTACGCACCTCAGGCAGCAGTTTGTAATGCTTTGAGGGGGTGGCATCTGCGCAGCAGTTAGCAAACACTGGCTGATGCCGTCTCCTGCCTCCACCTGCTTCCTGCCTCCATGTTCCACAAGTGGGAGGACAGGTTTCTTAGTTCTTGCTTTGTTCCTTTCTCCACAGCACTGACTATCGGCGAAGTTGACTTGTTAACGGATCACCAGACAGCGATGTGCAGGAGGAGGGCAGAAAGCAGGATCTAGCTTGCTGCTATCAAAACTTCAGTGCCGCTCTTCCTGCAAATCAGTAAATTAAGTGAAGACCGATGCCTGTATACGGACTCCTCCTCTACTGTGTCTTCTTCCAGTGCTAGTGGGCCAAAACCCAAACCCCCATTCACTTCTGATTGGCGCAGCCCACTTCACTAAGGAAAGCAGACCTTGTTCTGCTCAAAGCAAAGACCGACACCCACCAGACTCCTCTCATGTAGTACAGTGGGAAATGGCCTCTGCTGTCGGCCTGTGCTCCCTTCCCCTACTCCATTTCACATGGGCTGAGGAATTGAGCTTCTGATCATAGATTAGAAGTCATTTTGTTAAAAAACTTTGTAATGTTGTTTCCCTATAGCATTAGCATACAATGTATTTGCTTTGTGTAGGAAAATTTTGTCACATCCGAAGTTGCGCGAGAGTTCGGCATTACTATCTGCCAATTTAAAAACATTTTGAAATAGGATACTAAAGTCATTTATTGAAGTCTCGTGCAACTTCGGACGTGACAAAATTTTCCTACATGGAGCAAATACATTGCTGTACTGAAACAGCACTACAAACAAAGTTTTCTTTTCTGTGATCAAAAGCTCGATTCGCTGATCCCTACCACCCTCCCATGCTTCTCAGAGCTAGTAGTCAGGCGGACAGTGGAGATATCAGCACAGGAGACTAATAATACTGGCCTGTGCTCCCCACCCCCATGGCTGCCCTGATTTCCTGGGATGTCCAACCATCTACAGAAAAATTAAGTGTAATGTGTGTACATGTGTCTATTATGTATGTCATGTGTATGTATATACCTGCAATAACAATGTCTTGTGTATAATATAAATATATATAATTATATTGTTTAGATGTCAGTTAACTTGATGCCGATTTCAAATCCAGAATACTGAAGCTTTTATGCTGTGTTTTTTAAAATCCGTGATGGCAAATCCGCAGCTATTCAGTCACGCGTGACCCCGGCCTTATACAGTGGGGAAATAAGTATTTAATACACTTTTCAAGTTTTTCCACCTACAAAGAATGGAGAGGTCTGTAAGTTTTATCGTAGGTACACTTCAACCGTGAGAGACAGAATCTAAAATAAATAAATAAAAAAAACACATTGTATGATTTTTTAATAATTAATTCACGTTATTGTATTGTATGTTATTGTATGAAATAAGTATTTGCTCACCTACCAACCAGCAAGAATTCTGGCTCCCCCAGACCTGTTAGTTTCTCTTTTTAAGTAAACATGATTAATAATACTCCATGCCTCTCTGTGATCTTTTTACAAAAAAAAATAAAATCACTCATTACCTGTATTAATTGCACCTCCTTTGAACTCGTTACCTGTATAAAAGACACCTGTCCACACACTCAATGAATCACACTCCAACCTCTCCACCATGGCCAAGACCAAAAAGCTGTCTAAGGGCCCTTTCACATCTGCGTTTTCGCTTTCCGTCCTAGAGTTCCATCCTTGGGGCTCTAGGACGGAAAGATACTGATAAGGATTTATCCCAATGCATCCTGAATGGAGAGAAATCCGTTCAGGATGCATCAGGATGTCTTCCGTTCAGTATGTGAACTTTTTTGGACGTTGACAAAACCGCAGCATGCTGTCCAAAAATCCGGAAGACATGCCGTAACTCCGGAATTAATGCCCATTGAAGTGCATTAATCCGGATCCGGAATTAAGCTAAACGTCGTTTTGGCGCATCACCGGATCCCAAGTTTAGCTCTGCGCATGCGCAGCAGCAGTTCCGATCGGGGCCCCCAGTGTAAGCTGGGGCTCCGATCGGTTACCATGGCAGCCAGGACGCTACTGAAGTCCTGGCTGCCATGGTAAGTACTCCGCAGCAGTGTACTTACCTGCGCTGCGGCCTCCGGGCGCTCCTTCATGACGTCACAGGTCCGGGCAGAGCATTGATCTATGCGCCGCAGGGACCTGTGATATCATGAAGGAGCGGCTGCAGTGCAGGTAAGTACACTGCTGCGGAGTACCATGGCAGCCAGGACTTCAGTAGCGTCCTGGCTGCCATGGTTATCTGAAAGCATACTGAAGACTGATCAGGATCCTGATCAGTCTTCAAATGTTTTCAGGTGACTTGTGTTCTGACGGATCTGGCGGGCCGGAAGTGCCTGCCTAATCCTCAGAACGCAAGTGTGAAAGAGGCCTAAGGACACCAGAGACAAAATTGTAGACCTGAACAAGGCTGGGATGGGCTACAGGACAAGAGGCAAACAGCTTTGTGAGAAGACAACTGTTGGCGCAATTATTAGAAAATAGAAGAAACACAAGATGACTGTCAATCTTCCTCGGTCTGGGGCTCCATGCAAGATCTTGCCTCGTGGAGTAAGGATGATTCTGAGAAAGTTCAGGAATCAGCCCAGAACTACATGGGAGGACCTGGTCAATGAGCCGAAAAGAGCTGGGACCACAGTCTCAAAGATTACTGTTAGTAACACACTACGCCGCCATAGATTAAAATCCTGCAGGGCACACAAGGTCCCCCTGCTCAAGCCAGTACATGTCCAGGCCTGTTTGAAGTTTGCCAATGATCATCTGGATTATCTAGAGGAGGCATGGCAGAAGGTCATGTGGTCAGATGAGACCAAAAGTTTTTGGTATCAACTCCACTTGCCATATTTGGAGGAAGAAGGATGACTACTAGAGATGAGCGAATTTCTCAAAAATTCAATTAGGTAGGGATTCGCCGAATTTTCCCCAAAAAATGTGATTTAATTGGAATTTATTTGTGGTGAATCTCATTAAAACACAGCTATTTTCTGGCTGCAAAGAGCCTGTATAGTGGTGTAGGACACTGTTCCTTGCAGAAACATACATAGGGAGTCTGCTGTAGTAGTGATACAGTACTGTGAGTCAGTATGACATGCAGATGACAGGCGTCACTCTTAGAATCACTTCACACTTCACTTATTTGGGTAGTTACTGGGCACAAACTGACCAAATAACTCAAGTGTGAACTTAAGGTCAATGTCAGCGCCAGGTATAAAGAACCGTGCAGAGACCCAAGATTCTACTATAGTGTGAAGGAGCACACTTCTCTTGACACTGTTGTTAGAGGATTTCACACATTTCGACAGAACCTGTTCTGTTTTACGCTGATACAAGTAGAGCCTGAGAGTGGAGAGGGTGTCAGCAGTAAATTTGTGTTGAGGTCACTGATCATTTTGCCCTTTTTCTGATCCGTCAGAACAACCCTCAAAAAACAGATCCTGTCTGTTGAGCATCCACCTTCACTTGGTCAGTATTTGGTCAAGTAATCCATCAGTAGTGCTAAGGCCAAGGCCTAAAAAAAAAAAAAGTTGAATGTAATATTTGCTTGTGTTCTGTGTTTTGTACCCACCCCTGCTTTTGGCTACCTAATCATGAGTTAATCCTGATGCAAAATAGGGACCATTTCATACAGGCCTTCCAGCTGCTACATTGATAGGATCCGTTCTCATTTTTCTGTTCTTCTTACAGATCAGAAGTTCAAATAAATGGTGACGTCAACAAGGCCAAAATGGCAAAATAGCAGCGCCATCATAGAGTGTAGAGAGTAAGAAAAGCATGAGGGGACCACAGATTGGCCCAGTGACAAAGTGTTGAGTTGGCAGCAGGATGAGGAGACCACTGAGTGGCCCTGTGCAATATTCATGCTGTCTGATCAGCAACTTGATATGCCACACCTGGGAGGTGGGATGGATTGTCTCGGCAAAGGAGAAGTGCTCACTAACACAGATTTAGACAGATTTGTGAACGATATTTGAGAGTAATGGGTCCTTTGTGTATGTAGAAAATGTTCAGCTCATGAAAAATGGGAGCAAAACCGAAAGTGTTGTGTTTATATTTTTGTTCAGTGTAGTTTATGTTTGGAGATTGTCATGTATATTGTTGTGACAGTGTACAATGTTTTTAAATTTCATATGAAAAATATTTTGTATATATTTTTGTGTTTATTTTGCAAAATGTCCGACTTTCTATGGTGGTGAAGGAGTTAATTTGGGAGTGGCTTGTATTCTCTAATGCCAAACACACCTACTGGGTATGTCCCCTCCCACCATATAACCTGACTGATGTACTCATCTAGTGACTCTATGATTAAGGGTACTTTTACACTTGCGGCAGGACGGATCCGGCAGGCTGTTCAGCCGGCCGGATCCATCCTGCCGCAAGTGGCCGTGCACTGCCGTGCTGCCGCTCCGTCCCCATTGACTATAATGGGGCGGGGGCGGAGCTACGGCGCATCACGGCACTGCACGGCAAAGATCGCGGGACTGAAAAGTCGGACATGCAGGACTTTAGTCCAGCGATCTCCGGCCGTGGACTGCCGTGCTGCGCCGTAGCTCCGCCCTCCACCCCATTATAGTCAATAGGGACGGAGCGCCAGCACAGCCACTTGCGGCAGGACGGATCCGGCAGGCTGAATACCCTAAGGGCGATAAAAGCATGCACCTGATACGCGTCAAGAGATGTAAGGCCTGGTTTGTACTAATTATTTTGTAACTGCTTTTTAACGGAGAAGAAATAAAACTGAATGGATTTTACCAATACCTGTGGCTAGAAATCGTTTACATTTATCGCTGTGTGAGTACAGTCCTGCACTATCCGTGCCCTGGAGGTCCGAGCAGAAGCTGGCGTTTGCTACTATACAATTGTATTCTTGCTCCGATTAGTACGGTATCTTCTCTGTTGCTGATTTTACCATTCCACAGTTGTTGCCTCCCTTCATTTGAATATTATTATTGATACTGCTGACGTGGATCTGCACATATCATATGCCATACTTGTTGTATTATTGTTCATATACAATGGCATATCATTGCCATCTATTAGTGGGGGTGTTTGTAAATACTTCTTTTTTCTCTTTTCTTATTATGTACGTTTGTCCTTTTTGATCGTGTGCATTCTATTACACATTTATGAATTTCCCTCTGTAGGCGTTTTTCTCCGAGCAGTATAATGAGCATTGAATCCCTCCCCCACAATGTATTTTGTTCCTCAATGTCATTAGATATATATGATATATATATATGATCTGCTTTACCTAAAGGGGACAATTGGTCCCTCTGCATCTCTCCCTCCTCCTTACAGTACGGGGTTCATAGCGCGGCACTAGATATCTTCAGAGTTGATTCCGGCATGGACCCGAGTGACTGGGAAGGCAGTCTTGCGTCTAACGTAAGGGAGGGTGGAGCCATGACATTTGAATAGCCAGATTTTCAGCGGCCGCTTCATGGCCATCATAGCACCGGAACGCTGCCCCTATGTGAGAGGGGCTGCGTGCCTTTACTGCTACTATATTCTAAACTACTGCTCATAGCACTCTTCTGTTTGTTGGGTTCCTGAGGAGGCATCTAATGATGCAGAAACGCGCCAAGCCCGCGTTACTTCATAGAAGGGCTATTTAGTTAGAGAAGAGCAAACAAGTTTTACTTAGCAAGCAGTATGTTTTCTGTTTGGACCGTTTGGGCCACGTCCCACCTGCATACATAGCAGTGACTGTTGGGATTAGCCCGGGCCCTCTCCATTAATTAGAGAACAGTGGACACTTGATTATTTAGTAACTACGGTTCATTCAAGATTTATTTTTATTCTGCAAGTGACTTTGGACGTGGATTTGATCTTTTATTTTCACCCGTCCATTGCCACTTGCGTCTATTATTGCACCAGTGTCCAATGTTGGAATAGGGATTGGTTCAGAGTGGGTAATCTGCTCACAGCCCCGGAATCATTGAGTGCAGATCCCTATATCCATTGATTTCAAAGAGTTCTACCTGGTGCGACTGGCACTATTCCATGTACCCCTAATTTCTTTGATTACTTGATGTTTAATAAAGTCTTTTTGTTTTTCTCTTTTAAACAACCCCCTTCACAAAATGGTTTTCCACTATTTTGATACTGATGGCCCATCCTCATCATATTTCCATTGGTCGGACACTGTGCTCTCCACTGATCAGATGTTCTGCAGTAGATGTCTACTTGTGGAGCAGATTTAGCTCCTTTCATCTTAGCTGCTCCCACTGAAGTGATTGGTCACCGCCTCTGACCACAGCACAATAGATGGAGCTGTGGAGTGCTGGTGCCAGAGCTACTGTAGACCATCTGATTGGTAGGGGTGCTGTAGCGTCCTAAAGCAGGGGTTCTTTGAAGTCTGGACATATGTGGACATTTAATCCAGCTTCCCCTATGCAAAGTCAACTCATTACTCTATTTCAGTTTAAAGGGTTAACCTGCATTGATTTATACTGTTTAATAATGCATAACTGTATTTTATATGCTTGTTGTCATATATACCCTGTTCATTTGCACAGCACTGTGGAAAGGGTTAATGAACACAGACTTTCGGGACTTTGAATGAAAAGCTGATAATTTTCCACAGCTACCATAGGGTTGCAAAAGACCATGTTTTAGAGGAAAAAGCCAGACGTTGTTTACCACCAAATTCAGACAGACTGACCTTTTGAACGTCTGATTTAGCTATATTATTATGTCTGAAAACCTGTTTTTGTCTGGAAAAACTGCTATGTTATTGCCTTTGAGTATCATTGTAATGCAAGTCTATGAGAGACGGGAGTTGTAACTTTGTATTTGTTATGGTGAGTTTCTTAACTCCATCTCTCCCACTACAAGGTTCTAGTAAGTCTAGAAATGATATATTAGGACAGCAATCAGAGCCCCTAGTGTTCTGCAGTTAGGGAACGATGCTTGGATGGGGATACTCTGCCAGACTGCATGAGTTACCAGAAGAAGACGGGATACTCTGCCACAGAACCTGGGTCTCCAGCCTTTGGCCAGGGTACCAGCCTTTTGAGAGAGAGAGAGATGGACAGCGAGCTCAGGTCTTTCCTCAGCAAACCCTCAAACCCTTCTGTCAGAGAGGAGACTGGAGAAGACGGCCCTATGCCTTGGCTGTATGTTTTTGCACCTGAATTTCTCCAGTAAAGAAGCGCACTGGTTTACTGCAGACCCAGACTCTATGGACTTAATTCCCATTGGGGTGCATCTTACCATCCCTTCTGGAGATCAGCAACACATGGTGACACTTCAGTGGAGTCTGGGGGACACAGAGTTGCAGCGCTACTGCAGTGTCTGGTATCAGACCCCTCAATCTCATGCAATCTCATAGTTATGGCCTATCCTGATAATAGGCCATCAAGAAAACCCCTTTAATGACATATGCATTTATTTAGAGCATTTATGTGGTGGTTTAATGGACCAACCTTAAAAGGGTTGTCTGGGTTCAGAGCTGAACAGACATATTCCCTTTTTCATCCAGGCAGCCACTCTGAGGGGAGCATCCGACATTTATCGCACAGGACAAGGTCTTTTTCTGCAGATCCGGTAACGTTATGGGGTTTCTGCTAGGCGGAGGCTTCTACCTAGCAGATTTGCAGGTGACCTCACCGGCACTAATGGGCAGGCTTTACCGCTGCCCTATCCTGTAAAACAACTGAGAAGCCTCCGCCGAGCAGTGTAAAAATGTAAACAAAAAAGCAAAATACTAAACATGAAATGCTCTGATGCTCATCACAGAGGGGCTGCCTGGGTGAAAAAGGTGATATGCCCGGATTCAGCTCTGACCCCGGACAACCCCTTTCATTTCTATTTATTGTGCTGCCTACCTTTTTTTTGCAACTTTTTTTTAACATGACACATGGGACTCTTTCGTAGTATGTTTTTCAGAGATTTTTAAATCAAACTCAAGCTCCTTATTCTTTAAATATGCAGATTGACACTAAAATAAATGGTTAAAATTGGTTCCCTGTTTTGGTCATTGAAGTTTTTTTTTGTTTTGTTTCATGTGAAAAGAGAAACTATGCAGATGCTTTTTTATTCTATTTTAATATATATTTAGATACTTTTAAAATATATTTTGGCCTATGAGACAGTTACACATCGCTGTAACTGGGGCATCCAAATGTGATGAGTGATGCTTCTGCACCATAACGGCCCCTGTCTGGCAAGGTAGAAACCACTATGTGCACAAAACAAGCAATCACCGACAGAATATATTAAGGGGCAGCGTCCTAAACCATTTATAGAAACAGTAAAGGATCACTAACACCCCCCCTCCGGCTCCCCCCTCTCTTCATCCGAGGTATCACTCCCCTCTCTCCATCCAAGGACATTACTTGTAGAACTAGTGTCAGGTGTAAGACATCCGATTCTAAACCCAGACAAAACTGTAACTGGGCCCATGGAACAGCCAGAATATTAGAGATGCTCCAAATAAAATATATCATCTCTGTATCACCATACAATAAAAAGAATAAAAATAGTCATAGAAAACAAAATGATCAAAAATGCTATATATCCAGTAAAAATATTTTATATTAAGTCTTCAATTATAAAACTAAAAAATCCAGAGCTGGTGGGACATACAAAGAAGAAAATAACCAAGGATTCCCCCACTGGTAAATTCATGTGAGATGAGTGAAGCACATGACTTCTACAAATACAGGGGAGGCGAGGACCCCACTTGTTGGGTTTTTCTACAGGACCATTTTGGTCAGGGTGTACAGATTATGGCCGTATTCTCACGTCCGCATTTTAGTCCGCATCTATTCCGCAATTTTGCGGAATAGATGCGGACCCATTCATTGTGAATGGGGCTGGACGTGATGCGGAGAGCACACTATGTGCTCTCTGCTTCCGCATTTGCGGAGCCGCGGCCCCGAACTTCCGGGTTTCGGCCCGAAAAATCCGGCCGCAGCTCCGCAAAAGATAGAGCATGTCCTATTTTTGTCCGCAGCCTGCGAACAAGAATAGGCATCTCCATGGGGAGTGCCGGCATGGTGTGTTCGGATCTGCAATTTGCGGATCTGCAACACACCACGGACGTGTGAATGGCGCCTAAGATGGTATTCCTTTAGGAGGGTCGAGTAATGGCTTCTATGTAATGAGGCAATCCTCACCTGGGTCACTTGTTGGCAGAACTTGCACATTACTGATGAAACCCAGTAAGAGATGACGGTTTCTTGACAAGCTCATATTTGACGTTTTAAATTGTACAAATACTTATAAAAGGTAGAACAGACTGGGGCTGGAATAGGTAGATAGTTATCTTTTTATATCAGGCCCTATAGGTGTTTTTTTTTATTTCCTCTCACCAAACATTGGAAAACATGTTTAGGGAGCTTTCACATTGGTCCCAATCATCACTCCAAGCCCTCGGCCACCTCTGGTAACTGAAAGCAAGGTTCTGTTTTATCTCCCTGTAAAAAGGAATATCTGACAGAATAAAGCCAGTTAGCGACACTACAATAAAAACACATAAGGGTGGTCACTAAAGGGCTAAGCATGGAGATGGCTTCTCTCAGTGAGTTTTATGATGTGTAACAAGAGTTATTTTCTGGTTAAAACATTTCCCACATTCTGAGCATGAAAATGGCTTCTCCCCTGTGTGAATTATCTGATGTGTAACAAGATGTGATTTACGCTTAAAACATTTCCCACATTCTGAGCATGAAAATGGCTTCTCTCCTGTGTGAATTCTCTGATGTATAACAAGAACTGATTTCTGATTAAAACATTTCCCACATTCTGAACAGGAAAATGGCTTCTCTCCTGTGTGAATTCTCTGATGTCGATCAAGAACTGATTTCTGATTAAAACATTTCCCACATTCTGAACAGGAAAATGGCTTCTCCCCGGAGTGAACTCTCTGATGTCTAATAAGAGCTGATTTATCCTGAAAACTTTTTCCACATTCTGAACATGAAAATGTCTTCCCTCTTATGTGAGCTTTTGGATGTTTAACACCTTTTCTGTGACTATTATTCTGTATTACAGTCTGTGATGAATCAGAAGATCGAACCTGTTTAAAAGGATTCAATATTTTTTTTTTGCTGTGATTGGATGAGGGTATATCTTGGATATTGGCATGCTCTTCATATATATCTTGCATGATACCACGATCATCCACTTCAAAATCTGAGGAAACCAGTTGTTTCTCTAAGTTCCTGGTACAGTCATCTGCCAAGAACAAAAGACATTTTAATATTGAGGAATGATATACCAAAATATTCTATTGAAAATGTATTACATTTTAGTATTAAAACAATCCACAGAAAGACATGCCACAAAAGAGTCGATTACTCTTACCGGTAATTAGGAGTTTTTCCAATAGCCTCCACAACTGCACTCCAGGAGGGTGTCCCTGCCTTCCCAGGACAGGAAACAACGTAGAAGCTCAAGTTTAAAAGGCCCCCTCCCCTTACCTGCTTCAGTTAATGACATGGGACTCGGTTAGTTACTGCAAGTATTGATCTAACGAAAAGTATAATAACATAAAATATCACACAACAATCATAATAACATGGGCAGGGAATCCAGTGCTGTTGTGAAGGCTATTGAAAAACCGGAATTAGACTTACCCTTAATTCAGTTTCCATGAAATCCCCATGACGGCCACAAAGGAGATTGACCCATGACCTCTGTGGGGGCAGGAACAGAGAAGAGGTTAAATTGCCCCCTCCCACCACCACACCTCAGTGTTTCCAAAGATCCCAACAAGTGCCAAAATAGACAAAAGTTGAATTAGAATTCAGGATTCCTAGTATTACTTCATACCAGGAGAAGAAAGATAATATCACAATTGAGGGGAGGGAAATAAGGGCCGTCATGGTGATTTCATGGAAATTGAATTAACGGTAAGTCTAATTCCGGTTTTCCCATGTCATCACAATGACGGCCGCAAAGGAGAGTTATAAAATTACTCATAGGAGGGTGGGGCAACTGCCTGCAGAACCTTCCGACCGAAGGAAAGGCCCACAGAGCTAGATAAGTCTAATCTGTAATGCTTCACAAAAGTATGAATGCTGGACCATGAGGCAGCTCTACATATATCCTCTAAAGAGGCACCTGCTCTTTCCGCATAAGTAGTGGACATGGCTCTGGTGGAATGAGCTTGAATATTAGAAGGGGGATCTAAATTCTGATTTCTATAACATAAGATGATGGTATCCTTTAACCACCTAGCTATAGTAGATCTGGAGGCCCTGGATCCTTTATTTCTACCCGAAAACTGTACTAGTAAATTGTCTGATTTCCTAAACTCCTTGGAAACCTCTAAATATCTCAGGACAACACGTCTAACATCTAGAGAATGGTAGGACTCTTCCTCTCTATTTCTTGGATTGTTAAAAAAGGAAGGTAAAATAATTTCCTGGCTCCTGTTTTTATCAGAGGCCACTTTTGGGAGAAATCCTGGATCCAGCCTTAATGAAATTTTATCATCAGAAATAGACAGATATGGTTCACGGACAGAGAGGGCTTGAATTTCTCCTAATCTCTTAGCAGACGTGATTGCTATAAGAAAGGCAGTCTTCAATGACAGGAGTTTTAAAGAACAGTCCTCCAAAGGTTCGAAGGAGGGACACATGAGGTTGTTCAGAACAATATTTAAGTCCCAGGACGGAGTGCGAGATCTTAAGGTAGGCCTGATCCTACTGGCAGCTCTTATAAATCTTCTGATCCATCGATGGTCTGCTAGGCTGGTATCAAAGAAGGCACTTAATGCTGATATCTGGACCCTTAGTGTAGAAGGTCTCAGTCCTAGTTCAAGACCATTTTGTAGGAACTCTAAAATTGCTTGTATATTAGGTTCCTTGAGGTTAGGTTCTTTCTCCCTGACCATGAACAGAACCTCTTCCAAATTTTAAGGTATATTGCAGATGTTACCTTTTCCTTGAATGCTTCAGAGTAGCAATAACTCTATCTGAAAGACCCTGAACCCTTAAGATGGAGACCTCAGGATCCAGGCCGTGAGTTTCAGGAATTCGGGTGAGGATGGAGAATAGGTCCCTGATGCAGGATATCTCCTCTGAGTGGAAGTGGGAATGGATCGTCCACAGCTAGTCTGAGCAGCGGAGCAAACCAACTCCTCTTGGGCCAAAAGGGAGTAACCAATATTATTGTAGTCCTCCCTTCTAAAACCTTCTGAATTACTCTTGGAATGAGAGGAAGGGGCGGAAACGCATATGCCAGGTTCCAATGCCATGTCAGGGAAAAAGCATCTATTCTCCATAGTCGATCCACCGCATTCAGGGAGCAGAATGTTCTGAGTTTTGCATTTCTTCTTGTTGCAAAGAGGTCTATCACAGGTAGACCCCATCTCTTCGTCAACATGTTGAACACCTCCTGATTGAGAGCCCACTCTGTCTGGTCTAATGTCTGTCTGCTTAGATAATCTGCTTCCACATTCAAAGAACCTCTCAGGTGCATCGCTGAGGCGGACCTTAGCTCTTTCTCCGCAAAGGAAAAAATCCTCTGGGAAACTTCCTGGAGTTTCCTTGATCTTGTTCCTCCCTGATGGTTCAAGTAGGCGACCACCGTTGTGTTGTCTGACAGAATTTTTACGTGTTGTTTCTTTACTAGATGTTGGGCTGAGAACAGGGCTTGCATTACTGCATATAACTCTCTGCAGTTCGAGGATTGGCTGGCAATGTTGTGGCTCCAGGACCCTTGGAAATACTCTCCCTCTATCTTTGCTCCCCAACCTACTTTGCTGGCGTCTGTAATTACCGTTACAGAAGGAGACCTTATCCAAGCGACTCCCTGGACAAGATTTTCCTCCTTTGTCCACCAGGCAAGGGATTTCTTCACCCAACTTGGAATCCAAAGCTTGGTCTCCAGGGAGCCCATCTTTTTGTTCCACTGGGATATTAACCAATTCTGGATCACGTGGCAATGAGCTTGAGCCCAGTCTACAGAGGGAATACAAGAAGTTAGAAGACCTAGGAGTCTCATTACTTCCCTTACCGAGCATCTCCTCTGATGTTGGAAGGATCTCACTTTGTGCTTTAGCGATTGGATCTTGCTCTGCGGGAGAAAGGTCGCCTGTTTCCAAGAGTCCAATATTACTCCTAAAAACTGTATCTTTGTGGAAGAGATCAACATAGACTTTGGCTTGTTCACTATCCACCCCAACATCTCCAGACGGGATAAGAATATTTCTAAATCTGACATTAGGAGTTCCCTTGAATCTGCAATGATTAGAAAATCGTCCAGATATGGCACGATATTCAGCCCCTCCTGTCTCAGTGGAGATATCATCTCTATCACCAGTTTGGTGAACAGTCTTGGAGCTGCTGAGATTCCAAATGGTAGAGCTACAAATTGAAAGTGGAGGATTTTGATTGGATGGATTCAGTATTGCAAACCTGGGATACTTTTGGTGATGCGGATGAATAGGAACATGCAGATAAGCATCTTTCAGATCGACTGAACACATGAACGCCCCTAATTTTATTAGGGGAACTATAGATTTTAGGGACTCTATCTTGAAACGCCTGTATAGGATGAACTCGTTTAGCTGTTTCAGGTTTATTATGGTACGAAATTCTCCCTCCTTCTTTCTCACCAGGAATAAGGTTGAGTAAAATCCCAGACCCTGTTGAGAGGGGGGGACCGAACTATTGCCCCCTTCTTCAAGAGATCCTGGACACCCTTGAAAATATTTAGATTGCCTAGTTTGGAGGGAGAATTTGTCACTACAAACCTTGAAGGGGGGAAGAGGTGAATTCTATTTTGTAACCGTTTTGGAGAATTTCCAAGGCCCACGGATTCCTGGTTGTTATGGTCCATGGACCCAGGAACTCTCGTAGCCTCCCCCAGACAATGGCGTCATTGTTTATCTTCTGATCTAGACTGGGGTTTGAGTAGGAAATTTCTCCCTTTGCCACCTTTAGGATAGGACCAACGGACAGATTTCCCCTTCCCTCTGGAAGCCCTACTTTGTCCACTATAGGCACGAAAGGACTGATTCCTCCTGTAAGGCCTCTCTTCAGGGAACCCTTTTTTCTTGTCCGCTGCTTTTTCTAAAATTCTGTCTAGCACCGGACTAAAAACATACTCCCCCGTAAAGGGAATAGAAATCAATTTTTGTTTGGATGTCTTATCGCACGACCATGACTTCATCCATAACGCCCTACGCGCTGCATTGGAAAACCCTGCCTCTTTTGCACCAAATCTGATAGACTCAGCTGAGGCGTCTGCCATGAAACTAGTAGCTGATTTTAACAGAGGAATAGATCGTAAAATCTCTTCTCTGGGGGTTTTGTTCTTGATGTGGTTCTCTAACTCATTAAGCCACAGATACATAGATCTAGCCACGGAAGTAGCTGCTATATTAGTTTTAATATTGTACATGGAAGCCTCTCAAGATTTCCGCAGCAGGGCATCAGCCTTACGCTCCATGGCATCCCTGAGCTGAGCCGCATCCTCGAATGGGAGAGCCGTCTTCTTATTGAATTTGGCCACCTGTACATCAATCTTGGGGGTTTCATCAAACAATTTAGACTGGGATGGATCAAACAGCAGGCGATTCCTAAATTCTTTAGAAATTCCCAATCTCTTTTCTGGTTCAGACCATTCCTCCATAATCATCATCTTAAATGTTTTCATTTATAGGAAATACTTTGGATTTTATAATTCTCAGGCCACCAAACATCTCATCCTGTATTGAATGGGGTTTAGGGGCTTCCTCAATCCCCACAGTTGCCCTGACGGCACTCAAAAGGTCATCCATTTCCTCAGCAGAAAAATAGAATTTCTTATTACACTCATAAATTTCTCCTTCAGAGAGAGAGGAGACATCCTCATAATGCATAGAAAAGGAGGCTCTATCCACAGCGTCCTCAGATTCTGATGAGGAAATAACTCTTGTGCGAGGCCGTTTAGGAGAAGGCGGACCCTGGGGCTCCGACATCACAACTCTGGAAGCCCTGAGCTCCTCCTGAACCACCGTTCTAATGCTCTACATTAAAGACGGCTGCTCCTGACGGATCACCTCAGAAATACAGTCCTTGCATAGCTTCTTTCCATACTCGTCAGGCAAACGTTTAGCACAGGAGATGCAACGTGGAGATTTTTTAACCTTTTTCTGGGCCTCCTTAGCCTGAAACATACATGGAAAAAAAGCCATAAGGATTTGATATATAACGGACACATATATGACGCAGACCCCATAGGGGGATACTCACAGCAGGCAGAGAGGGAGACTCGAGCTCCACAGAAGTTTGCAAGTCTGGCCCAGACATTATAAAGCAGCAGATCGTTCAGACCTCAGATCAGCATCATCGTGGCTTTCCGCTTTTTATTCAAACTTCTCTGCCCTCTGTGCTTCCACTTCCGGGTTGGGTCACATGACCGGGCGCCGGAAGAACACGTCACACGTCAGCGCGCGCATTCCAGCCGCTCACTGCCCGTCCCACAGGGGAGGAGGAGGAAGATCGCGGCACGGGAGCAGGCTCCGGACCAGCCAGAGCGAGCCCTCCCGCTACCCCCAACCCAGCATTAGCCCAAAGCCGCCGGCGGACTGGGGAGCTCACTTCGCTGAGCTACTGTACAGGTAACCGGGAGACCGTCCACGGAACCTCCCGGTGACGATGAAAAAATAAAAAAGTTGTAGGAGGTAGAATTCTCCCATCTTCATCTCCCTGCCGACCCGCAGGGAGACTCCTCTCTGACCCTGGCCACAGTAACACTGAGGTGTGGTGGTGGGAGGGGGCAATTTAACCTCTTCTCTGTTCCTGCCCCCACAGAGGTCAAGGGTCAATCTCCTTTGTGGCCCTCATGGTAATGACATGGGAAAAAACAATTACCGGTTAGCGTATTCGACTCTTTTCCCCGGCGCCTCCACAACGGCACTCCAGGAGGATTAATAGAGAAACAAAACTTTCTAGGGTTGGATTACTGCAGATTACTAAACGAGATAGACGAGGTGGCAAATCATAATGAAGTCGTTATTATGGGGACTTCAACTACCCAGAGATAGACTGGGAAACTGAAAGCTGTACATCCCATAAAGGAAACAGGTTCTTGGCAATAACTAAAGACAATTACCTTTCCCAACTGGTTCAGGACCCCACTAGAGGGACGGCCATACTGGACTTAGTATTAACCAATAGAACTGATAGAACAATAGATGTGCAGGTTGGGGGACACCTGGGAAATAGTGACCATAAAATAATAACCTTCCAATTATCCTTCAAACGAGAGTTTCTAAAGGGAGGAACAAAAATACCAAACTTCAAAAAAGCAAAATTTAGCCAACTAAGCGAGGCCATTGGCCTTACTAACTGGGATAAAGTCCTCAAAAATAAAAATACAACCATAAAATAGGAGATTTTTAAAAGCATTGTAACATCTAATTGTGAGAGGTACATACCTTATAGGATTAAAAGGCTAAGGAACAATAAGAAACCAATGTGGATAAATGGAACCGTAAAGAAAGCAATAAATGACAAAAAGAAAGCATTTAAATCACTAAAAAAGGAGGGGAGCCAGGAAGCACTGATAAACTATAAGGAAAAAAATAGAATATGTAAAAAACTAATAAAATTTGCCAAACTAGAGACCGAGAGATTAATTGCCAAAGAGAGAAAAACTAACCCTAAAATATTCTTCAATTATATAAATAGTAAAAAATATAAATCTGAAGGAGTCGGCCCTCTACATAGAAATGGGGGGGTGTTGCAGGGAGCGACAAGGATAAAGCAAAACTATTAAATATTTTTTTCTCCACTATATTCACGGAGGAAAATAAACTGTCAGATGAAATGCAGAATGTAAAAGTAAATTCCCCATTAAAAGTGCCCTGTCTGAGCCAGGAAGAAGTACAACAGTGACTTAAAAAGATTAAAATAGACAAAATCGCCAGGACCAGATGGCATACACCCCGTATCCTAAGGGAATTAAGATACATGGAAAAAAGCCATAAGGATTTGATATATAACGGACACATATATGACGCAGACCCCATAGGGGGATACTCACAGCAGGCAGAGAGGGAGACTCGAGCTCCACAGAAGTTTGCAAGTCTGGCCCAGACATTATAAAGCAGCAGATCGTTCAGACCTCAGATCAGCATCATCGTGGCTTTCCCGCTTTTTATTCAAACTTCTCTGCCCTCTGTGCTTCCACTTCCGGGTTGGGTCACATGACCGGGCGCCGGAAGAACACGTCACACGTCAGCGCGCGCATTCCAGCCGCTCACTGCCCGTCCCACAGGGGAGGAGGAGGAAGATCGCGGCACGGGAGCAGGCTCCGGACCAGCCAGAGCGAGCCCTCCCGCTACCCCCAACCCAGCATTAGCCCAAAGCCGCCGGCGGACTGGGGAGCTCACTTCGCTGAGCTACTGTACAGGTAACCGGGAGACCGTCCACGGAACCTCCCGGTGACGATGAAAAAATAAAAAAGTTGTAGGAGGTAGAATTCTCCCATCTTCATCTCCCTGCCGACCCGCAGGGAGACTCCTCTCTGACCCTGGCCACAGTAACACTGAGGTGTGGTGGTGGGAGGGGGCAATTTAACCTCTTCTCTGTTCCTGTCCCCACAGAGGTCAAGGGTCAATCTCCTTTGTGGCCCTCATGGTGATGACATGGGAAAAAACAATTACCGGTAATCATAATCGACTCTTTTCCCCGGCGCCTCCACAACGGCACTCCAGGAGGATTAATAGAGAAACAAAACTTTCTACGGTTGGATTACTGCAGATTACTAAACAAAATAGACGAGGTGGCAAATCATAATGAAGTCGTTATTATGGGGACTTCAACTACCCAGAGATAGACTGGGAAACTGAAAGCTGTACATCCCATAAAGGAAACAGGTTCTTGGCAATAACCAAAGACAATTACCTTTCCCAACTGGTTCAGGACCCCACTAGAGGGACGGCCATACTGGACTTAGTATTAACCAATAGAACTGATAGAACAATAGATGTGCAGGTTGGGGGACACCTGGGAAATAGTGACCATAAAATAATAACCTTCCAATTATCCTTCAAACGAGAGTTTCTAAAGGGAGGAACAAAAATACCAAACTTCAAAAAAGCAAAATTTAGCCAACTAAGCGAGGCCATTGGCCTTACTAACTGGGATAAAGTCCTCAAAAATAAAAATACAACCATAAAATAGGAGATTTTTAAAAGCATTGTAACATCTAATTGTGAGAGGTACATACCTTATAGGATTAAAAGGCTAAGGAACAATAAGAAACCAATGTGGATAAATGGAACCGTAAAGAAAGCAATAAATGACAAAAAGAAAGCATTTAAATCACTAAAAAAGGAGGGGAGCCAGGAAGCACTGATAAACTATAAGGAAAAAAATAGAATATGTAAAAAACTAATAAAATTTGCCAAACTAGAGACCGAGAGATTAATTGCCAAAGAGAGAAAAACTAACCCTAAAATATTCTTCAATTATATAAATAGTAAAAAATATAAATCTAAAGGAGTCGGCCCTCTACATAGAAATGGGGGGGTGTTGCAGGGAGCGACAAGGATAAAGCAAAACTATTAAATATTTTTTTCTCCACTATATTCACGGAGGAAAATAAACTGTCAGATGAAATGCAGAATGTAAAAGTAAATTCCCCATTAAAAGTGCCCTGTCTGAGCCAGGAAGAAGTACAACAGTGACTTAAAAAGATTAAAATAGACAAAATCGCCAGGACCAGATGGCATACACCCCCGTATCCTAAGGGAATTAAGTGATGTCATAGCCAGATCTTTATTTCTGATATTTACAGACTCTATACTGACAGGGAATTTTCCACAGGATTGGCGCATAGCAAATGTGGTGCCAACATTTAAAAAGGGTCCAAAAACAAAGCCTAGAAATTATAGGCCGGTAAGTTTAACATCTATTGTTGTTGTTATTTTGTTGAGTATCTCAATAATGAAAATAAGCAAATAACGCCATATCAGCATGGCTTCATGAGGGATCGGTCATGCCATCGAATTTATTCAGCTTCTATGAGGAGGTAAGTTCTAGACTTGACAGCGGGGAATCAATGGATGTCATATATCTGGACTTCTCCAAAGCATTTGACACTGTACCACATAAAAGGTTAGTATATAAAATGAGGATGCTCAGACTGGGAGAAAATGTCTGTATGTGGGTAAGTAACTGGCTGAGTGACAGAAAACAGAGGGTGGTTATTAACGGTAGATACTAAGATTGGGTCACTGTCACTAGTGGGGTAACTCAGGGGGTCAGTATTGGGCCCTATTCTCTTCAATAAATTTATCAATGATCTTGTAGAAGGCCTGCACAGTAAAATATCTATTTTTGCAGATGACACTAAACTGTGTAAAGTAATTAACACTGAAGAGGACGGTTTTCTGCTACAGAGGGATCTGGATAGATTGGAGGCTTGGGCAGAGAAATGGCAGATGAGGTTTAACACTGACAAATGTAAAGTTATGCAGATGGGAAGGAATAATGCAAGTCACTCATACATATTAAATGGTAAAACACTCGGTAACACTGACATGGAAAAGGATCTAGGAATTTTAATAAACAGCAAATTAAGCTGCAAAAACCAGTGTCAGGCAGCTACTGGCGAGGCCAATAAGATAATGGGTTGCATCAAAAGGGGCATAGATTTCCGTGATGAGAACATAGTCCTACCACTTTACAAATCAATAGTCAGACCACACATGGGAGTACTGTGTATAGTTCTGGGCTCCTGTGAACAAGGCAGACATAGCAGAGCTGGAGAGGGTTCAGAGGAGGGCAACTAAAGTAATAACTGGAATGGGGCAACTACAGTACCCTGAAAGGTTATCAAAATTAGGGTTATTCACTTTAGAAAAAAGACGACTCAGGGGAGATCTAATAACTATGTATAAATATATCAGGGGTCAGTACAGAGATCTCTCCCATCATCTATTTATCCCCAGGACTGTGACTGTGACAAGGGGACATCCTCTGCATCTGGAGGAAAGAAGGTTTGTACACAAACATAGAAAAGGATTCTTCACTGTAAGAGCAGTGAAACTATGGAACTCTCTGCCTGAGGAGGTGGTGATGGTGAGTACATAGTAACATAGTAACATAGTATATAAGACCGAAAAAAGACATTTGTCCATCCAGTTCGGCCTGTTTCCTACAAGTTGATCCAGAGGAAGGCAAAAAACCCCTGTGAGGCAGAAGCCAATTTTCCTCACTTAAGGGGAAAAAAAAATTCCTTCCCGACTCCAATCAGGCAATCAGAATAACTCCCTGGATCAACGACCCCTCTCTAGTAGCTGTAGCCTGTAATATTATTACACTCCAGAAATACATCCAGTCCCCTCTTGAATTCCTTTATTGTACTCACCATCACCACCTCCTCAGGCAGAGAGTTCCATAGTCTCACTGCTCTTACAGTGAAGAATCCTTTCCTATGTTTGTGTACAAACCTTCTTTCCTCCAGACGCAGAGGATGTCCCCTTGTCACAGTCACAGTCCTGGGGATAAATAGATGATGGGACAGATCTCTGTACTGACCCCTGATATATTTATACATAGTTATTAGATCTCCCTCAGTCGTCTTTTTTCTAAAGTGAATAACCCTAATTTTGATAACCTTTCAGGGTACTGTAGATCCCTCATTCCAGTTATTACTTTAGTTGCCCTCCTCTGAACCCTCTCCAGCTCTGCTATGTCTGTCTTGTTCACAGGAGCCCAGAACTGTACACAGTACTCCATGTGTGGTCTAACCAGTGATTTGTAAAGTGGTAGGACTATGTTCTCATCACGGGCGTCTATGCCCCTTTGATGCAACCCATTATCTTATTGGCCTTGGCAGTAGCTGCCTGACACTGGTTTTTGCAGCTTAATTTGCTGTTTATTAAAATTCCTAGATCCTTTTCCATGTCAGTGTTACCGAGTGTTTTACCATTTAATATGTACGGGTGACTTGCATTATTCCTTCCCATGTGCATAACTTTACATTTGTCAGTGTTAAACCTCATCTGCCATTTTTCTGCCCAAGCCTCCAATCTATCCAGATCCCTCTGTAGCAGAAAACTGTCCTCTTCAGTGTTAATTACTTTACACAGTTTAGTGTCATCTGCAAAAATAGATATTTTACTGTGCAGGCCTTCTACAAGATCATTAATAAATATATTGAAGAGAATAGGGCCCAATACTGAACCCTGAGGTACCCCACTAGTTACAGTGACCCAATCTGAGTATCTACCGTTAATAACCACCCTCTGTTTTCTGTCACTCAGCCAGTTACTTACCCACATACAGACATTTTCTCCCAGTCCGAGCATCCTCATTTTATATACTAACCTTTTATGAGGTACGGTGTCAAATGCTTTGGAGAAGTCCAGATATACGACATCCATTGATTCGCCGCTGTCAAGTCTAGAACTTACCTCCTCATAGAAGCTGATTAAATTTGTTTGGCATGACCGATCCCTCATGAAGCCATGCTGATATGGCGTTATTTGCCTATTTTCATTGAGATACTCCAAGATAGCATCTCTTAAAAACCCTTCAAACAGTTTACCAACAATAGATGTTAAACTTACCGGCCTATAATTTCCAGGCTCTGTTTTTGGACCCTTTTTGAATATTGGCACCACATTTGCTATGCGCCAATCCTGTGGAACATTCCCTGTTATTATAGAGTCCGTAAATATCAGAAATAATGGTCTGGCTATGACATCACTTAATTCCCTTAGGATACGGGGGTGTATGCCATCCGGTCCTGGCGATTTGTCTATTTTAATCTTTTTAAGTCACTGTTGTACTTCTTCCTGGGTCAGACAGGGCACTTTTAATGGGGGATTTATTTTTACATTCTGCATTTCATCTGACAGTTTATTTTCCTCAGTGAATATAGTAGAGAGAAAAATATTTAATAGTTTTGCTTTATCCTCGTCGCTCTCTGCAACACCCCCCTCATTGCTATGTAGAGGGCCGACTCCTTCAGATTTATATTTTTTACTATTTATATAATTGAAGAACATTTTAGGGTTAGTTTTACTCTCTTTGGCAATTAATCAATAAAGGAATTCAAGAGGGGCCTGGATGTATTTCTGGAGTGTAATAATATTACAGGCTACAGCTACTAGAGATGGGTCGTTGATCCAGGGAGTTATTCTGATTGCCTGATTGGAGTCAGGAGGGAATTTTTTTCCCCTTAAGTGGGGAAAATTGGCTTCTGCCTCACAGGGTTTTTTGCCTTCCTCTGGATCAACTTGTAGGAAACAGGCCGAACTGGATGGACAAATGTCTTTTTTCGGTCTTATATACTATGTTACTATGTAATACTTTTCTGCCATATGATAAATCACGATTTTGAAGTATGTCTAATTTATAATGTCTAAAGAAGGTATATCTGTTCTACCGAGGCCGAAGCATTCTCTGCCCATGAGGCCGAGACTGCTCTGGTAGAACGCGCTTTTATCCCCCTAGGGGGAGTCAGGTCCCTCTGACGGTAACAAAACTCGATGGTGCTTCGGATCCATCTGGCTATGGTACTTTTACTTGCTGCCGACTTCCTATGCTGGCCCTGATACTGAAGAAGGAGATGGTCCGATCTTCGGACTTCTTTTGAGACATTAGGTAAGTTAGCAGGCATCTTCTGACCTCCAAATTATGGTATTTCCTTTCAAGCTCTGATGATGGATTCTCACAGAAGGATGGAAGAGACACTTTCTGTTGGCGATGGAACTTAGAAGCCACCTTAGGTAGGAACATAGGGGTGTGTTTGAGGATAATACCATCTTCTAACACTGTGAGATAGGGTGCTCTACAGGAGAAGGCTTGGATTTCTCCTACTCTTCTGGCTGATGTTATCGCTAGTAAAAAAAAAAGTGTTTTTTAGAGTCAGGAGCTTGATTCAGAGTTCATGAAGAGGTTCAAAGGGTGTATCCATTAACACCTCCAATACAAGATTTAGGTCCCAAGGTGGAATGATGAAAAGAACAAATTGACATTGTCTAGATGCTCCTTTTATTAACTGCTTTATTACCAGTAAGTCTGCCAGCTTCACCTCAAAAAAACTGCTCAACTCTAAAACCTGCACCTTGAGGGTATTTGGTTTGAGACCTTTATCAAGGCCTGCCTGCAGAAAGTCCAGTATGATCTTAACCGTAGTATAATCTGTCTCCCACAAACTCTAAGAAGGCCTCCATGTTCTTTTGTAGATCCTGGAAGTTGTCTCCTTCTTACTGAAGAACAGAGTGGATATTACCGAATCAGACAGGCCTCTTCGTTTTAATGGGGTCTGCTCACTCTCAAGGCTATTAAGTGCAGTCTAGCTACGTCTGGATGAAACACCGGACCCTGCCGCAGTAGGCCTGGATACGCTGGGAGAGGCCAGAATTATCCTGCAGAAAGATTGAATAGGAGGGAAAACTAGGACCTTTTCGGCCAAAAGGGCGCAATCAGTATTAATTGTGCCTCTTCCTCCATTGCTTTTACTAATACTCTCAGAATTAGATTGTAAGGTGGAAAGGCATATAGCAGATCTTTGGCCACGGGCATGACAAGGCATCTACGATTAGTGGTTGATTCCGGCTGGAGAGGGAGCCGAATAATTTGAGCTGTTTCTTTGACTTGCAAAGAGATCCACTTTTGGATTCCCCCATGTCTCTGATATTTCCCTAAACATATTGGGGTCTAGCGACCTATCTCCCACCTTTAGATTCTCTCTGCTGAGATAATCTGCCACCTTGTTTTCTTCGCCCCTTAGATGGACAGCTACTAAAGACTACATTTTTCTCCGCCCAACAGAATTTTTTTTCTGACAGTTGTTGTAGTTATTCATAGAAAATTTGATATGAAGATTCCAGCATGCATGGTAGTTCAGAGAAGCTTCTGAATGGTAACTTCAGGTGCATAAAAAGGATGTCCAGCACTGCTTGGTTGTTTGGTGCAATATCTTCCTTTTATTTACGTGGCAACAAGATTTGTACAAACACACTGTACACCGTTAAAATTGACGCGTTTCGGACCCTGAGGTCCTTAGTCGACTAAGGACCCCAGGGTCCGAAACGCATCAATTTTACCGCTGTACAGTGTGTTTGTACAAATCTTGTTGCCATGTAAATAAAAGGAAGATATTGCACCAAACAACCAAGCAGTGCTGGACATCCTTTATGCACCTGAAGTTGATGTAGTTGTCTGCTTTTTGTGCCCCCTTGCTGATTTAAGTAGGCTACTGTTGTAGCATTGTCGGACAGTATTTTTATGTGATGGGATCTTATTGATGGATATAGAGACATAAGTACCCTAAAGACTGAAGTCAATTCTCTCATATTTGAACAGGCTGCGGCCATCTTTGGACTCGAGGTGCCCTGTACCACCTGAGCTCTTGTGTGGCGTCCCCATCCTCGGCTGCTGACGTCGGTTGTTATAAAGACCTGATCTGCTGGTCACCAAAAGACTCCTCTCTGAAGATTTTTCTTTATCTTCCACCAGAAGAGAGACATTTTTACTTTTGATGGAACTTTTACCTTTTTGTCTAAAGAATCCTGGTTTTCGTCCCAGGATTCCAAGAGAAACCTTTGCAGTGTCCTTGTATGGTGCTGGGCCCATTGGACCGCGGGAATAGTGGATGTTAGATACCCCAATAGCGTCATGATGTCCCTGATGGACACTCTTCTGGATTCGCAGAACAGCAAGATTTTTTGAGACCATCTGTTTCTCCGGAGGCAGAAAAGACATAATGTTGTGCGAATTTAACAGGATTCCCAGGAATTTCTTTTGATGGCTGGGGAACAGATCTGATTTATGAATATTTATTAGCCAGCCTAGCTCCACCAACTTTCCTTGGACCATCTTTAGATGTTTCTGAAGATCCTGAAGAGATGATCCTGCTATCAACAGGGCATCTAAATATGGGACAACTATTATCTCTTGGAAATGTAAATATCCCGTCACTTCGGCCATGATCTTTGAAAATATCCTGGGAGCTGATGAGAGCCCGAAAGGAAGTGCTTGAAACTGGAAGTGGTACTCGTGGCCCTTTAGCAGTATAGCTATTCTGAGGTATTTCTTGTATCCTCTGTGTATGGAAAAATGATAATATGCGTCTGAAAGGTCCATCGTTATCATGTAACAATCGCGAGACAGGAGATTCACTGTAGATCTGATTGACTCCATTTTGAATCTTTTGTAGGTCATGTATTTGTTTAATTTCTTTAGATTGAATATTAATCTGAAAGACTTGTTTGGTTTCTGTATAATAAATATGGGTGAATAAAAACCCCTTTGTGGCGAAACCAACCTCGCCACAGTGAACTGGAGAAGTCTAGTTGCCTGCCTCTTGCCTTCTGACTATGGCCCTGGGATGTATTGCCCGTTAAGAACTGATTTGGACTTATGGACTTTTATTGTACAGCGCTGGCCCTTTTAAAAACAGTATACGGACACATGGAAACTTTTTGGACAGGTAAAGCCATGCTGCCAAGGGATAATAAAGGGACCTCACCTAACCTTGTAACCCCCAGACGGATTCATGTGATTTTTACATATGTTGCTCCCCAAGTTATGCTGATCACAGAAATATAAGTTTTATCCGTATGTGATGTAAGATCAGGGAGTTATTAAAATGTATAAAACAGTGTAACTTTTCAGCTTGGAGATAATTGAGTAGACACAGTAATTGACTCAATTATCTCCTAAGCAGAGGTGAGGAATATGCTGAGTGTCTGTATTGTCCCATTGTATCTGATTGGCTGCTGTACTTGCATTGTATGTGTTGTAATGTGTTTATTGGTTGTTCTGCAAAACCCTGTGGGCTGTAATGTGTTTGGGAATTGGGAATAAAAGAGGCTGTATGGGCCAGTAAAGGAGAGTTCCTGCTTGACCCTCAAAACGAAGTGTCGTCTCGTTATTGGGGGGGATTTATTGTATGCTGTTCCAGTTTGACTGCTAGGAGTGTAAACCTCTTCGTATGGTTTTTCCTATTCGGCTGTTTACCGCATTCATATGCTTCTCCGATTTGGTGGTTGTGGTGTCGGCTAGAGCGCTTGGAATCCTCAAGAAGCGCTAGGAGCATCTTTCAACGGAGGTACCCAGTCGGGGTGGCTGTCGATCCGTTACACCCTTCTTTCCTGGTGTTTTGGGACCGGAACAACAAACCCTTTTGGCAAGAGAGATAGTATTTCTGATTCTAGGGCCTGCCGTTTTTCTGACTTCTTTAAAGGCCTGTTGAAGGGGAAATAATCGGGTGGAGGCGTGCTGAATTCGAGTTTATACCCCATGCTTATGGTATTTATAACCCATAGAGAGGATGAAGTTTTTTCTCAGGCCGAGGAGAACCTCTTTAATCTGCCTCCTACTTGAAGCCTGGCGTCATTGGGCAGGTTTTGTAGTGGATTCAGGGTTGAATAGGAATCCCCTTCCTCTGGAAGATTGCCACCTTCCAGAACTCTCCATTCTCTTCTGGTCCGGTCTAACCTTTCTTTGATTTCGAAAGGATCGGCGCTGCTGATAAAATCTTGACTCAGAAGGGAATCCTTTCTTCTTGTCTGATGCCTTGTCCAGAATGTCTTCAAGGACTGACCCAAACAATTTGTCCCCCTCACATGGAAAAGAGCATAGAGGACTTTTTGTACTAGCGTCACCTGACCATGATCTGAGCCATATAGCTCTTCGTGTGGCGTTGGAGAGGGCTGAGGATCTGGCGGAGAGTTTCACTAGGTCTGCAGATGCATCCGACAGAAAGTTAGAAGCCTGTTTTAAAATGGGTATTGAGGCCAGGATCTCCTCCCTTGGGGTTCCTGCTGCTAGGTGTTCCTCAAGTTGTGTTAACCAGACACACTAGGTCTTAGCATGGTTGTGTTTGTTTCCCATGCACGTTTTAAGAGACCCTCACATTTCTTATCTACCAGCACCACACCAGTGGGGGATACAACTTTGTGCTCTTTCTCCCCCTCCCAAAAGCAAAGTATGTACACAAAACTGGAATGAAGGCTTACCAGGCTTTGGGTGAAAGAAGGATCCACAGGCTTGCGGGACTCAGGAGAGTCCATTGGAGCCGACATGCTGTGTACGATGAAACGCCGGTAACGCATCGCTCCATGCTCCGCCAGTCCTCTGACATCACCCGCCACCGGAAGTGATGCACAGAGGCAGGCGCGCAATCCCTCGTTCCCCGCAACGAAGGAGCAGGTGAACGGAAGCCCGGGGCTGCCTTCATGGAAGGATTTATGCCAAAAGGTATGAGGATAGAGGAAGAACCTCACCGAACCCTACCTCTGCACGGCTCTCCCAAGCTGGGGCAATAGTACCAGGCCGTGCGAACCAACTTAACCCCTGACGCCGCAGGAGCGGCTTCTACGCATCCCGAGGACAGGAAACAACAAACTGAAGCAGGTAAGGGAAGGGGGCCTTTTAAACTTGAGGATCTTGTTGTTTCCTGTCCTGGGAAGGCAGGGACACCCTCTTGGAGTGCCGCTGTGGAGGTGCCGGGTAAAATACAAGAATTACCTGACTAAAACAGTGGTGGCCAAAAACATCACGATCTAATAGTAGACAGTGGGGCATAACTAGGCCAGGTTGGCCCCCACCTTGAGCAACTTCCCTGCAACCACCACCCAATCAGTCATTTTAAATACATACAAATAAAACATTTCATAGTGATGGACAAAAAGCGCTGAATGTCCCCTTAGTTCCCCACACCAAAGTTATCTCCCCTAAGAGTCCCTTTCACAGTAGAATTCCCGTTTAGTGCCCTCAGGAGAATGCCCCCTTGATGTCTCCAAACAGTAGTTATGCCCCCTTAGTGCCCCCACACAGTAGGTATGCCCCGTTAGTGCCCCCACACAGTAGTTATGCCCCTTACAATAATGCTTCCCCTTAGTGGCCCCACACAGCAGTTATGCCCCCTTTGTGTCCCCTTCTACAGTAGTGTTGTCCCTTAGTGCCCCTTACAGTAGTGAAGCTCCTTATACTGCTTATACTTTGAATAAAGTAACACAGAGCACATCATGCTACTCCCAACAGCAGACGTGATGTGATGACTTTATCTCTCCTGCTGAGGAGAGCGCACAGGCCGGGGGATTATCTCTGCTCTGTGTGCTCTCCCTCTCAGCCCAGCAGGTACAATGACATCACTGTATCACACCTGCTGCTGGGAAGAGTGCAGGCCGGGGAATGAGACCTGGGCTATAATGGATGACAGATACAGCAGCTGGACTCGGAGGGAGGAGAGTAGAATGGACGGCAGGAAGCACAGTCCTGTCACTGGATGGCACGCTCCAGAAAATCTTCCTTTTATTCATGGATTAATATTAAGTGTCTGCGATTCATATATAAACACCATCCAATGATAATGAAAATTCTATCACTACAGATGAACTATTTCTAGATATTAATTTCAGGTGTAATTCTGATGAGTCAATCAGAAGAATCAATTAGGGAATGTTAAATAATATGTGATCCAGTATTACTTGGTATTTAATGTAGAGATTTATTATACTGAACACTGACACCATTTATACTGATACAAAAGGGAATGGAAGGTCCCACCAGATACCAACCGCCATCTGACCAATGATTGGCCATAAAATCTGTCAGATAATCTGGTGGTGGAAATGCACCTTTACATATAAACAGCAGATCTTGATGCATTCAGCATGGCAGAACATTCCTCAATCATTAATAACCCCATGGATAGCATGTCAAGGCGTGTGGGTGCATTTATTCATACATGTGTAAGAAATACAGATTAATACAGATTTTTAAGAATTTTTAGGAAAATAATGTAAGCCATATATTGTGTAGTATAGTGTACAAGTCTCTCCGTATGTGATATTTATTTTTGTTCCTTTATACTTTCATATATACTCATCTAGGGCTGTTTCAATAGCAAAATTTTCATTCGGTTTCGATAAAAAAGTATTGGGATACTCGATACCATGCAATAAAAATAAAACAGCAAAAAAGCTGGAATCATTCCATAGTTTATGGAACGTCTGGCCCATAATCGAACAGTCCTATCCTATTTTTTTGGGGGGGACAAAGTGACAATAAATAAATAAAATGCGAATCGCGCAGTTTTTATTCATTTTTTTTTCTGTTATGGTGTTCACCACATAGGAGATTTTTTTATATATATTTTAATTGTTTGGACTTTTCGGACGTGGCAATATGTGATATGTTCATTTATCGTTTATATATTTTATATGTAAAATTGGGAAACGGGGTAATTTAATTTTTATTTAATAACTATTTTTCCCCTCAGGGGCTAGAACCTGAGAATGTTTAATTCCTTGTCCTATTCACCCTAATAGAGCTCCATCAGGGTGAATAGGATCTCACACTCTCCCTGCTGCATAGTGCACAGCTTCAGCAGCGTCCTGGCTGCTATGGTAACAGATCGGAGCCCCAGGATTACACTGCTCGGGCTCCGTTCAGAAGCCGCCACTGCATCACCAATGGGTGAGGAGGGGGGGGGGGGACGACCCTGGGGCCACTGCCACCAATGTTTTTAATACTGGGATGGGGTGGGCGTACTGCGCCACCAATGATAATTAACGTCTAAGGCTGCATTCACATTCCACGGTCCGTGTGATACCGGACTTGCAACTTGCTTAGTGTAGAAGTGCACAGCGTCATAGCAACCACAATGCGCTTCCTGCTGCCGCCGCCGCAGTGCTGTGATACACTTGGATAGATCATACGAGTGCACCACTGCGCAGCAGTCGCAGGAAGCGCACGGCATCATAGCAACCAATGACGCTGTGCACTTCTACAATAAGCAGGGTGCCAGTCCGGTATCACACGGACTGTGGAATGTGAATGCAGCCTTAGACTGTAATTATCATTGTTGGCGCAGTGCGCCCGCCCCTCTCTCTCCAAATTGGTGGCAGCGGTAGCAGCAGCACAGGGGGAGGAAGGGACTGCTTCCTTCTCCCCTGTGCTGCTGAGGAAACGTGGTGTGTGCAGAGAGCAGTGCCTGCCATGTTCTCTGATACTGGGCTGTGCAGTAGATAAAAGGGAAATCCTGGTATCGTACCGATACCAGCACAAAAGTATCAATTGGGTATCAAATTTGCGATACCCAAAACAACCCTATACTCATCAATAATAATAATAATTGTAATATCATTATTCCCACATTGCACAATATATCTATTTATTTCTATAAGCAGAATCTTAGAGACCGCTCTGCTTTACTTAGTGGTCACTACTCACCTGGGCGGTTATCTGTAGGAATGTCCTCTGTACTCTGCTCATCGCCCCTCACATCTGTCTCTGGAGGATTAATATTGTTCAGATCTTCACCCGGATTCACAAGCTGTGAAAGAAATATTGTAGAAGTCATCAGACGGTTGGAGAAGTCGTGTGGAAGTCGTGTGAAAAGACGACCAAAAATGATCGGACAGCAGGAGTTATCGGACCCAAATATCTGCAGGTCTCCTGTATAAATCCAATCTGATTGCTTCATTATTCCATAAGAAGCCACCGTGACGTGGTACTTGGGCCCGACATACTTTTGATTAAAAATGTGCACTAAGTGCTTCCTTCATTCCATTTTTTGGAATGAGCCCCTTTTCTTATTTTTTGCTCTTAGTTTATTATGTATTGTGCAACCATATTTTAACCAACCTTGTTTGCCTTATGGCTATGCACTTGTGAGTGTAGATGCATATCTGCTCAGTCTGAACTCTGTCTTATAGTATATATTGTGGGTGGCGCCTCTTTTGGACTGAGCAACACCCAAGTACCTGGGACTTCTGAGCACAAAAGCAATTTAGCTGGTTCCTGCAGTGCCCTGAATAAAAGGAGACTGGTAAGTTCATGAGAGGCAGTATCTGTAATGTTAGGGACCCTTGTGCGGAAGTCACCGTGACGTGGTACTTGGGCCCGACATACTTTTGATGTGTGAATGAGGCATTACTGTGTGCAGTGCCCCGCATCTCTCTCCTCCTTCTCATTCCATTTGGGCCTCTTACAGCTAAACTTAAAAACTTGAACTTTCATCACTGGTGAAAACTATTTACATAGCTCAAAATTTAGGGTTTATTGGTCCCAATAAACATTCAAAATGTCAGCGTCACCTGGCCATCCTGTGTAATGAGGCATCCTCTTTCTTTTAGATCCAAACCAGCATGTAACTCAGCATTGCACCCGCACTGAATCCTGACCCATTCATTTTGCCCGTGTGAACCCAGCCTAAGAGCGGGCACCCCACGCGAACCCCCTCTTTAGTACGCCACTGGTGCGTCTACTGAAGGAAGTATTTTTGTTTTACTTAAAGCTGCAGCGCAGCGGTGGGACAAGTCGCAAATGGTGATAAGACAGCGGTGGGACAAGTCGCAAATGGTGATAAGACTTAAAAGTCTTATCGCCATTTGCAAATTCCTGGTTGCATTGGCGACCATTTTGGTTGTCATCTGGACCACTGATCTAAATGTGCTAAAATAGAATCTGTGGTAGGATCTTGGTACTGCCATTCTGACAGTAAGGAGACACCAGAAGACAGCACCCTAGACTATAAAATCTTTGAAGATGATGATTCATTTATCTCGTGATGTTCATGTTCAAGCTGACAATCCGGGCACAACTATGGTTGACCATTTGTAGTATTGCATGGTCCCAGCTAAGACCTCTCAGAAAACTGTTATGCCTCTCTTATGCAGCCATAAAACATCTGCAGCATTTGACAGGGGAGACCATCTAAATAGTCTATACAGGCAGAAAATAGTGAGAAGATCCAGACAACATGTAACGTCTATGGTCACCTGTAATCCTGCCATCTCCATCTTACTCATTATACAAGTATAAAACATATAATTCTGGTGGATAAAACAAGACTGAAGACAAGATCTTCACAGCCTTCTACAGATCATAGGGGACATTTCATGAGACCTTATCTCCATCTACCTGATCATCCTGTGGGACATTGTGATGTTCTTCTGACCAATCCTGTAGAAGAAGAGGACTGCGACATCTCTCCGGTGTTCTTCTCTTCTTCTTTACTGTAGGAAATACATCCAGTGACTGAATTCATCCCTTACATACAGATAATGAGAGGACGTGTGTATTTAGTCATGTCTATTACCTGGGGATGTGAGGGGTCGGTGATCCTCCACCATGATGTCCTTGTACAGATCTTTGTGTCCTTCTAAATACTCCCACTCCTCCATGGAGAAATAGACGGTGACATCCTGACACCTTATAGGAACCTGACAACACAATGATACGGTCATCACCCAGATCCCTTCATAGCGTTCCTGTATAATGTCCCAGCATTCCCAGCAGTGTCACCTCTCCAGTCAGCAGCTCAATCATCTTGTTGGTGAGCTCTAGGATCTTCTCTCTATAGGTTTCCTCATGTATCAGGGGGTGAGGTGGAGGCTCCATGATTGGGCTCAGGGTTCTTCCCCATCCTTCAGACACAGGGTCCTGACAGCGCTCACTAGAGGTCTTCTTCACTACTGTGTAGTCCTGGTTATGGAGAGACACAGTAATAAATATCACTCCGTACATCTCCAGAGTCCCTCACCTCTCCAGTCATGTCCATCTGTTAGTAACATAGATAAGATGATGTAATGTGACATCATCAGAACCTCTCACCTCTCCAGTAAGCCGGAAGAGGATCTCTAGGGTGAGATTTATTATCCTCTCCGCCATCTTGTCCCGGTCCATCCTTGCGAGGTCAATCAGAAGAAGGATCTTATATAGAAGATCTCCACTGAGCGGATCCTATATTGTAGGAACCTGAATGTAAAGAAGATGAGACGATGGAAAATCCTACAAAATCTAATGTAAAATACAATAACTGGAGATAAGAGGAGACATCAGAGGAGATAATAAAGTGTAGATGTTGTGTTCTCTCTTTTTATATGGATCAAAACATGTGTGAGGTCAAGGCAGTTTCATGATGTGTCATAAAATCCAATATATATAAAATACAAAACATCCAAGTTGCTCAACAAGTCATAAAACAGGGAATAAAATAAAAAATAAAAAAAATTGAATAAAATTAAGATAGACATGCAGAGCGAACTAACACCCCGGAATGAAGATCATATTAGCCCTTTTACACGACATGTGTCTATTTTATTCATATTTTTTTATTCCCAGTTTTATGACTTGTTGATCAACTTGGAGGTTTTGTATTTTCTATATATTGGATTTTATAATCTAGATAATTTCTATGTTTAATTTGTTGGTATATAGGACAACTGAAAAAAATCGCAGGGTGTGCATTGTGAATGACTAGAATACTACACGGTCCGGCCCGGGTTCTGATATCAGCACAGCTCCGGATAAGGAGCGACTGGTCCCTCATTTTTATACTATTACAACCACTGAGGAACAAAACGTACAGTTTCGAAATGTGTCTGGTGTAACTGCGGTATTAATCCACCGAGTGCGGCACCAACCTATTGAGAGGAATAAACTTATCCTTCATACCATTCTGGACATTGAAACAGCAGAAGTTGTGGTTCCCATATCCCTACTACACACGCGAAAGTAAGTGTGCCGACACACAAGAGAACTATAGGATCCAGCAGCGCATCGAGATCATAGGTGAGCGGAGGTCATCAATATCAGATCGGGGGGAGGGGTCCGACACCTGGCTCCCTCAGTTGATCAGCTGTATGCCCCTGCCGTCTCCCATCTCTCTTCCTGCTTGCCATAAACATGACAGCGGAGAGCAGGACAGGAGACGGCGTGCGCCTTCTCCTCATACAGCTGACCTGTGGGGGTGCCGGATGTTGAATCCCCGGCAATCCGATACTGATGACCTATCTTGAGGATAGGACATCTATATTAAAAGCCCGGAGAACCCCTTTATTAAGTAGGTTTGGAAAATTTGCGTATTGTTAAGAATTGTTTCTAAACTTCTAAGCCTGTTCTAAAAAAATAAAATTACATTTACAGAATGAGGAACATAAAGCAGACATATGGGGGATGTAAAGTAATAACTAGTTTACGAGGTATCACTATCTGACGGAAAAGCAAAGAAAGATATAATTACTTACCGGTAATTGGATTTTCCATGTAGCCTCACAACGGCACTAAGCAGGAGGGTTTCCCTGCCCCCAGGAACAGGAAACAACGTGGAGACCAATCTTTAAATGCCTCCTCCCCTGATCCTTCTCCAGTAAGTATCCGAAGACTCAAGATGATGCTAAACATAACAATTTATTAAACCATAGCATATAAAGTTTCATTGAAACAAGAATCAAAACAAAGAACATTTAAGGGTGGGAAATACCAGTGCCGTTGTGGGGCTACATGGAAAATCCAATTACCGGTAAGTAATTATATCTTTTCCAATGCGCCCCACAACGGCACTAAGCAGGAGGATTAACAGGAAAAAAAAAACTTCTATTCACGGTGGGACTACGGCCGACAGAACTTTACGGCCAAAGGAGAGGTCTGAGTTGGAAGTGATATCTAGCTTGTAATGCTTGAAAAAAAGTGTTGGGACAGGACAAGGTTGCAGCCTGACATATTTGGCTCAGGGAAGATGAAGCACTTTCCACCCATGATGCTGAGGTGGCTCTGGTTGAATGAGCCTTTAACTGAGAATGCGGGGAAACGTTTCTTTCCCCGTAGGCTCTAGAAATCGTTGACTTTATCCATCTGGATATAGTCATCTTTGAGGCTCCCTGGCCTTTGTTCTTCCCTGCAAACTGGACCAGTAGACGGTGAGATTTTCTGAAGTCCTTGGTTGCTTTCAAGTAGGTCAGGACACATCTCCTAACATCCAAGTTGTGAAACTTCAGTTCTTTTTCTGTTTTAGCCTGTGGGCAGAAACTTTGTAAAGATATTTGTTGGTCACAATGAAATTTTGAGAATACTTTCGGAAGAAAAGAAGGTTTATGTTTCAGAATTATCCTGTCTTCTAGAATGGTCAGGTATGGTGGACGGCAGGACAGGGCTTGAATTTCCCCAATTCTCCTAGCTGAGGTAATGGCAATTAAAAAAGCAGTCTTCATAGAAAGCAGATTGAGAGGAATCTCCGAAATAGGTTCAAAAGGGGGTTCCAAGAGAGCAGATAGAACTAAATTAAGGTCCCAGGGAGGTACGAAGGAACGAATCCTAGGTTTTAGCCTGTTAGCCCCCCTAAGGAATCGCTTCATGAGCGGAGCCTCTGCCAGCTTGGATTCCAAAAAGGCACCTGAACTTTTAAGGTACTAACTCTTTGACCACCGTCAAGACCCCTCTGGAGAAACTCTAAAACGGTCTTAATCTCTGGTTTTCCAGAAGGATCCCAAACCTGCCCTGAAAACCGTAAAAAGGCTTTCCATACTCTAAGATATATCTTAGAAGTGATAGGTTTTCGGCTAGAAAGAAGGGTGTTAATTACTGCTTCTGATAGTCCCTTTGATCTCAGAAGGGAGTGCTCAGCTTCCAAGCCATCAGGTTCAGATGTCAGGCCTCCGGATGAAGCACAGGCCCCTGGCTTAGGAGGTCCGGGATTAGTGGAAGTCTCCAGAAATTTCCTTTTGCAAGGGATAACAGAAGGGGAAACCACGTTCTTCTTGGCCAGAACGGGGCCACCAAGATCACTTCTCGTTTCTCCTGGATAACTTTTGCCAGAGTTCTGGGTATCAGAGATATCGGGGGGAAGGCGTAAAAGAGTTCTTCCAGCCAGGGTACCGAAAATGCATCTACCTCGAGTGGGTTGTCCCAGAGGGAGAAGAAGCGATCCACCTGCTTGTTCTTCCTGGAGGCAAAAAGGTCTAATGCTGGCGTGCCCCACTTATCGCACAGGAGTCGAAAGATCTTTTTGTTCAAACACCATTCTCCTGACTTTAGGGGTTGTCTGTTCAGGAAATCTGCTAGTAGATTCTCTTTCCCTTTGAGTTTAGCTGGGGTTGAGCCCATGAGAATATAAGGTATGCTGTGTGGTTTAGGTTCTTGCTTCTTGTGCCTCCCTGCTTGTTTATGTAGGCCACAGCAGTCCTGTTGTCGGACAATATTTTGACATCTCTCTGGCGAATGATCGAACTGAAGGCTTTTAGAGCTAACCATATTGCCCGAAGTTCTTTCATGTTCGATGACAGGTGAAGTTCTGACTGTGCCCAGAGACCCTGAGCCACTTGGTTTTGGCAGTGGGCCCCCCAACCTTGGTAGCTTGCGTCGGTGGTAATCACAATCGGGATAGTCGGTCTCCAGTAGACCCCCTTTGTCAAGTGCTCTTTTATAAGCCACCAGGTGACAGAAGCTTTTACATGGACTGGTAATGATACTCTTCTGTCTAACGACAACGCGCTTTTGTTCCAGGATGTCAGAAGGAACTGCTGGAGTGGTCTGCTGTGAAATTAGGACCAATTCACCGAGGGGATGTTGATATCATCAGACCTAAGATTGCCATAATCTGTCTGAAGAAGACTGTTTTTAAGGCGCAAAAAGAGCGGATTCTGAGTCTCAGGTGCCGTATCTTTCTTTCTGGCAGAAAGGACATCATCCGTCTTGAATCTAACAGAACCCCCAAGAATTTATTTTTTTGACATGGAATGAGATTTGATTTTTCTAGGTTTAGAAGCCAACCTAGGGACTGAAGAGTGTGTGTCACCCGTTGAAGGTTTTGGAGAATGGATTCCAGATTTTGAGCAGCAATCAGGAAATTGTCCAGATAGGGTATAAATAGTATCTGCTGCTGGTGGAAAAAATGCTGAGACTTCTGCCATTATCTTTGTGAACTCTCGAGGGGCAGCCGATAGTCCAAATGGGAGAACTTGGAACTGTAGATGGATAAGATGATCGTTGTGGTGGACAGTGAACCTTAAGTATTTTTGATGCTCCCTGTAAATTGGAATATGGTAATAGGCATCGGTTAAATCTAGGGTTACCATATAGCAGTTTTGGATGAGTAGATTGATGGAGGATTTGATGGTCTCCATCTTGAACTTTTTGTAGGCAACATGTTTGTTGAGGTCCCTCAAGTTTTTAATTGCTCGGTAAGAGCCGTTTGGTTTTGTCACTAGAAAAATTGGAGAGTAAAAACCGCCCCCTCCTGCCCGGAGGTACTGGTGTTGCTGCCTTTTTTAGAAGTAGTATCTGTGCCTGTTGATTTAAGAGCAACTGTTTTTGCGTGCTCAATTTTTTGTTTATAAGGAACCTTTTTGGGGGAGCTGAGGCGAATTCTATTTTGTACCCTGTAGAGATTAGATCCAGAACCCAGGGTGAGTTTGTAATTTTTTTTACCAGGCTGGTAAAAAATTTGAAAGCCTTCCCCACTGGACTTCTGGCGTCATTGTCCAGCTTGTTTGGATGATTTATCAGGGTTGAACAAAAACTTCTGCCACGGCCTCTAGAGGACTGCCAGGTATTAGAGTTCTCTCTTTTTTGGGGGTCTGGTCTGCCCTTTCCTTGAGCACAAAAGGAACGTCCATTATGAAAGAATTTTGACTCTGACAGGAAGCCCTTCTTCCTATCAAAGGCTTTGTCCAGGATATCGTCCAGGACTGGGCCGAAGAGTCTATCGCCTTCACAGGGGATATTACATAACTTTTTCTTTGACGTGTTGTCCCCAGACCAGGATCTTAACCAGACTGCTCTTCGGGCGGAATTTGCTAAAACGGCTGATCTGGCAGATAATCTGACTAAATCCGCCGAGGCGTCAGACAAAAAGTTTGGAGCCTGCTTTAGGACGGAAGGGAGGCTAGAATGTCATTCATAGGGGTGCCCGCCTGTAAGTGCTCTTCTAACTGGGACAGCCATAAGGATAAAGTCCTAGCGGTGCAGGTGGCTGCAATACTGGGGCATAGCATAGCTGTGCATGTATCCCAGGACTTTTTTAGGATGGATTCACATTTCTTATCCATTGGATCTCGCAGGAGACCCACATCCTCAAAAGGGTGAGAGGATTTTTTCGAAATCCTGGCCACTGGAGCATCAACCCGCGGAGTTTTATCCAAGTGGGCCAAATCCGCTTCACTAAAGGGATATTTACGTTTAAACATTTTTAAGGTCCCTGATCTTTCTTGGGCTCCTTCCACTCACTTGCAATACATTTTTTTATGTTTTCATGAACCGGAAACACTCGCCTCTTTTTATCAGCCAAACCTTTGAACATCTGGTCCTGAATTGACGGCAGTTGTTTTGTCTGTTCAATGTTAATGGCCGCCCTGATTGTTTTTAATAGAGTCTGTATCATCCATAGAACAAAGAGGTTTGCCAGAATTGTCATCGGAAGAGTCAGAGTCTGAATCCGAAGACACTTCCCCTTCATCAAAATCAAAGTCTGAGTTCGGTGGAATGTCAGGAGTGGATTTTGAGGTGGAAGGGGCTTGTGCCAGGGAGGCTATCCGGGTCTCAATGGCGGAGGAGACTTCCTCTTTAATTATGGATCTGAGATTGTCCACTAGGGAAGGCGTTTCTTCCGCCATAATCTTGTGTGTACATTTTTGACATAAGGATTTTTTGGAATGGCTGCCCAGTTGTTTTTTGCAAATGGCACATTTCTTCTTTATAGAAGATTCCCCAGATCTGGGCTTCCCCTATAAATAGAAAGAAAAAACTCCTTTTAGAAAAGCAAAAGGACTTTTTTCTATCTGAAGGAACCAACACCAAGGATAGGGCCCCCAGTGACAAAATAACGGTCAGTGTGGGATAAAACAGTGCAAGGTTCTCCCCAAGGAGGAAGCTTACCGGGCTTGGGGTCTTTGGAGGTTCTATAGGTAGATCGGCTGGCAGAGACATGGTGGCTGAAGCACTCCTTCTCTCCTGGTCTGTGGCCGCGTCGGACGCCGAATCCTACCTCCAGTCGGCATTTTGAAGAGTAACTTCCGGGTCCCGTGGTCCCGCGCGCACCGCTGACGCAGCACCCACCCACGTGACCAGATTCTCGCGAGATGTCGGCCCTGGCATCTCGCAATGCTGACTCCTCCACATGCAGCCCGGAAGAGTAACCGCGTCGCCCAGGGTTGCCTGTCATACACAGAGCTTACACCAAAGATGCCAGACGGGCCCCTGTCTTGCCCCGTGGCCCGAAATCCTGCTAAGGCCCTCCTGACCACCCAGCAAGGGAAAGAGGTAAGCTTCTAGGCCGCGCGAACACAATCCTGGAGCAGGAGGAACCCTGCTCCCGTCTCCACTTCATCCCAGAGGAACAGGAAACAACTGGAGAAGGATCAGGGGAGGGGGCATTTAAAAATTGGTCTCCACGTTGTTTCCTGTCCCTGGGGGCGGGGTAACCCTCCTGCTTAGTGCCATTGTGGGGCGCACTGGAAATTTTTTTTTTTGAAAACTGAATTTTTCCAATTTTTTTCTGAAGGGGTTAATGCAGGGAAATCTAACTGCAGTTTGTCCGTCATTTCACCATCACACATAATAAAGATGGCGGTTTGATACCTACATGGTCTGCACGGCTGATCAGTGGAGAAGACATCTGGAGGGTCAGGATGCGGACTCTGACACCGGAGGGATTGAATGAAGAAATTCAAGGTATTGCAGAATTTCTCCCTGTTTCCCCGGGTCATTCTGCCCTTCCCCAATATGGAGCATTAATACTCCTCCTCATGTGCGCATGCGCTGCACTCTGCTTGGCTCCTCCTCCCTTGTGCTGGCGTAGTGAGCACGAGACCACCGCTTTCTGTCCCACTTACCTCCTTGCTTCCTGAGTGTCCTCCTTGGCGCTGGGGATGGGGTTTCCTTCCTGAGTGTATGCGCATGCGCCACAAATACATGGGGAGTATTATAGTGCCTTGCAAAAGTATTCACCCCCTGGACTTTTTTTGTATTTTGGTGCCTCAGAAGCTGGAATTAACATGGATTGTTTGAGGATTTGCATCATTTAGTTTACATAACACGTCCACTTTAAATTTAAAGATTTTTTTTTTTATTGTGAAGCACAACAAATAGGACAAAATTACCGAAAAAGTCAATGTGCAGAACTATTCACCCCCCTAAAGTCAGTACTTTGTAGAGCCACCTTTTGCGGCAATCACAGCTCGAAGTCGCTTTGGATTTTTGCCCATTCCTCCTTGCTGCTCCAACTCCTTCACGTTGGACAGTTTGCGCTTGTGAACAGCGATCTTTAAGTCTGACGACAGATTTTCTATTGAATTGAGATCTGGTCTGTGACTCGGCCATTCCAACACATTTCCATGTTTCCCCTTAAAGGGTTTCTGTCATCAGAATTAACCCTATTAAACAAGCTGACATAAGCGATGGTCTAATGTCAGCTGAAGCTAACTAGCCTATTCGTACTTGTATCTATGCCCCGTTAATCCCAAAATCAAACTTTTATAATATGCTAATTAGCCTCTAGGTGCAGGGGGGGCATTGTTTCTGCACCTAGAAGCTCTGTTCTCCTACCTCCGGACGCGCCCCACTGCACCTGATTGACAGGGCCAGGCAGCCTTGGTCTCCTAATGCAGGCGCTGTCTGCCATGTATCTCGCACCTGCGCCGCCCCGTTCAGTATTTTGTGCAGGCGCAGTGAGTGAAGGACGCTCTATGGAGCGTACGGCTTATTGTCGTCCTATGTACAGAACCTCCAGTCTCTGCTGTGGAACTCTGCAGCTCCTCCAGGGTTACCTCAGGTCCCTGTGCTGCCTCTCTGATTAATGCCCTCCTTGCCCGGTCAGTGAGTTTTGGTGGGTGGCCGTCTCTTGGCAGGTTTGCTGTTGTGCCATGTTCTATTTGATGGTGCTCCTGGGGATCATCAAAGATTTGGATATTTTTTATAATCTAACCCTGACTTCTCAACAACATTGTCCCTTACTTGTTTGGAGAGTTCCTTGGTCTTAATGGCAGTGAATGGTCAGTGATGCCTCTTGCTCAGGTGTTGCAGCCTCTGCTGTGTATATGTAATAACAGATGATGTGACACTCAGATTGCACACAGGTGACATCATGTCACTAATTATGTGACTTCTGGAGGTAATTGGTTGCACCAGAGCTTTTTAGGGGCCTTCTAACAAAGGGGGTGAATACATACGCAGAGGCCAATTTTCTGTTTTCTATTTCTAAACAATAGTGTTATTTATATATTTTCCTCACTTCACCAACTTAAACTATTGTGTTCTTATCATCACATAAAATTCAGATTAACAAAACATTGAATTTAAGGCTGTAATGTAACAAAACACCAAAAAAGTTAAGGGGGTGAATACTTTTACAAGGCACTGTATATTATACACAGATATAAAAGGCTTCTCACACACAGCAGCGCCAAACCCAAGATGAAGGCAGCAGCTGAAACCCGTATCGGGGAGGACACATCCCATACAGATGTCTGTCATATGGGTTGGTGATTTTACTATTGTTTATTTCAGTCACTTAACTTGTGAATTTCCTTTCGCCGTTCTATGATTTCTGTTTCGTCAGCGCCTCACACTGGAGACCAGTGCACTTCCTCTCCATTATTAGTAATACTCTATTTATTAATACCTTTTTGGAGCCGTTATATCATATTTATCATCTACGAGCAGAATTACCGGCTTCACACCGTCCCCCCCATAACAGTGGCATCCACAGTGCCCCCATAACAGTGGCATCCACAGCACCCCATAACAGTGATATCCACAGCGCCCCCATAACAGTGACATCCACAGACCCCCATAACAATGCCATCCACAGCGCCCCCATAACAGTGTCATCCACAGCGCCCCCATAACAGTGACATCCACAGCGCCCCCATAACAGTGACATCCACAGTGCCCCCATAACAGTGACATCCACAGCGCCCCCATAACAGTGACATCCACAGCGCCCCCATAACAGAGGCATCCACAGTGCCCCCATAACAGTGACATCCACAGTGCCCCCATAACAGTGACATCCACAGCGCCCCCATAACAGTGACATCCCCAGTGCCCCCATAACAGTGACATCCACAGCGCCCCCATAACAGTGTCATCCACAGCGCCCCCATAACAGTGTCATCCACAGCGCCCCCATAACAGTGACATCCACAGCGCCCCCATAACAGTGACATCCACAGCGCCCCCATAACAGTGACATCCACAGCGCCCCCATAACAGTGACATCCACAGCGCCCCCATAACAGTGACATCCACAGCGGCCCCCATAACAGTGACATCCACAGCGGCCCCCATAACTGTGACATCCACAGCGGCCCCCGTAACAGTGACATCCACAGCGCCCCCATAATAGTGACATCCACAGCGCCCTCATAACAGTGACATCCACAGCGGCCCCATAACAGTGTCATCCACAGATCCCCCATAGCAGTGACCTTCACAGTGCCCCCATAACAGTGACCTCCACAGTGCCCCCATAACAGTGACCTCCACAGTGCCCCCATAACAGTGACCTCCACAGCGCCCCCCAACACAGTGACCTCCACAGCGCCCCCATACACAGTGACCTCCACAGCGCCCCCCAACACAGTGACCTCCACAGCGCCCCCCAAAACAGTGACCTCCACAGCGCCCCCCAAAACAGTGACCTCCATAGCACCCCCAAAACAGTGACCTCCACAGCGCCCCCCCAAAACAGTGTCCTCCACAGCGCCCCCCCCAAAACAGTGACCTCCACAGGGTCCCCCCAAAACAGTGACCGCCACAGCACCCCCCCAAAACAGTGACCTCCACAGCTACCCCCCAAAACAGTGACCTCCCCAGCGCCCCCCCAAAATAGTGACCTCCACAGCGCCCCCTCAAAACAGTGACCTTCACAGCGCCCCAAAACAGTGACCTCCACAGCGCCCCCTCAAAACAGTGACCTCCACAGCGCCCCCCCCCAAAACAGTGACATCCGCAGTGCCCCCATAACAGTGACATCCACAGGGACCCCGGCTCAAAATCATTTAACCCTTTAAAAACACCAGTTACTTATTGAAATCAGTGACAGTGTCCGTCTGTCCACTTTGCTGCCAGTTCTTGTACCAGAACCTGTTTGGGCTGAACTCCCCTGCATATGGTGCGGGCACCACCCTCTGTATGCCGCCAGTGTCAGATCAGTGCCCGAATCCATTTCAGTCTTCAAATCACACTTTTCTGCCCATTTTGTGCCCGTCTTTTGTATTTTAATGCTGCTTTCACCCGATTTCCCCTCGGGACGCTCACTGCAACTTCTGAATAAGAAACCAACTTCAGCCTTGTGTCCTGTATTTATATATCCTTGGGGGGCGTGATCCTCTTCTTGTAGTGCCACTCATTTTTATCCAGTCATGTTTTTAGTGATTGTTAGAAAAGTATGAATTTTTATGTTTTGGGCGTTCCAGACCCTTCCTCCAGTCCACGTCTCTGAGATCTCCTGGATATGTCTTCTATATAACGCCCCCTGCTCCAGTCCACGTCTCTGAGATCTCCTGGATATGTCTTCTATATAACCCCCCTTCTCCAGTCCACGTCTCCGAGATCTCCTGGATATGTCTTCTATATAACCCCCCTCCTCCAGTCCACGTCTCCGAGATCTCCTGGATATGTCTTCTATAGAACGCCCCCTCCTCCAGTCCATGTCTCTGAGATCTCCTGGATATGTCTTCTATATAATGCCCCTTGCTCCAGTCCACGTCTCTGAGATCTCCTGGATATGTCTTCTATATAACGCCCCTGCTCCAGTCCACGTCTCTGAGATCTCCTGGATATGTCTTCTATATAACGCCCCTGCTCCAGTCCACGTCTCTGAGATCTCCTGGATATGTCTTCTATATAACGCCCCTCCTCCAGTCCACGTCTCTGAGATCTCCTGGATATGTCTTCTATATAACGCCTCTGCTCCAGTCCACGTCTCTGAGATCTCCTGGATATGTCTTCTATAACGCCCCTGCTCCAGTCCACGCCTCTGAGATCTCCTGGATATGTCTTCTATATAACGCCCCTGCTCCAGTCCACGTCTCTGAGATCTCCTGGATATGTCTTCTATATAACGCCCCTGCTCCAGTCCACGTCTCTGAGATCTCCTGGATATGTCTTCTATATAATGCCCCTGCTCCAGTCCACGTCTCTGAGATCTCCTGGATATGTCTTCTATATAACGCCCCTGCTCCAGTCCACGTCTCTGAGATCTCCTGGATATGTCTTCTATATAACGCCCCTGCTCCAGTCCACGTCTCTGAGATCTCCTGGATATGTCTTCTATATAACGCCCCTGCTCCAGTCCACGTCTCTGAGATCTCCTGGATATGTCTTCTATATAACGCCCCCTGCTCCAGTCCACGTCTCTGAGATCTCCTGGATATGTCTTCTATATAACGCCCCTGCTCCAGTCCACGCCTCTGAGATCTCCTGGATATGTCTTCTATATAACGCCCCCTGCTCCAGTCCACGTCTCTGAGATCTCCTGGATATGTCTTCTATATAACGCCCCTGCTCCAGTCCACGTCTCTGAGATCTCCTGGATATGTCTTCTATATAACGCCCCTGCTCCAGTCCACGTCTCTGAGATCTCCTGGATATGTCTTCTATATAACGCCCCTGCTCCAGTCCACGTCTCTGAGATCTCCTGGATATGTCTTCTATATAACGCCCCTGCTCCAGTCCACGTCTCTGAGATCTCCTGGATATGTCTTCTATATAACGCCCCTGCTCCAGTCCACGTCTCTGAGATCTCCTGGATATGTCTTCTATATAACGCCCCCTGCTCCAGTCCACGCCTCTGAGATCTCCTGGATATGTCTTCTATATAACGCCCCTGCTCCAGTCCACGTCTCTGAGATCTCCTGGATATGTCTTCTATATAACGCCCCTGCTCCAGTCCACGTCTCTGAGATCTCCTGGATATGTCTTCTATATAACGCCCCTGCTCCAGTCCACGTCTCTGAGATCTCCTGGATATGTCTTCTATATAACGCCCCCTGCTCCAGTCCACGTCTCTGAGATCTCCTGGATATGTCTTCTATATAACGCCCCTGCTCCAGTCCACGTCTCTGAGATCTCCTGGATATGTCTTCTATATAACGCCCCCTGCTCCAGTCCACGTCTCTGAGATCTCCTGGATATGTCTTCTATATAACGCCCCTGCTCCAGTCCACGTCTCTGAGATCTCCTGGATATGTCTTCTATATAACGCCCCTGCTCCAGTCCACGTCTCTGAGATCTCCTGGATATGTCTTCTATATAACGCCCCTCGCTCCAGTCCACGTCTCTGAGATCTCCTGGATATGTCTTCTATATAACGCCCCTGCTCCAGTCCACGTCTCTGAGATCTCCTGGATATGTCTTCTATATAACGCCCCTCCTCCAGTCCACGTCTCTGAGATCTCCTGGATATGTCTTCTATATAACGCCCCTGCTCCAGTCCACGTCTCTGAGATCTCCTGGATATGTCTTCTATATAACGCCCCTGCTCCAGTCCACGTCTCTGAGATCTCCTGGATATGTCTTCTATATAACGCCCCTGCTCCAGTCCACGTCTCTGAGATCTCCTGGATATGTCTTCTATATAACGCCCCTGCTCCAGTCCACGCCTCTGAGATCTCCTGGATATGTCTTCTATATAACGCCCCTCCTCCAGTCCACGTCTCTGAGATCTCCTGGATATGTCTTCTATATAACGCCCCTGCTCCAGTCCACGTCTCTGAGATCTCCTGGATATGTCTTCTATATAACGCCCCTGCTCCAGTCCACGTCTCTGAGATCTCCTGGATATGTCTTCTATATAACGCCCCTGCTCCAGTCCACGTCTCTGAGATCTCCTGGATATGTCTTCTATATAACGCCCCTGCTCCAGTCCACGTCTCTGAGATCTCCTGGATATGTCTTCTATATAACGCCCCTGCTCCAGTCCACGTCTCTGAGATCTCCTGGATATGTCTTCTATATAACGCCCCTGCTCCAGTCCACGTCTCTGAGATCTCCTGGATATGTCTTCTATATAACGCCCCTGCTCCAGTCCACGTCTCTGAGATCTCCTGGATATGTCTTCTATATAACGCCCTCTGCTCCAGTCCACGTCTCTGAGATCTCCTGGATATGTCTTCTATATAACGCCCCTGCTCCAGTCCACGTCTCTGAGATCTCCTGGATATGTCTTCTATATAACGCCCCTGCTCCAGTCCACGCCTCTGAGATCTCCTGGATATGTCTTCTATATAACGCCCCTGCTCCAGTCCACGTCTCTGAGATCTCCTGGATATGTCTTCTATATAACGCCTCCTGCTCCAGTCCACGTCTCTGAGATCTCCTGGATATGTCTTCTATATAACGCCCCCTGCTCCAGTCCACGTCTCTGAGATCTCCTGGATATGTCTTCTATATAACGCCCCTGCTCCAGTCCACGTCTCTGAGATCTCCTGGATATGTCTTCTATATAACGCCCCTGCTCCAGTCCACGTCTCTGAGATCTCCTGGATATGTCTTCTATATAACGCCCCTGCTCCAGTCCACGTCTCTGAGATCTCCTGGATATGTCTTCTATATAACGCCCCTGCTCCAGTCCACGTCTCTGAGATCTCCTGGATATGTCTTCTATATAACGCCCCTGCTCCAGTCCACGTCTCTGAGATCTCCTGGATATGTCTTCTATATAACGCCCCTGCTCCAGTCCACGTCTCTGAGATCTCCTGGATATGTCTTCTATATAACGCCCCTGCTCCAGTCCACGTCTCTGAGATCTCCTGGATATGTCTTCTATATAACGCCCCTGCTCCAGTCCACGTCTCTGAGATCTCCTGGATATGTCTTCTATATAACGCCCCTGCTCCAGTCCACGTCTCTGAGATCTCCTGGATATGTCTTCTATATAACGCCCCCTGCTCCAGTCCACGTCTCTGAGATCTCCTGGATATGTCTTCTATATAACGCCCCTGCTCCAGTCCACGTCTCTGAGATCTCCTGGATATGTCTTCTATATAACGCCCCTGCTCCAGTCCACGTCTCTGAGATCTCCTGGATATGTCTTCTATATAACGCCCCTGCTCCAGTCCACGTCTCTGAGATCTCCTGGATATGTCTTCTATATAACGCCCCTGCTCCAGTCCACGTCTCTGAGATCTCCTGGATATGTCTTCTATATAACGCCCCTGCTCCAGTCCACGTCTCTGAGATCTCCTGGATATGTCTTCTATATAACGCCCCTGCTCCAGTCCACGTCTCTGAGATCTCCTGGATATGTCTTCTATATAACGCCCCCTGCTCCAGTCCACGTCTCTGAGATCTCCTGGATATGTCTTCTATATAACGCCCCTGCTCCAGTCCACGTCTCTGAGATCTCCTGGATATGTCTTCTATATAACGCCCCTGCTCCAGTCCACGCCTCTGAGATCTCCTGGATATGTCTTCTATATAACGCCCCTGCTCCAGTCCACGTCTCTGAGATCTCCTGGATATGTCTTCTATATAACGCCCCTGCTCCAGTCCACGTCTCTGAGATCTCCTGGATATGTCTTCTATATAACGCCCCTGCTCCAGTCCACGTCTCTGAGATCTCCTGGATATGTCTTCTATATAACGCCCCTGCTCCAGTCCACGTCTCTGAGATCTCCTGGATATGTCTTCTATATAACGCCCCTGCTCCAGTCCACGTCTCTGAGATCTCCTGGATATGTCTTCTATATAACGCCCCTGCTCCAGTCCACGTCTCTGAGATCTCCTGGATATGTCTTCTATATAACGCCCCTGCTCCAGTCCACGTCTCTGAGATCTCCTGGATATGTCTTCTATATAACGCCCCTGCTCCAGTCCACGTCTCTGAGATCTCCTGGATATGTCTTCTATATAACGCCCCTGCTCCAGTCCACGTCTCTGAGATCTCCTGGATATGTCTTCTATATAACGCCCCTGCTCCAGTCCACGTCTCTGAGATCTCCTGGATATGTCTTCTATATAACGCCCCTGCTCCAGTCCACGTCTCTGAGATCTCCTGGATATGTCTTCTATATAACGCCCCTGCTCCAGTCCACGTCTCTGAGATCTCCTGGATATGTCTTCTATATAACGCCCCTGCTCCAGTCCACGTCTCTGAGATCTCCTGGATATGTCTTCTATATAACGCCCCTGCTCCAGTCCACGTCTCTGAGATCTCCTGGATATGTCTTCTATATAACGCCCCTGCTCCAGTCCACGTCTCTGAGATCTCCTGGATATGTCTTCTATATAACGCCCCTGCTCCAGTCCACGTCTCTGAGATCTCCTGGATATGTCTTCTATATAACGCCCCTGCTCCAGTCCACGTCTCTGAGATCTCCTGGATATGTCTTCTATATAACGCCCCTGCTCCAGTCCACGTCTCTGAGATCTCCTGGATATGTCTTCTATATAACGCCCCTGCTCCAGTCCACGTCTCTGAGATCTCCTGGATATGTCTTCTATATAACGCCCCCTGCTCCAGTCCACGTCTCTGAGATCTCCTGGATATGTCTTCTATATAACGCCCCCTGCTCCAGTCCACGTCTCTGAGATCTCCTGGATATGTCTTCTATATAACGCCCCTGCTCCAGTCCACGTCTCTGAGATCTCCTGGATATGTCTTCTATATAACGCCCCTGCTCCAGTCCACGTCTCTGAGATCTCCTGGATATGTCTTCTATATAACGCCCCCTGCTCCAGTCCACGTCTCTGAGATCTCCTGGATATGTCTTCTATATAACGCCCCTGCTCCAGTCCACGTCTCTGAGATCTCCTGGATATGTCTTCTATATAACGCCCCTGCTCCAGTCCACGTCTCTGAGATCTCCTGGATATGTCTTCTATATAACGCCCCTGCTCCAGTCCACGTCTCTGAGATCTCCTGGATATGTCTTCTATATAACGCCCCTGCTCCAGTCCACGTCTCTGAGATCTCCTGGATATGTCTTCTATATAACGCCCCTGCTCCAGTCCACGTCTCTGAGATCTCCTGGATATGTCTTCTATATAACGCCCCCTCCTCCAGTCCACGTCTCTGAGATCTCCTGGATATGTCTTCTATATAACGCCCCTGCTCCAGTCCACGTCTCTGAGATCTCCTGGATATGTCTTCTATATAACGCCCCTGCTCCAGTCCACGTCTCTGAGATCTCCTGGATATGTCTTCTATATAACGCCCCTGCTCCAGTCCACGTCTCTGAGATCTCCTGGATATGTCTTCTATATAACGCCCCTGCTCCAGTCCACGTCTCTGAGATCTCCTGGATATGTCTTCTATATAACGCCCTCTGCTCCAGTCCACGTCTCTGAGATCTCCTGGATATGTCGTCTATATAACGCCCCTGCTCCAGTCCACGTCTCTGACATCTCCTGGATATGTCTTCTATATAATGCCCTTGCTCCAGTCCACGTCTCTGAGATCTCCTTGATATGTCTTCTATATAACGCCCCTGCTCCAGTCCACGCCTCTGAGATCTCCTGGATATGTCTTCTATATAACGCCCCTGCTCCAGTCCACGTCTCTGAGATCTCCTGGATATGTCTTCTATATAACGCCCCTCCTCCAGTCCACGTCTCTGAGATCTCCTGGATATGTCTTCTATATAACGCCCCTGCTCCAGTCCACGTCTCTGAGATCTCCTGGATATGTCTTCTATATAACGCCTCCTGCTCCAGTCCACGTCTCTGAGATCTCCTGGATATGTCTTCTATATAACGCCCCTGCTCCAGTCCACGTCTCTGAGATCTCCTGGATATGTCTTCTATATAACGCCCCTGCTCCAGTCCACGTCTCTGAGATCTCCTGGATATGTCTTCTATATAACGCCCCTGCTCCAGTCCACGTCTCTGAGATCTCCTGGATATGTCTTCTATATAACGCCCCTGCTCCAGTCCACGTCTCTGAGATCTCCTGGATATGTCTTCTATATAACGCCCCTGCTCCAGTCCACGTCTCTGAGATCTCCTGGATATGTCTTCTATATAACGCCCCTGCTCCAGTCCACGTCTCTGAGATCTCCTGGATATGTCTTCTATATAACGCCCCTGCTCCAGTCCACGTCTCTGAGATCTCCTGGATATGTCTTCTATATAACGCCCCTCCTCCAGTCCACGTCTCTGAGATCTCCTGGATATGTCTTCTATATAACGCCCCTGCTCCAGTCCACGTCTCTGAGATCTCCTGGATATGTCTTCTATATAACGCCCCTGCTCCAGTCCACGCCTCTGAGATCTCCTGGATATGTCTTCTATATAACGCCCCTGCTCCAGTCCACGTCTCTGAGATCTCCTGGATATGTCTTCTATATAACGCCCCTGCTCCAGTCCACGTCTCTGAGATCTCCTGGATATGTCTTCTATATAACGCCCCTGCTCCAGTCCACGTCTCTGAGATCTCCTGGATATGTCTTCTATATAACGCCCCTGCTCCAGTCCACGTCTCTGAGATCTCCTGGATATGTCTTCTATATAACGCCCCTGCTCCAGTCCACGTCTCTGAGATCTCCTGATATGTCTTCTATATAACGCCCCCTGCTCCAGTCCACGCCTCTGAGATCTCCTGGATATGTCTTCTATATAACGCCCCTGCTCCAGTCCACGTCTCTGAGATCTCCTGGATATGTCTTCTATATAACGCCCCTGCTCCAGTCCACGTCTCTGAGATCTCCTGGATATGTCTTCTATATAACGCCCCTGCTCCAGTCCACGTCTCTGAGATCTCCTGGATATGTCTTCTATATAACGCCCCTGCTCCAGTCCACGTCTCTGAGATCTCCTGGATATGTCTTCTATATAACGCCCCTGCTCCAGTCCACGTCTCTGAGATCTCCTGGATATGTCTTCTATATAACGCCCCTGCTCCAGTCCACGTCTCTGAGATCTCCTGGATATGTCTTCTATATAACGCCCCTGCTCCAGTCCACGTCTCTGAGATCTCCTGGATATGTCTTCTATATAACGCCCCTGCTCCAGTCCACGTCTCTGAGATCTCCTGGATATGTCTTCTATATAACGCCCCTGCTCCAGTCCACGCCTCTGAGATCTCCTGGATATGTCTTCTATATAACGCCCCTGCTCCAGTCCACGTCTCTGAGATCTCCTGGATATGTCTTCTATATAACGCCCCTGCTCCAGTCCACGTCTCTGAGATCTCCTGGATATGTCTTCTATATAACGCCCCCTGCTCCAGTCCACGTCTCTGAGATCTCCTGGATATGTCTTCTATATAACGCCCCTGCTCCAGTCCACGCCTCTGAGATCTCCTGGATATGTCTTCTATATAACGCCCCTGCTCCAGTCCACGCCTCTGAGATCTCCTGGATATGTCTTCTATATAACGCCCCTGCTCCAGTCCACGTCTCTGAGATCTCCTGGATATGTCTTCTATATAACGCCCCCTCCTCCAGTCCATGTCTCTGAGATCTCCTGGATATGTCTTCTATATAACGCCCCCTCCTCCAGTCCACGTCTCTGAGATCTCCTGGATATGTCTTCTGTATAAGGCCCCCTTCTCCAGTCCATGTCTCTGAGATCTCCTGGATATGTCTTCTACATAACGCTCCCTTCTCCAGTCTACATCTCTGAGATCTCCTGGATATGTCTTCTATATAACGCCCCCTGCTCCAGTCTACGTCTCTGAGATCTCCTGGATATGTCTTCTGTATAAGGCCCCCTCCTCCAGTCCACGTCTCTGAGATCCTTTTCTAGGCTTTTGTTGTACCTGAAGGAGGGGAAGGCCGGTCCTCAAAACACATTATACGTTAGAAGCGAATTGTTGTCAATAGTTTTTTTTATAAATGACCGTCTATATAGCTTTATCAGAGCTTGTTTTTTGCAGGACAAGTTGTAGTTTTTAATGGCGCCATTTTGGGGTACACATAACTTTCTATAACTCTTTCTGGGAGGAAAATGGGATAAACAACAATACTGCCACTACGTTTTTACATTATAAATTTTATGGCGTTCATTTTTCAGTATAAATAACAATATCTTTATTCTCTTGGTGAGAACAATTACAGTAATACCACATACATAGTATTTTTTTTTACTTTTTTTGAAATAAAACCCTTTTTAAAAAATAATAATAATAATAATCTTTTTGTATTATTGCTGTTTCCCAAGAGCCATAACTTTTTTATTTTTCGTTCTATGAGGGCTTGATTTTTGCAGGATGACTTGTGTTTTTCATTGGTATCATTTTGGAGAAAATGGCACTTTTTGATCACATTTAATTACGTTTTTTCCGGATAAATTAGCAATTCTGTTTTTGTTGTTTTTTTTATGACATTCACCGTAGGTCATAATTTGTCATATTTATGTAGTCTGGGTCGTTATGGACACAGCAATACCAAACATATGTTTTTTATTTTTGCTATTTTGTTCATTGATAAGCGTATTTTGGGATTTTTTTATTGAATAAATTAGTTCTTTTTTTTTACCAGTTAATAGGCCCACAAGGGGACTATAACAGACAGCTTTTTGATTGTTTTTAAAATGCAATACATTATCCCTATAGTGCATTGCATGTTAATGACAACGTTATTGTGACATTGACCAGAAGGCTGAAAACTACTCAGTGCTGGTCTGGGCCTACACGAGACCCCAGCCAGCCTTCACACACAACGGCACCCCACGATCGCATTTGAGGGGTACTGATGGGAGACAGAGGGAGTCCGCTCCCTCTGACAACACTTTACATGCAGCAGGCGCCATTGCCCATGGCATGTAAAGTGTTAAACAGCCCAGATCAGCACTCCTGCCACTCCGGGCTGTTAGAGCAGGGCAGCAGCTCTCATGTAATGAGGGACCCGTGCAGCGCATAGTCTGGGCCGCCGTAAAAAAGCAGCGGCCAAGCCTAGGGCCCCTTAGTGACCGACGTAAAAAGGCGTATGGGTTGTCACTAAGGGGTTAATATCTTTGAGCTTGTGTCCTGCCCCAGAAGCCTGCCTGCTTACTTCCTGGTTCAGGTTCTTGGAATCTGTTTATGACCTGCGGATCTCCTCAGCTGTGGAGTCTTACTTGTGTGGATCTGGTTGGTGTTCCAGTTACCTAGGTGGGGCGTGTCCTTCACCATGGAGCGTCCTGTGTTTCTATTTCTTCCTGCGTTTACAGGAGGAGTAAGACTCCACGTTGTGCTACAGGAGAAAGTACAGGACCTGTGATGATGTCATGACCATGTGACCGAATGTGGGAGGAGTCAGGCTCCAGGCTAAGCTTCAGGAGAAAGTACAGGACCTAAGAAGATGTAATGACCATGTGACTGAATGTGGGAGGAGATAGGTTCCAGGTTGTGCTACAGGAGAAAGTACAGGACCTGCGATGATGTAATGACCGTGTGACCGAATGTGGGAGGAGTTAGGCTCCAGGTTATGCTACAGGAGAGAGTATAGGACCTGTGAAGATGTAATGACCGTGTGACCGAATATGGGAGGAGTCAGGCTCCAGGTTGTGCTACAGGAGAAAGTACAGGACCTGTGATGACCATGTGACGGAATGTGGGAGGAGTCAGGCTCCAGGCTAAGCTACAGGAGAAAGTACAGGACCTGTGATGATGTAATGACCATGTGACCGAATGGGGTAGGACTTAGGCTCCAGGTTGTTCTGCAGGAGAAGTACAGGACCTTTAATGATGTCATAACCATGTGATATGGTGTGGGAAGGGTCATGCAAATCACATGACCAGATTTATCTGCTCTGAGTATGCTGGGCCTTACTGTGCTGCCTGTAATTCCAGTCTGTATGTAGCAGAGTTGTAGAGCTGTAATGTTTATGTAGTTGAGCTGTAGAGCTGTAATGTTTATGTAGTTGAGCTGTATCTGCATGAAACAAAGCTGTTTATATGTAATATGCCTCTGAAGACTGGTATCAGTGTGTGCAGCAGAGCTGGGGCGGATTAAGTGCATGATAGGCCCGGAGCTGTCTACCCAACTCGGGCCCCCACCCCCCATTTTAAGTTTCAGGTTTTTTTTCTGTATGAAGAGGCTGCGGTGCTTGGTGACCGGCACAGTCTCTTCCTCGGCCATATGACGTCACATTCATCGTTCATGTGGCCTAGGTGCAGCTCCGTCCCATCTGAGTCATTGGGTCTGAGCTGTAATACCAAGCGCAGTGCTATCAAATGGACAGCGCTGAGCAAAGAGGCTGCGGCGCTCACTGGAACATCGCGGTCTCCTCAAACAGCGGATTGGCGGGGGGCCAGGAGTCAGACCCCCACCATCTCATAACTCTCTGAGTACAGAAGTCATAGATGTTACCTGCAGTCCTATGTAACAACCCACATAACACAGTGAATTATTGCGTTATGTGGGGTGTTACATAGGACTGCAGGGAACATGTACAACAATATCTGCACACAGAAAGTTATCACTGTTATCTGGGCTGTTACATAGGACTGCAGATGACAAATTAAAATGTTAGTTGCCAAATTTAAAATACATATGAATATGATAGACTTGGAGGAGAAGATGAGACGCAGGTCACAGTAGTGAGAATACAGCACCACATACCTCTTACATCCAGGGACATCTGTCATGTAGACCTGCTCTTTCATCTTCTCCTCCGTTTGACCCAGACCGCCATGACTAATTCCTCCGGCCGCATCTCGTCTCTACAGAGTTTGTTACCCAGATATGTTAGATTTCTCATAATTGGGGTCATTTATTAAACTGGTGTAAAGTAGAACTGGCTTAGTTGCCCATAGCAACTAATCAGATCCCACCTTTCTTTTTTCACAGGGGCTGTCAAAAATGAAAGGTGGAATCTGTTGCTATGGGCAACTAAGCCAGGTCTACTACAAGAGTTTGATCAATGACCCCAAAGGTCCCTATAGTGTCTACAGCAGTTATAATGTCCCCTAGAGTGCCCCCAGTAATAACATCACCCTATACTGTACTCCAGGTAATAATCCCTGTATAGTGTCCCCAAAAATAATGTCCCCCAATAGCAATGTCCCCAAACTACCCCTATATAGTAATTTCCCCCACACTGCCCCATATAGTAATTTCCCCCCACACTGCCCCCATATAGTAATTTCCCCCCACACTGCCCCCATATAGTAATTCCCCCACACTGCTCCATATAGTAATTTCCCCTACACTGCCCCCCATATAGTAATTTCCCTCACACTGCCCCCATATAGTAATTTCCCCACACTGCCCTCATATAGTAATTTCCCCCACACTGCCCCATATAGTATTTCCCCACACTGCCCCATATAGTAATTTCCCACACTGCCCCATATAGTAATTTCCCACACTGCTCCCATATAGTAATTTCCCCACACTGCTCCCATATAGTAATTTCCCCACACTGCCCCCATATAGTAATTTCCCCACACTGCCCCCATATAGTAATTTCCCACACTGCCCCCATATAGTAATTTCCCCACACTGCCCCCATATAGTAATTTCCCACACTGCCCCATATAGTAATTTCCCCACACTGCCCCCATATAGTAATTTCCCCACACTGCCCCCATATAGTAATTTCCCCACACTGCCCCCATATAGTAATTTCCCACACTGCCCCCATATAGTAATTTCCCCACACTGCCTCCATATAGTAATTTCCCCACACTGCCCCCATATAGTAATTTCCCCACACTGCCCCATATAGTAATTTCCCCACACTGCTCCCATATAGTAATTTCCCCACACTGCTCCCATATAGTAATTTCCCCACACTGCTCCCATATAGTAATTTCCCACACTGCCCCCATATAGTAATTTCCCCACACTGCCCCCATATAGTAATTTCCCCACACTGCCCCCATATAGTAATTTCCCACACTGCCCCCATATAGTAATTTCCCCACACTGCCCCATATAGTAATTTCCCCTACACTGCCCCCATATAGTAATTTCCCCCACACTGCTCCCATATAGTAATTTCCCCACACTGCCCCCATATAGTAATTTCCCACACTGCCCCCATATAGTAATTTCCCTCACACTGCCCCCATATAGTAATTTCCCCACACTGCCCCCATATAGTAATTTCCCCACACTGCTCCCATATAGTAATTTCCCCACACTGCTCCCCATATAGTAATTTCCCTCACACTGCCCCATATAGTAATTTCCCTACACTGCCCCATATAGTAATTTCCCACACTGCCCCCATATAGTAATTTCCCCTACACTGCCCCTATATAGTAATTTCCCCTACACTGCCCCCATATAGTAATTTCCCCACACTGCCCCCATATAGTAATTTCCCACACTGCCCCCATATAGTAATTTCCCCACACTGCCCCCATATAGTAATTTCCCCACACTGCCCCCATATAGTAATTTCCCACACTGCCCCATATAGTAATTTCCCCACACTGCCCCATATAGTAATTTCCCCACACTGCCCCCATATAGTAATTTCCCCACACTGCCCCCATATAGTAATTTCCCCACACTGCCCCCATATAGTAATTTCCCACACTGCCCCCATATAGTAATTTCCCCACACTGCCCTCATATAGTAATTTCCCCACACTGCCCCCATATAGTAATTTCCCCACACTGCCCCCATATAGTAATTTCCCCACACTGCCCCATATAGTAATTTCCCCACACTGCCCTCATATAGTAATTTCCCACACTGCCCCCATATAGTAATCTCCCCACACTGCCCCCATATAGTAATTTCCCCACACTGCCCCCATATAGTAATTTCCCTACACTGCCCCCATATAGTAATTTCCTCACACTGCCCCCATATAGTAATTTCCCCACACTGCCCCCTATATAGTAATTTCCCTACACTGCCCCATATAGTAATTTCCCACACTGCCCCCATATAGTAATTTCCCCACACTGCCCCATATAGTAATTGCCCCTACACTGCCCCCATATAGTAATTTCCCTACACTGCCCCCATACAGTAATTTCCTCACACTGCCCCATATAGTAATTTCCCCACACTGCCCTCATATAGTAATTTCCCCACACTGCCCCCATATAGTAATTTCCCCCACAGCTGCCCCCATATAGTAATTTCCCCACACTGCCCCATATAGTAATTTCCCACACTGCCCTCATATAGTAATTTCCCCACACTGCCCCATATAGTAATTTCCCACACTGCCCCCATATAGTAATTTCCCTCACACTGCCCCATATAGTAATTTCCCTACACTGCCCCATATAGTAATTTCCTCACACTGCCCCATATAGTAATTTCCACCACACTGTGCCATATAGTAATTTCCCCACACTGCCCCCATATAGTAATTTCCTCACACTGCCCCCATATAGTAATTTCCCCACACTGCCCCCATATAGTAATTTCCCCCACACTGCCCCCATATAGTAATTTCCCTCACACTGCCCCCATATAGTAATTTCCCCACACTGCCCCATATAGTAATTTCCTCACACTGCCCCCATATAGTAATTTCCCTCACACTGCCCTCATATAGTAATTTCCCACACTGCCCCATATAGTAATTTCCCCACACTGCCCCATATAGTAATTTCCCTCACACTGCCCCATATAGTAATTTCCCCACACTGCCCCATATAGTAATTTCCCTCACACTGCCCCCATACAGTAATTTCCCACACTGCCCCCATATAGTAATTTCCTCACACTGCCCCATATAGTAATCTCCCACACTGCCCCATATAGTAATTTCCCCACACTGCCTCCCATATAGTAATTTCCCCACACTGCCCCTATATAGTAATTTCCCCACACTGCCCCATATAGTAATTTCCCCACACTACCCCCATATAGTAATTTTCACCACACTGCCCCCATATAGTAATTTCCACACTGCCCCCATATAGTAATTTCCCCACACTGTCCCATACAGTAATTTCCCTCACACTGCCCCCATATAGTAATTCCCCCACACTGCCCCCATATAGTAATTTCCGCTACACTGCCCCCATATAGTAATTTCTCCCACACTGCCCCCATATAGTAATTTCCCCACACTGCCCCATATAGTACTTACCCTACACTGCCCCCATATAGTAATTTCCCCTACACTGCCCCCATACAGTAATTTCCCCACACTGCCCCATATAGTAATTTCTCCCACAGTGCCCCCATATAGTAATTTCCCCCACACTGCCCCCATATAGTAATTTCCCCCACACTGTCCCATATAGTAATTTCCCCACACTACCCCCATATAGTAATTTTCACCACACTGCCCCCATATAGTAATTTCCCCTACACTGCCCCCATATAGTAATTTCCCCCACACTGTCCCATACAGTAATTTCCCTCACACGGCCCCCATATAGTAATTCCCCCCACACTGCCCCCATATAGTAATTTCCGCTACACTGCCCCATATAGTAATTTCCCCCCACACTGCCCCCATATAGTAATTTCCCTCACACTGCCCCATATAGTAATTACCCCTACACTGCCCCCATATAGTAATTTCCCCTACACTGCCCCCATACAGTAATTTCCCTCACACTGCTCCCCATATAGTAATTCCCCCCACACTGCCCTCATATAGTAATTTCCCCCACAGTGCCCCCATATAGTAATTTCCCCCACAGTGCCCCCATATAGTAATTTCCCCCATACTGCCCCATATAGTAATTTCCCCCACAGTGCCCTCATATAGTAATTTCCCCCATACTGCCCCATATAGTAATTTCCCCCACACTGCCCCCATATAGTAATTTCCCTCACACTGCCCCATATAGTAATTTCCCCCACACTGCCCCATATAGTAATTTCCCTCACACTGCCCCATATAGTAATTTCCACCACACTGTGCCATATAGTAATTTCCCCCACACTGCCCCCATATAGTAATTTCCCTCACACTGCCCCCATATAGTAATTTCCCCCACACTGCCCCCATATAGTAATTTCCCCCACACTGCCCCATATAGTAATTTCCCTCACACTGCCCCATAGAGTAATTTCCCCCACACTGCCCCATATAGTAATTTCCCTCACACTGCCTCCATATAGTAATTTCCCTCACACTGCTCCCATATAGTAATTTCCTCACACTGCCCCATATAGTAATTTCCCCACACTGCCCCATATAGTAATTTCCCTCACACTGCCCCATATAGTAATTTCCCCACACTGCCCCCATATAGTAATTTCCCTCACACTGCCCCATACAGTAATTTCCCCACACTGCTCCCATATAGTAATTTCCCTCACACTGCCCCCATATAGTAATCTCCCCACACTGCCCCCATATAGTAATTTCCCCACACTGCCCCCATATAGTAATTTCCCCACACTGCCCCCATATAGTAATTTCCCCCACACTGTCCCATATAGTAATTTCCCCCACACTACCCCCATATAGTAATTTTCACCACACTGCCCCCATATAGTAATTTCCCCTACACTGCCCCCATATAGTAATTTCCCCCACACTGTCCCATACAGTAATTTCCCTCACACTGCCCCCATATAGTAATTTCCCCCACACTGCCCCCCATATAGTAATTACCCCCCACACTACCCCCATATAGTAATTTCCCCCACACTGCCCCATATAGTAATTTCCCTCACACTGCCCCATATAGTAATTTCCCTCACACTGCCCCCAAATAGTAATTTCTCTCACACTGCCCCATATACTAATGTCCCCCACACTGCCCCATATAGTAATTTCCCCACACTGCCCCCATACAGTAATTTCCCCCACACTGCCCCATATACTAATGTCCCCCACACTGCCCCATATAGTAATTTCCCCCACACTGCCCCCATATAGTAATTTCTCCCCACACTACCCCCATATAGTAATTTCCCCCACACTGCCCCCATATAGTAATTTCTCCCCACACTGCCCCCATACAGTAATTTCCATAGCATCACCACGGCGGCCTTACAAGGAGATTGACCCCTGACCTCTGTAGGGGCAGGAAGCAGAGAAAGGTTTAAATACCCCCCTCCCACCACCAAACACCAGTGTTTCCTGTCCCTACAGAGGACAGGGGCGGAGAAAGGTCTCCATGTGCAGCCGCCATGGAGATGAAGGATCCTTCTGATGAGGAGCCGCATACCTGCTTTTGCGGGTCCCCCTGCCCGCCCGCGGTCTAGTACTAACGCTGGGCAGGGGGGTTTGGGAGAGACTCGCCTCCAGTTTCATCTGGGGCCTGCTCCCGGAGCATTGACGGCCTCAGGCCTCCCTAACTGGACCGCTGGGTTGCGCACTCGTCGGGTTCTCCCCTTCCTGGGCTAGGATTCCTCTGCCCGGCAGGGAGACTAAGGGGATACTCGCCTCTGTCTGAATAAGGTCTGTTCCTTGGTGCACCTGCGCCCGCGGTCCCGGGATGTGCCGCTAGGCCGCACGCTCCGCGCCATTCGGCGCTTTATGATGACATCACTTCCGGTCCGAGGTGACGTCACCGGAAGTGACGCGGACGGCAGCCGGCCTCGGAAATGGCGCGAATTTCGAGCGTTTAAAGGGACCTACCAGTCTACAGCGTCCTGGTGGTTTGTACTCTGCATGTCTCCCTGATACCTTTTCTCGATTTGGGTCAGGATGTCTGCATCAGAACATAATGAGGCTCCTTCTCTGCCGTCCGTAAGTTCCCCAGTGGGAAGAGAGTTTTTTATTCCAAACTCCGTTCTGGTTCTAATGGGCTTGTTCTTGCTATTCCAGACTGTTAAGGACTCGCAGAAAAAGCCCAGAAGATCACCTAAATGTATTTCATGTTTTATACGGTTGCTTGAGGACCATCCCAAGAAGCTGTGTGGGGATTGCATCTCTAAAATTGTCCGTGAGGAACAGCCCTCCCTCATGAACGAAATTAGGACCATGATGCAAGAAGAGTTTAAGTCCTCTCTTGCGGCAATCTCTACGCTCCAGAGAGAGAAACCCGGTTTTTCGGAACCTCCTCCTAAACGCCAGAGATCGATCGATGTTGTATCCTCTGATTCTGACGAATTTAGGGAATCCGCTTCCTCTTCCAAAAATTTTGAAGACAAAGAAAAACTCTCAGAAAAAGAATTCTTAGAGAGCAGAAGGAAATTCTATTTTTCCTCGGAGGAGATGCCCGAGCTTTTAAAGGCCGTCACGGCCACTATGGGTGTGGAGGAGGTACAGTCCACTCCGTCAGTTCAGGACGAAATGTTCGGGGGACTAAGAGTTAAGAAGTCTAAAGTTTTCCCCATTAATGAGAATATTAAGGGTATGATTTTAGACGAATGGGCAGATCCTGAAAACGATTGGGGATTGCTAGATCCTTCCAAAATCGTCTCCGATTTGATGAAGACGAAGCCAGGATCTTTAACACCATTCCAAAAATTGATGCCCAGGTGGCTAGGGTCAATAAGAAAACTAGTCTTCCGTTTGAAGATGCCTCACAACTCAAAGACCCCATGGATAGGAAGGCAGATGGGTTACTGAGAAGGTCCTGGGAGGCGGCAATGTATTCATTAAAATCCAACATAGCGGCCACTTCTGTAGCAAGATCTATGTTTATCTGGCTCACTGAATTGGAGAATAGAGCTTCCAATGATCCCTCATCTGAGGAAGTCTTGGGTGCTATTCCCCTATTAAAATCGGCCACCGCTTTCCTAGCGAACGCCTCCGCCGAGTCGGTGCGGTTTGCAGCCAAGGACGCAGGGTTGTCCAATGCAGCTCGTCGCACCTTATGGGTCAAATGCTGGACAGGGGATAAAGTTTCTAAGGCTAAGCTATGTGCCATCCCATTTTCTGGTGAACACATATTTGGGCCAGAATTAGACAAAATCTTAGAGAGGGCTTCTGATAAGAAAAAGGGGTTCCCAGAAGAAAAGGTGTATAAAAGAAAATATCCCTTTCATGCCCCTTCCTATCAAAACAAGCAGTATAGTGGTAAAGGCAAGTCCGGACGGTTCAGTTACCCCAAAGGGGGAAAGGGCAGGGGTACCCCCTCTCAAAAAGGAACCGACAATCAGTGACGCCAGGGTAGGGGGGAGGTTGAAGATGTTTTTTCCCTGTTGGGAGAGGATATCCTCGAACCCATGGGCCCTGAGAATTGTACAATCGGGTTACCGAATCCAATTTTCAGACCCTCTCCCAAGAAGATTTCTCATCACCAAGATTCCGGAGTCAGACCTTTTTCACCCCATTCGTCTAGGCGTCCAGGAACTTCTCTCAAAGGGGGCGGTAGTTCAGGTTCCACCATCCGAGCGCGGAAGGGGGTTCTACTCAAACCTATTTCTCGTAAAAAAGAAGGAAGGGTCTTTTCGTACCATAATAAATCTAAAAATGTTAAACAAGTACGTTTGTTACCAGAAGTTCTGGATGGAGACCCTAGGTTCGATAGTACCTCTACTTCAGGCCAACTCGGTAATGTGCACGGTCGATCTGACCGACGCATACTATCATATCCCGATTCATCCGAACTCTCAAAGATTTCTGAGATTCGCGATCAAAGACCATACAGGGAAAATTCTCCATTACCAATTCACCTGTCTGCCCTTCGGCATATCCTCCGCCCCCCGCGTATTCACCAAACTAATGATAGAAGTAGTGGCGTTTCTAAGGAAAGAGGGTCTGACAATATTCCCTTACTTAGACGATTTTCTGATTGTAAACAGCACACCGTTACTTCTACAGAAAGATCTATCCTTCTTCTGCCAGACCATGGAGGAGTTGGGTTGGATAATGAATCTGAAAAAGTCGCACTTCGATCCAACATCAAAGATCCAGTTCCTGGGAGTAATCCTAGACTCTCAGGAGCAGTTAACCTGCTTACCCTGGGGGAAGATACAGGAAATAAAAAAGAGAATCTCTGTATTCAATTCAAGAACTTCTTACTCCATCAGAGACTCGATGAGTCTGTTGGGGAATCTGACAGCATGCATCGCGTCAGTCCTGTGGTGTCAGATTCATTTCCGAACACTACAGATGTGGATTCTCAAAACATGGGACAGGAAGGAGTCTTCCCTGGATCAGAAGAAGCTCATTCCTTCAAAGGTGAAGGTTTCCCTTCTATGGTGGAAAGACAGGACCAATATCTCCAGAGGAGTATCATGGTCAAAACACCCTTACATTCAAATTACCACAGACGCAAGTCAAGTAGTTTGGGGAGCGAGAGTTGGAGATGCCTACTACCAAGGGGTATGGCCCAGAGCGATCAGTCTCCAGTCCTCAAATTTCCGGGAATTGATGGCAGTCTGGAAAACTTTAAAAGAGCCGAAGTATACCTTCAGAATCAGCACATAAGAGTTCTGTCAGACAATACCACGGTAATAAGATACTTGAACCACCAGGGCGGTACGGGTTCATGCAGTCTAATGCAGCTGACAACCGAGATCTTTACCTGGGCAGAAAAGAAGGTTCAATCCATCTCTGCAGTCCACCTAAAGGGCTCATTAAATGTCGAGGCGGATTACCTCAGCAGGAAGAAGTTGGACCAATCGGAATGGTCCTTAAACGAGGAGATCTTTCTAATGATAACAAACAGATGGGGCAGACCAATTTTGGATCTTTTTGCCACACGCAAGAACTCAAAGACTCTGAGATTTTGCTCTCTAAACCCGAGGGACAGGCCAGCGGTTCTGGACGCGTTCTCCTGCAAGTGGAACCAGGGTCTGTGTTATGCTTTTCCTCCTCTTCCTCTCATCTGCAGAGTCATTCAAAAGGTGATTCAAGACAGGGCCTCAGTCATTCTGATTACCCCATACTGGCCCAAGAAGAGTTGGTTTCCAATTCTGCACAGCCTTTCCTTAGAGGTTCCCTGGATCCTTCCAAAGAGGAAGGACCTTCTTCATCAAGGCCCGATTCTTCATCCAGACCCGAACTTTCTCAACCTTACTGCCTGGATCCTGAATCCGCGATCCTGAAACAGCAGGGTTTGTCAGACAAAGTAATTTCCACCCTCAAACAGTCTAGGAAAAAGGTTACTTTTGCAATCTACTTGAAGATCTGGAAACGCTTCTGTTCGTGGTCAAGCCTAACATCGCCAAATGTGTCACCACCAAATATCCAACTAATTCTAGATGTTTTGCAACTTGGTTTTGACATGGGACGGAGACCCTCTACACTAAAAGTTCAAATATCAGCCCTCAGCTGTTTCTATGACACAGACCTAGCATGCCACAGGTGGATCAGACGCTTTATAAAAGCAACAACAAGACTGCGCCCAACTCTGAGGTCTCACGTCCCCACCTGGGATTTGAATATTGTCCTTAAGGGACTATCCCAATCACCATATGAACCATTGACAGATTGTTCTTTAAAGCTTAAGACTTACAAGACCGCTTTTTTGGTAGCTATTGCCTCAGCTAGGAGAATTAGCGAACTTCAGGCCCTATCTGTCAGGGAACCCTACCTTCAGGTCCTAGACGATAGAGTTGTTCTAAAACTAGATCCATGTTTTCTCCCTAAGGTAGTCTCCAAATTTCATAAAGATCAGGAGATCACCCTACCTTCTCTACCCAGCAATACTTCCAGTGAACAGAAGGTCATCCCTCATTCACTAGACGTTAGACGTGCAGTTCTTGACTACTTAAGTTCCACTAAGGATTTTAGGAAATCAGATTGTCTATTCATCCAATTCGGAGGAAAGAACAAGGGACAGAAGGTCTCCAAATCATCGATTGCTAGATGGATTAAAGCTACAATTGCTTCCTGCTATTCTTTACAAAATGTAGTTTGTCCTGATAAGATTAAAGCCCACTCAACTAGGCCTATGTCCTCTTCACAAGCTGAAAGGGCAGGTGTCTCCCTTGAGGAGATTTGTAAGGCAGCTACTTGGTCCAGTATCCATACTTTTGCCAAGCATTACAGGAAATTTAGGAAAACAGATATGTCTTTTGGACAAAAAGTCCTTCAGTCTGTTTCCCCCCCTTAAGAGTGATATTTTTTATATCTCCTTGTAAGGCCGTCGTGGTGATGCTATGGAAAGCTGGAATTAGACTTACCGGTAATTCATTTTCCATGAGATCACCACGACGGCCCGTTTTTCCCTCCCTTTTGGGGGTTGATATGAAGTAATATCTTCTCCTACTTTTGTTTCTTCACGTGTGTACCCACCACCTTTTACTCTGGTATTTTGGAAGCACTGGTGTTTGGTGGTGGGAGGGGGGTATTTAAACCTTTCTCTGCTTCCTGCCCCTACAGAGGTCAGGGGTCAATCTACTTGTAAGGCCGTCGTGGTGATCTCATGGAAAATGAATTACCGGTAAGTCTAATTCCGGCTTTCCCCCACACTGCCCCCATATAGTAATTTCCCCCACACTGCCTCCATATAGTGATTTCCCCCACACTGTCCCCATATAGTAATTTTCCCCAACACTGCCCCATATAATAATTTCTCCAACACTGCACCCATATAGTAATTTCCCCCATATAGTAATTTCCCCCTTACTGTCCCCATATAGTAATTTCCCCCACACTGCCCCATATAGTAATTTCTCCCACACTGTCCCCATATAGTAATTCACCCACACTGGCCCATATAGTAATTTACCCCACACTGCCCCATATAGTAATTTCCCCTACACTGCCCCAATATAGTAATTTCCCCCACACTGGCCCATATAGTAATTTCCCCCACACTGCCCCCGTATAGTAATTTCCCTCACACTGCCCCCATATAGTAATTTCCCCCCACACTGCCCCATATAGTAATTTCCCCCACACTGGCCCATATAGTAATTTCCCCCACACTGCCCCCATATAGTAATTTCCCTCACACTGCCCCTATATAGTAATTTCCCCCCACACTGCCCCCATATAGTAATTTCCCTCACACTGCCCCCATATAGTAATTTCCCCCACACTACCTCCATATAGTAATTTCCCCCACACTACCTCCATATAGTAATTTCCCCCCACACTGTCCCCATATAGTAATAATTACCCCCACACTGCCCTCATATAGTAATTTCCCTCACACTGCCCCCATATAGTAATTTCCCCCACACTGCCCTCATATAGTAATTTCCCTCACACTGCCCCTATATAGTAATTTCCCCCACACTGCCCCCATATAGTAATTTCCCCCACACTGCCCCCAAATAGTAATTTCCCTCACATTGCCCCATATACTAATGTCCCCCACACTGCCCCCATACAGTAATTTCTCCCACACTGCCCCCATACAGTAAATTCCTCCACACTGCCTCTATATAGTGATTTCCCCCCACACTACCCCCATATAGTGATTTCCCCCACACTGCCCCCATATAGTAATTTCCCTCACACTGCCCTCATATAGTAATTTCCCCCACACTGCCCCCATATATTAATTTCCCCCACACTGCCTCCATATAGTAATTTCCCCCACACTGCCTCCATATAGTAATTTCCCCACACTGCCCCCATATAATAATTTCCCCACACTGCCCCATATAGTAATTTCCCCACACTGCCCCATATAGTAATTTCCCCACACTGCCCCCATATAGTAATTTCCCCACTCTGCCCCATATAGTAATTTCCCCACACTGCCCCATATAGTAATTTCCCCACACTGCCCCATATAGTTATTTCCCCACACTGCCCCATATAGTAATTTCCCCACACTGCCCCATATAGTCATTTCCCCCACACTGCTCCATATAGTAATTTCCCCCACACTGCCCCATATAGTAATTTCCACCAAACTGCCCCCATATAGTAATCTCCCCACACTGCCCCATATAGTAATTTGCCCCACACTCCCTCCATATAGTAATTTCCCCCACACTGCCCCCATATAGTAATTTCCCCACACTGCCCCCATATAGTAATTTCCCTCACACTGCCCCCATATAGTAATTTCCCCTACACTGCCCCCATATAGTAATTTCCCCCACACTGCTTCCATATAGTAATTTCCCCCACACTGCCCCCATATAGTAATTTCCCCCACACTGCCCCCAAATAGTAATTTCCCTCACATTGCCCCATATATTAATGTCCCCCACACTGCCCTCATATAATTATTTCCCCCCACATTGCCCCATATAGTAATTTTCCTCACACTGCCTCATATAGCACTTTCCCCCACACTGCCCCCTATATAGTAATCTTCCCTCACACTGCCCCATATAGTAATTTCCCCTACACTGCCCCTATATAGTAATTTCCCCCATACTGCCCCATATAGTAATTTCCCCCACACTGCCCCATATAGTAATTTCCCTTCACACTGCCCCATATAGTAAATTCCCTTCACACTGCCCCCATATAGTAATTTCCCCCACACTGCCCCCATATAGTAATTTCTCCTCACCCTGCCCCCATATGGTAATTTCCCCAACACTGCCCCCATATAGTAATTTCTCCCCACACTGCCCCCATACAGTAATTTCCCCCACACTGCCCCATATAGTAATTTCCCCCACACTGCCCCATATAGTAATTCCCCTCACACTGCCCATATAGTAATTTCCCCCACACTGCCCCCATATAGTAATCTTCCCCCACACTGCCCCCATATAGTAATTTCTCCTCACACTGCCCCCATATAGTAATTTCCCCCACACTGCCCCCATATAGTAATTTCTCCTAACACTGCCCCCATATAGTAATTTCCCCCACACTGCTCCATATAGTAATTTCCCCCTCACTGCCCCATATAGTACTTTCCCCCTCACTGCCCCATATAGTAATTTCCCCCACACTGCCCCATATAGTAATTTCCCATCACACTGCTCCATATAGTAATTTCCCCTCACTGCCCCATATAGTAATTTCCCCCACACTGCCCCATATAGTAATTTCCCCTCACTGCCCCATATAGTAATTTCCCCACACTGCCCCATATAGTAATTTCCCACACTGCCCCATATAGTAATTTCCTTCACATTGCCCCATATAGTAATTTACCTTCACACTGCCCCCATATAGTAATTTCCCCCTCACGGCCTCATATAGTAATTTCCCCCACACTGCCCCATATAGTAATTTCCCTTCACACTGCCCCATATAGTAATTTCCCTTCACACTGCCCCATATAGTAATTTCCCTTCACACTGCCCCCATATAGTAATTTCTCCCCACACTGTCCCCATATAATAATTTCCCCCACACTGCCCCCATACAGTAATTTCCCCCACACTGCCCCATATAGTAATTTCCCCCACACTGCCCTCATAGAGTAATTTCCCCCACACTGCCCTCATAGAGTAATTTCCCACCACACTGCCCCCATATAGTAATTTCCCCCACACTGCCCCCATATAGTAATTTCCCCCACACTGCCTCCATATAATAATTTCCCCCACACTGCCCCATATAGTAATTTCCCCCACACTGCCTCCATATAGTGATTTCCCCCACACTGCCCCATATAGTAATTTTCCCCCACACTGCCCCATATAGTAATTTCCCCACACTGCCTCCATATAATAATTTCCCCACACTGCCCCATATAGTAATTTCCCCACACTGCCCCCATATAGTAATTTCCCCCACACTGCCTCCATATAATAATTTCCCCCACACTGCCCCATATAGTAATTTCCCCCACACTGCCCCATATAGTAATTTCCCCCACACTGTCCCATATAGTAATTTCCCTCACACTGCCCCATATAGTAATTTCCCCCACACTGCCCTCATATAGTAATTTCCCCACACTTCCCTCATACAGTAATTTCCCCACACTGCCCCCATATAGTAATTTCCCCACACTGCCCCCATATAGTAATTTCCCTCACACTGCCCCCATATAGTAATTTCCCCCACACTGCCCCCATATAGTAATTGCCCCCACGCTGCCCCCATATAGTAATTTCCCCCACCCTGCCCCCATACAGTAATTTCCCCCACTCTGCCCCCATATAATAATTTCCCCCACACTGCCCCATATAGTAATTTTCCCCACACTGCCCCCATATAGAAATTTTCCTCACACTGCCCTCATATAGTAATTTCCCCCATATAGTAATTTCCCCCCACACTGCCCTCATATAGTATTTTCTCCCATACTGCCCCTATATAGTAATTTCCCCCACACTGCCCCATATAATAATTTCCCCGCACTGCCCCCATATAGTAATTTCCCCACACTGCTCCCCATATAGTAATTTCCCCACACTGCCCCCATATAGTAATTTCCCCCACACTGCCCCCATATAGTAATTTCCCCCACACTGCCCCCATATAGTAATTTCCCCCCACACTGCCCCCATATAGTAATTCCCCTCACACTGCTCCCATATAGTAACTCCCCTCACACTGCTCTCATATAGTAATTTCCCCACACTGCCCCCATATAGTAATTTCCCCACACTGCCCCCATATAGTAATTTCCCCACACTACCCCATATAGTAATTTCCCCACACTGCCCTCATATAGTAATTTCCCCACACTGCCCCATATAGTAATTTCCCCCACACTGCCCCCATATAGTAATTTCCCCCACACTACCCCATATAGTAATTTCCCCCACACTGCCCTCATATAGTAATTCCCCCCACACTGCCCCATATAGTAATTTCCCCCACACTGCCCCCATATAGTAATTGCCCCCACGCTGCCCCCATATAGTAATTTCACACAATTGAAATGAATGGGTGCGAATTCAGTGCGGGTGCTGAGTTTTCACGTCACACATTGCACCCTTGCGGAAAACTCGCTCGTATGAAAGGGGCCTTAATGACCAAGCCAGATTTTGGAAATCTGACGTATCACTTTAGCAGAGAATAACTTGGTAAAGGTTTTGCACATCAAAGTAATTCTGACATTGTTTTCTCGTCACATATTGTACTTTACTTAGGTGGTAAAATTTTACCAATAAAATATGTGTATCTTTATTAAAAAACTTAAATATCAATTAAAATTTTTATAAATTGGCATATTTTTTTATTTTCAACTGCAATATTTCACATACATAAATACTATTCAATATTTTTATCAGAAATATATTTCCACATCTTTACTTTATTTTGACTGCACAAAAATTTTATTTTTTTTTTAATTTAGGAGACTTACCATTTTAACATAAATTTGTTTCAATATTTTTTCTTGCAAAAGCCAAGTTTACAGAGGCTTATAAGTGTCAGAATAATATAAGCCCCCCAAAAAAAAATAATAAAAAAATTGACTCCATTTGAAAAACTAGACCCCTTAACGTATTCATCTATGGGAGTAATTAGTTTTTGAAGCCCTAGTTTTTTAAAGAAATGAATGCTAAGAAAGTATAAAAAAAATAAAACATTTTACACAAAAATGTCAATATTCTCAGCCTGACTGGACGTTAAAAATAATAAATATTTTATTAAGGATAATTTAGGGTGCTGCAACGTGATATAAAAAATGTCAGGCCCAGGACCCCCATGTATGAAGAGGGATGTGTATTAAAACCATCCATACATGTGAGGGCCTGGAAAATGAGCCCCTTGTGGACTGGTATAATAACGTCAGCCTAGCCCAATATGGTGGATCGCTGAAAGTTGTCACAGCAATGCACCTAAATTGCTAGCGGGGTGTGTGAGGGATGTAGTCGCAGTGAGTACAGTTGTGGTTACCACTCACTGATTTGTACTACTCCGTCCATATAACACCTCGCTAGACCAATCACTCGGGCTATACACAAGGTGGCTCCTTGTTAAAGCAGGCAGTAATGCAGAGTGCGGGGGATATAGTTTAAGTCAGCACATGGACTCCTCGTGCTCCAAACTTGATCTAGCTTTCCCTAGCCGCATTCACACCGCCCCTTAGTCTGGGGGCTGCCATACATCAAGAGCGTCACTCACTCAACGCGTTTCTACAAGGGGGGATTGGCCCCAATTGTCATCAGGAGTATTAAGTTTGATGTATACAACTGCAGAAGATACAAAACCCTGACCGCCCGCATAGTTGTGTGCCAAGCATCCAGCGCTGTGATGGCCGTGCGTGGCCAAACACACGCCGGACTAAAATAGCTAACACCCCGCCCACCAAGGAGAGACGCTGCCGTGTTGGGCGAATGGAGAGAGGGGACGCATCCTGGCCACACCTCCTCCACCCACCCCACGGGCTGGTAATGCTAAGGTCCTTGATAGGAGCGCATCAGCGCCGCAATAACTGGAGGAACCTACTCGCGGCTGTTCACACGGTAGGTGAAGTACACCGAAGCATAAGCCGCATACATGTGGGACATCAGGGACATGGACAGGAACTCGGAGCTACCATCAATGATTCAAGAACTGATGTCTGCCTATAATACAACATTCTGCCCAGTACAAAGGCAGAATCATGTACTAGCACAGCACAAGTACTGTACCTAATAGGCGACACTGGTACAGTAATTATGTCACTCCTAAAGGGAGGACATAGAGGTCAGGGGCCATATTAAAGGCCACTGACCGATAATATCAAAGTGTTGCCATTTGTGCCTCAGTCCTAACATAATCATAGGAAGAGACGGGACACCAGTGGCGTTAGTCTCCGCATCATATCCACATACTTTAGCTCCTGATAAGCAGCAGCCAGCAGGATTAGTGATATGGACCATGCCTATGGAGGACAGAGCTATGGAGAGGAACACAAGATCAAGATTAGATTAAGCAAGCGAATGAGATATTCTCATTCAGACCATGTGGATTGACCGTATTCAGTTTAAAGGTCCAGAATGCTTCTTTATGTAGAAGAGCCATATCTACATCACCACCCCGGATCGAAGGTGTGAGGCATTCTATCCCTTGAACACTCAGTACATTTGTATTGCCACCATGATTGTCACGTATATGCCGTGCCACAGATGTATCTCGGAGATTTTTTACATCCAAAAGGTGTTCCCCTATACGTCGCCTGAGTTCCCTTCGGGTTTTGCCTACATATTGTGCGCCACACTGACAGGTCAATAAATATATGACGCATATGGTGGTACATCTAATTAAGGCCCAAGCTGAGAATCTCTCCCCTGTACTCTGATTCAGGAAGAATGGACCTCTCCTGATGTGGGGGCAGATGATGCATGAGCCACACGGGAAGGTCCCGGTAAATGTACTTCTCAGCCAGGTATCCGTTGTCGGGGACACAAACAGGCTGTGAACCAGGCGATCATGTAGGTTCGAGCTTCGTCTGTACGTGAAAGGTGGTCTCTCTGATATCAGATTGTCAATGTCCGGGTCGGGCTGAAGAATCGGCCAGTGCTTCTGAAGAATTTTTCGTACCTGTTTGTATGCCTTATCATATGTCGCAATAATTCTCGGATATTCATCCCCCACTTTAGCCTTAGGGACCAACAGTTGTTGTCGGTCCGTGCTCAGGGAATGATGGTATGCCTCACGTAGGACCCCTTGGGGATAGCCTCGATCAGTGAATCGAAGGCGTAAGTCAGCAGCCGCTTTTTGAGGGCCAGGGGGTGTCCACTGTCCCACCGCAGCAAGCTGTTGGTCGCCGTCGGTTTTCTGAATAGGGTTGTAACGATTTTTTGATCGGTCCCCACTGTAATGGTCAAATCCAGGAAGGTAATGACACGGTCAATTTAAAGACTCTTTTTTTTTCTACAGAGCACATGATAATGATATGTATCACCCCATTTCTCCTGTCTTCAGAAATATCCAGATTGTGGCCCTAATCCTATGTCTTGACACACGGCAGGGCCCAAACATAAAGGAGCACCTGGGGCCTTTTAGATAATATAGTGAAAATGGTTCAGGCCCCATTGTTGATAACATTTTCACAGGAAATTGAAGAAAAATATTTTTAGATGGGTAACCCTTTAACCCTAAAATCCGCAACATTCTTATCGCGTACAGAGGAAACGTGAAGCCGTGCACTTATACAGGAGGCAGATTTCTATAAAGGCCTTTGCCTGTACATATGACTGTGTCTTGTCCTGTACTTCTGTCATTCTGATGCTGTTGTGAGCAGCGTTCTGGTCTGACATATAATTACTTAGGGTACTTTCACACTTGCGTTGTTGGATTCTGGCAGGCAGTTCCGTTGCCTGAACTGCCTGCCTGATCAGGAAAACTATATGCAAACGCATGTCATTTGCAGATTGATCAGGATCCTGATCACTCTGACAAATGCATTGAAATACCTGATCTGTCTTTCAGGTGTCATCCGGAAAAACGGATCAGGTATTTATTTTTTTTCACAATTTTAAAGGTCTGCGCATGTGTGGACTGGAAAACCGGATCCGTTTTTTCTGGAACACTTGGTCCCGGATCCGGCATTAATGCACTTCAATGCAAAATAATGGCGGATCCGGCATTCAGGTAAGTGTTCTGGAATTTTGGACGGAGAGAAAACTGCAGCATGTTGCGGTATTTTCTCCGTCCAAAAACCGTACAGTGACTGAACTGAAGACATCCTGATGCATCCTGAACAGATTTCTCTCCATTCAGAATGCATTAGGATAAAACTGATCAGTTTGTTTCCGGTATTGAGCCCCTCGGACGGAACTCAATACTGGAAAAGTTTAACGCAAGTGTGAAAGTACCCTTCAAGAATGTCTGATAAGAAATCCAGCTCACATTAGTTAATTTGGTGTACCCGTGTGCACGGTGCCTGGTATTTCAACCTCCTCAGGAACAGTAAAATAAACAGTAAAGTATAGGCTCCATCACTCACTTTTGTTAAGGTGTCTTTTCTCCGTATTTTATTGAGGTAGATTCTTCACAGACATATAGGACAATGCATCTCTCAGGTATGCTGATTGTTGACACGTTTCCAAAAAACTTCTTATTCGTAACAGTAATATGTGTCTGGTTTCCCTGGGTATATATAGCCAAATGAGTTTATCCAAGTGTTAGATCAGCCTCCCTCTCAGATCCATGTAACATAGTAACATAGTACATAAGGCCGAAAAAAGACATTTGTCCATCCAGTTCGGCCTGTCATCCAGCTAGTAGATCCAGAGGAAAGAAGTACTCCCTGGATCAACGACCCCTCTCTAGTAGCTATAACCTATAATATTATTACACTCCAGAAATACATCCAAACCCCTCTTGAATTCCTTTATTGTACTCACCATCACCACCTCCTCAGGCAGAGAGTTCCATAGTCTCACTGTTCTTACTGTAAAGAATCCTTTTCTATGTTTGTGTACAAACCTTCTTTCCTCCAGACGCAGAGGATGTCCCCTCGTCACAGTCACAGTCCTGGGGATAAATAGATGATGGGAGAGATCTCTGTACTGACCCCTGATATATTTATACATAGTTATTAGATCTCCCCTCAGTTCTCTTTTTTCTAAAGTAAATAACCCTAATTTTGATAACCTTTCAGGGTACTGTAGTTGCCCCATTCCGGTTATTACTTTAGTTGCCCTCCTCTGAACCCTCTCCAGCTCTGCTATATCTGCCTTGTTCACAGGAGCCCAGAACTGTACACAGTACTCCATGTGTGGTCTGACTAGCGATTTATAAAGTGGTAGGACTATGTTCTCATCACGGGAATCTATGCCCCTTTTGAAGCAACCCATTATCTTATTGGCCTTGGCGGCAGCTGCCTGATACTGGTTTTTGCAGCTTAGTTCGCTGATTATTAAAATGCGTAGATCCTTTTCCATGTCAGTGTTACCCAGTGTTTTACCATTTAGTATGTACGGGTGACTTGCATTATTTGTCAGTGTTAAACCTCATCTGCCACTTCTCTGCCCAAGCCTCCAATCTATCCAGATCCCTCTGTAGCAGTATATTGTCCTTTTCAGTGTTAATTACTTTACACAGTTTAGTGTCATCTGCAAAAATTGATATTTTACTGTGCAAGCCTTCTACAAGATCATTAATAAATATATTGAAAAGAATAGGGCCCAGTACTGACCCCTGAGGTACCCCACTAGTGACAGTGACCCAATCTGAGTATCTACCGTTAATAACCACCCTCTGTTTTCTGTCACTCAGCCAGTTACTTACCCACATACAGACATTTTCTCCCAGTCCGAGCATCCTCATTTTATATACTAACCTTTTATGAGGTGCAGTGTCAAATGCTTTGGAGAAGTCCAGATATACGACATCCATTGATTCGCCGCTGTCAAGTCTAGAACTTACCTCCTCATAGAAACTGATTAAATTCGTTTGGCATGACCGATCCCTCATGAAGCCATGCTGATATGGTGTTATTTTCTTATTTCTGTTGAGATCCTCTAAGATAGCATCTCTCAGAAGACCTTCAAACAGTTTCCCCACAACAGATGTTAAACTTACTGGCCTATAGTTTCCGGGCTCTGATTTTGGACCCTTTTTGAATATTGGCACATTTGCTATGCGCCAATCCTGTGGGACATTCCCTGTCAGTACAGAGTCCGAAAATATCAGAAATAAGGGTCTGGCTATGACATTACTTAATTCCCTTAGGATACGGGTGTGTATGCCATCCGGTGCTGGCGATTTGTCTATTTTAATCTTTTTAAGTCGCTGTTGTATTTCTTCTTGGGTCAGACAGGGCACTTTTAATGGAGGATTTATTTTTACATTCAGCATTTCATCTGACAGTTTATTTTCCTCAGTGAATACATTGGAGAAAAAAATATTTAACAGCTTTGCTTTCTCCTCATCGCTCTCTGCAACTCCCCCCTCATTACTCTTTAAAGGGCCGACACCTTCAGATTTATACTTTTTACCATTTATATAATTGAAGAAAATTTTAGGGTTAGTTTCACTCTCTTTGGCAATTAATCTCTCGGTCTCTAGTTTGGCCGCTTTTATTTGTTTTTTACATGTTCTATTTTTTTCCTTATAGTTTTTCAGTGCTTCCTCGCTCCCCTCCTGTTTTAGTGATTTATATGCTTTCTTTTTGTCATTTATTGCTTTCTTTACATTTCTATTTATCCACATTGGTTTCTTTTTGTTCCTTAACCTTTTATTCCCATACAGTATGTACCTCTCACAATGAGAATTTAGGATGCTTTTAAAGATCTCCCATTTTGTGGCTGTATTTTTGTTTTTGAGGACTTTGTCCCAGTTAGTTAGGCCTAGGGCCTCGCTTAGTTGGCTAAATTTAGCTTTTTTGAAGTTTGGTATTTTTGTTCCTCCCTGTAGAAATGCTCTTTTGAATGATAATTGGAAGGTTATTACTTTATGGTCACTATTTTCCAAGTGTCCCCCAATTTGCACATCTGTTGTTCTGTCAGGTCTATTGGTTAATACTAATTCCAGTATGGCCGTCCCTCTAGTCGGGTCCATGTGGGGAGGAGAAAAGCTTTGATTGACTAGCACTTGGAATCTCAAACATCATTGGTTATCACCTGGGATCTCGGGCACATTCCAGTTCCATATCAGACATACAACATTGCAGTAAAAACATTGAGTTAGGATTGCAAAAAGTTCATATATTTCACTCACTACATACTTTTTCCTATTTTGCATATCAGCATAAAAAATTTTGTTTATTTAGAACATACAGATAAAACAGGCGAGAGAACTTCCCCTCATGGCCTTCATTGTTTTTCTGATTTCTTTTTTTCAATAATACTCTCCTTTTATCTATTGTGATGTTTATGTGGGAACCTTTATTTCTGTCTTTTCTCTCCTCTCCTCTCTTGTATATTTAATTAATTATAGTTTTGTTTTGAGGAGAGAGGACAGAGAAATGAAAAGCAAAAAAATATTATTAAAATATTTTAACCTCTACAGGACCGCCTAACGCACGGATGCAGGCAGTCCTGTTGTTCTAGCCTGACGCATCCGTGCGTCATCTCGCGAGACGTGAGATTTGCTGTGAACGCGCACGTTCACAGCGGCGCGCAGCTCTGCAGTTATACTGCAGCCTTCCAGCGATGATCAATCACTGGCAGGCTGTAGAAGTAAAATAAATCGCATCAAACAGCTATATCAGACGCTGTTTTGTTAACAGCGTCTGATATACCTGCTACCTGCTCCTCTGTTGGTCCCATTTGCTGGGATTGACCACCAGAGGACCAGGTAGCTCTGTAAAGTAGCACCAAGCACCACTCTACACCCCCCCACACTTATTAACCCCTGATCACCCATATAGACTCCCTGATCAGCCCCCTGTCATTGATCACCCCCCTGTAAGGCTCCATTTAGACGTCCATATGTGTTTTGCGGATCCACGGACACCGGCAATGTGCTTTCCGCATTTTGCAGATCCGCACATTCCCAGAACTATACAGAAAATGCCTTTTCTTGTCCGCAATTGCTCTATATTTTTGCGGAACGGAAGTGCAGACCCGGAAGTGCGGATCCGCAATTCCGTATCCGAGCGGGACAAAGTCTGTCACCATAGAAATGAATGGGTCCGCAATTCCGTTCCGCAAACATAATTGCGGACGTGTGAATGGGGCATAAGGGTCCCTTATCACCGCCAGTTAGTTAGCTACTTGTTAGGTAGTTAGCGCCCAGCCCACCGCACCGAAGTCACTGATTTTGGCATTGATCGATGTGAATGAAGAAATCTGTGCCGTTCATTTTCTTTTTTTTTTTTTTCAGCCCAGAGGCTGAACGGAAAAAAAAAAATCTCATTACCCGTATGCTCAATATAAGGAGAATCGCAGAAACTCCTAATGCTGGCCATACAGGTAATGATTGCGGAGACCCTCAAATGCCAGGGCAGTACAAAACCCCACATGTGACCCCATTTTAGAAAGAAGACACCCCAAGGTATTCCGTGAGAGGTAGGGTGAGTTCATGTAAAATTTTATTTTTTGGCACAAGTTAGCGGAAATTGATTTTTTATTTTTTTTTCTTACAAAGTCTCATATTCCACTAACTTGTGACAAAAAATAAAATTTTACATGAACACACCAGACCCCTCACGAAATACCTTGGGGTGTCTACTTTCTAAAATGGGGTCACTTGTGGGGTATTTATACTGCCCTGGCATTTTAGGGGTCTCTAAAGCGTGAGAAGAAGTCTGGAATCCAAATGCGTAAAAATGCCCTGTGAAATCCTAAAGGTACTCATTGGAATTGCTGGCAGTGGCAGGGACAGGGTGGGGGAAGTGGCGTTCTGAAAGCCTTCGAACATCCTCAGATTCAAAGGCTTGACCAGGTGCGGGGGACTCAAACAGGAGACTCTCAACCAGCTTCTCCTGGAACTCGAGGAAGCTGACGGTTCCTTGGGCCTTTTTAAATAAACCAAAACTATTCTAGGTAGCAATCTGAATGAGGTAGATTGCTATCTTTTTATAACAGGCTTGTTTTTTCGCTTCACCAGGTAGGGTTGAAGCTCCAGGTCCAAGAGGTCTACACTATTGATGAGCCAGCATGCTCGGCCGAGTATTGGTTTGGCTCGAGCATCGCAATGTTCGGCGCTTGGCTTTACTCGGCCAAGCACCACATGTATTCGTCGCATTGCTCGAATCTCCTCCCCGCACGTTTGGCACTTTCTAAGCAGCCAATTAAAGTCCAGGTAAGTAATTTCCCTCAGTGTAAGGCCATAGCCATGTTAGCTGGACGCCTTACACTGATTAGCTGGCCGGAACACGTGATACAAGTTCATATAGGAGCTGAGGTTCGGCGCTCGGCTCATTCAGCCTCATACGCCATCATAAAGCCGTGTGTTCAGCAGACATTATAAAAAGGGTCTTATTCACAACAGTGTGCCTGCTAATGAGATATAAACTGCACCATCAGAGAAATTATTTGTTCTGGGGAAATTAACCTAACTTGTGCCACATCTGTGTGTGTGTTCAATCCGCAACCGGTATATTAAGTACTCCAGCAGAGAGTGATTTATATTTTAGCCATAGTTAACTAGTTTTAGGCACATCTGTGTGTGCGTTTAGGCCGCAATCGAATATACTAGGGATGTCCCGATACCAGTATCGGTATCGGGACCGATACCGGCATTTTCACGAGTACTTGTACTTGTGAAAATGCCTCCGATACCGCTGCCGGTCCGGCAGCTCCTATACACTGTTTAAGTAAACCTAACCTGTATTAATGTGACCGGAATTACTAACTATTAATGCTGTCTCCCTCAGGTCAGGCGCTCAGTTCCTCCATGCTCCTCCTGCCCCGCCTGCCTTCTTCATTCATAAAAGTGGGCGGAGCGGGCAGGCGGGACATGAGGCGCATGGAGGAACTGAGAGCTGAAGCTGCCCGATTCCTCCAAGCACCTCACGTCCCTCCTGCGCGCTCCGCCCACTTTATGAATGTAGAAGGCGCGCTGGGCAGGAGGAGCATGGAGGGACTGAGCGCCTAACCTGAGGGAGACCGCATTAATAGTTAGTAATTCCGGCCACATTAATAGAGATTAAGTTTAGCTCAATAGTGTATAGCAGCTGCGGGGCCGGTGTATGAAAGAGTCAAGCTACACTGGCCCCTGCGAGTGTAAACTGCCCCCCCCCCACTATGATGGCACTTATGGGGGTCTGTGGATGACACTAATGGGGGATCTGTGGATGACACGTATATAGCATAATATGCTATATATGTGTCATCCAGAGATCCCCCATAGTGTCATCTAGAGATCCCCCATAGTGTCATCCAGAGATCCCCCATAGTGTCATCCAGAGATCCCCCATAGTGTCATCCAGAGATCCCCCATAGTGTCATCCAGAGATCCCCCATAGTGTCATCCAGAGATCTCCCATTAGTGTCATCCAGAGATCCCCCCCATTAGTGTCATCCAGAGCGCCCCCCCATTAGTGTCATCCAGAGAGCTCCCCCATTAGTGTCATCCAGAGATCCCCCATTAGTGTCATCCAGAGATCCCCCATAGTGTCATCCAGAGATCCCCCATAGTGTCATCCAGAGATCCCCATAGTGTCATCCAGAGATCCCCATTAGTGTCATCCAGAGATCCCCCATTAGTGTCATCCAGAGATCCCCCATTAGTGTCATCCAGAGAGCCCCCCATTAGTGTCATCCAGAGATCCCCCCATTAGTGTCATCCAGAGATCCCCCATTAGTGTCATTCACAGATCCCCTATAACAGTGTCATCCACAGATCCCCCATAACAGTGTCATCCACAGATCCCCCATAACAGTGCGTCCTCCACAGATCCCCCCATAACAGTGTCACCCACAGATCCCCCATAACAGCGTCATCCACAGATCCCCCATAATATTGTCATCCACAGATCCCCCTGGATGCACATTGGTTGGAAAACACTATTATATTCCCATTTATTAATTTATTAACACTTGTACAAAGGAAAAGAAAAGCCGTTGTCCATAGCAACCAAATTCCAGCTTTAATTTTTTTCATTGCTATCAGCAACTGCGCCGCTGTTTATACGAGGTATCGGTAATTGGTATCGGCGAGTACTTAAATAAAAGTATCGGTACTCGTACTCAGTCTTAAAAACATGGACATCCCTAGTATATACAGTATTCCCGCAAGGGGATACATTTTATTTGGGACAAATTTGTATCCAATATAGAACTATATCGGAATACAGTGTGTATTGTAAAAGTTGCATTATCTCTGGGCTAGTGTGGTGCTGAAAATTTGTATTTCTCTGTCTCCAGTACATTACAGCAAGGCAATACAGTGTGTATTGTAAAAATGTCATTATCTGTGCGCTACTGTAGTGCCAAAAATTTGTATTTCTCTGTATCCAGTACATTACAGCAAGCCAATACAGTGTGTGTTGTGAAAATTTCATTATCTGTGCCCTACTGTAGTGCCAAAAAATTGTATTTCTCTGTCTCCAGTACATTATAGCAAGCCAATACAGTATGTATTGTAAAAATTACATTATCTGTGGCCTAGCGTAGTGCCTAAAATTTGTATTTTTCTTTCTCCAGTATATTTTAGCAAGCCAATACAGTGTATATTGTAAAAATTGCATTATCTGTGGCCTAGTGTAGTGCCTAAAATTTGTATTTCTCTGTCTCTATTACCGTATTTTTCGCCATATAAGACGCACTTTTTCCCCCCCAAAAGTGGGGGGAAAATGGCAGTGCGTCTTATATGGCGAATACTACCATTTTCCTATAGCTGAAGCCGATACATCGCACAGCCTACGATGTATCAGCATCGGAAGGAGGAGGCGGGGCCTGGCAGCACATGGCGGGCGACCCGCCGCTCACAGCGTGACTCTTGTATAACATTTAAAATCTTTAATCCATGCCCCCTTATTTCCTAAAGCCCAGGACAGTGGCGGCTCTGCTAACCTGCTATGCGATCCTCTAGCAGGCAGAGCGGTGCGGCTGGCTGGTGTGCGTCCTCACTGAGCGTCATCTGCCTGCTCCTCCTGCTTCATTCATAAAGTGAAAAGGAGCAGGCAGATGGCGTCAGTGGGGCGTTACACACCAGCCTGCCGCACGCAGCTCTGCCTGCTAGAGGATGGTATGGCAGGTTAGCAAGCGCTACTGTCTAGGCTTTAGAAATAGGGAGATAATTCAAGATTTCAAATGTTACCTGGCCCAATCACCACTATCTGACAGCCTCCGCAACTTGCCATCTCTAATCATGGGCCCAGATGTTTTTAGAAAAGGGGCACCTGTGGATGACACTGTAATGGGGTGATCTGTGGATGACACATATAGCATAGATGCTATATATGTGTCATCCACACGGATCAGTCCATTACATGCGTCAGTCATATCCCCCATCACAGTGCTATCCACAGATCCCACCATCACAGTGCTATCCACAGATCCCCCCCATCACAGTGCTATCACAGATCCCCCCCATCACAGTGCTATCCACAGATCCCCCATCACAGTGCTGTCCACAGATCCCCCATCACAGTGCCATCACATCTCCCCCACATAACAGTGCCATCCACAGATCCCCCCCATAATACTGTCATGCACAGACCACCATTACTTCAAAAGCACACCTTTTGGTTAAAAATATTTTTTTTCTTATTTTTCTCCTCAAAAACCCAGGTGCGTCTTATAGGCCGGTGCGTCTTATAGGGCGAAAAATACGGTACATTATAGCAAGCCAATACAGTGTGTATTGTAAAAATTACATTATTTTTGTCTAGTGTAGTGCCTAAAATTTGTATTTCTCTGTCTCCAGTACATTATAGCAAGCCAATACAGTGTGTATTGTAAAAATGTCATTATCTGTGGCCTACTGTAGGGCCGAAAATCTGTATTTATCTGTATCCAGTACTGTCCTGCATCAGAAAACTGTGTCTTTAGCAGACAGTAAAACAATCTGCGCCACATCTACAGACAAAACCATTAATATGAAGAAGGCGAGCACAAAGGGTGGGGGAACTGGGCGTGATGCTGATGGTGCAAGCAGAGGCCGTGGCTCTGGGCCCAATGAAACTGTGCCTGCTGCCAGTGCACCAGAAAAAAACAAAAAATCCATCTAACTCAGCTTTATGTCAAACTTAGCTGGGCGGCGCAGGACAACACTGTCCAAGTCAGACCAGTGCGAACAGGTGGTCGGTTGGATTGCAAAAGATAATGCTTCCAGTCAGTTAAGAACCGCCCTCTCTTCCACTAAGTCCAGTCTCTGTAGCCAAGAGTCTGGTCAACCGAATGCTCACTCTGATCCTCATTCCTCCCACCATGCCGCGTCTAGCCAAACAAATCCCACACTCGGATATTCACATGACCTCTTTTCATTGCCAGTACTAGTGTTGAGCTCGAATATTCGAATTTGAATTTTTATTGCGCATATCGGCACTTTGAAAATTCGCGAATATTTAAAATATAGTGATAAATATTCGTAAAAACTAATATTCTTTTTTTTTTATTATTATTTTTATCTGAACCCATTACCTAGTATACCTACCTGCTTCTTGCTTGTGGGCCAATGTGAGAAGGCTGCAATATTATAGTCTCTAGTGAATTAGAATATTCTTTATTATTTCATTTTTTTCTCCTATGCGAAAAATATTCTAATACCCGAATATATAGCACTATAGAATGTAGTGCTATATATTCGTTTTTTAGAATATTCGTCATTGTTTCCAATTTAATGTGAACAGTCTTTGGCCCAAAAGCAAATTTTGCAGGGAGGAATGATGACTTCAGATGGGAAAAAATGACGAATATTCTAAAAAAAAGAATATATAGCAATATGTTTCATAGTGCTATATATTCGGGTTTTAGAATATTCGCATTCCGCGAATATTACATTGCCGATTTTTTACAATCAATAGAATAATCTCGAATATGAATATTTGCAAAAATAGGACAAATATTCTAACAAATATTCACGAAATATCGCGAATTCGAATATTGCCCCTGCCGCTCATCACTAGCCAGTACTTGGTTTGGCTCTCTCGCCAAGCACGCTTGAAGAGGTACCTGAGATATTGTGCCCTGATTCCCAACCTTTTGAGCCTTCAGAGTCTCATGAAGATGACAGTGGTGAACGACAATCATTCGTTCACGAGGTGGATGATGATGAGACGCAGTTGCCAATCACTGAGGTGGTGGTTAGGTCAAGTCAGAAAGATGAGCAGAGTGAGGTAAGTGGAAGAGGAGGTGGTGGACGATGAGGTCACTGACCCAACATGGGAAGGTGAAAAGCTGAGCGAGGACAGCAGTACAGAGGGGGAGGGATCCATAGCACCTCAACAGTCTGGATAAGGAAGTAAGGTTGCAAAAGGGAGACGTCTGCCCACACCAAACAGGCACGCAACCGTTACACCGAGCACCCCCATGCGTAAATCTACCTTGCCAAAGGGTACTACACACCAAATTAACACCGGGTATTCATTTATATCAAAGGGTTGGCCATAATTTATTCCTAAGAAACACCGAACCATTGAGCACACAACACCATAAAGTACCAAGAAATATAAGTTTATTTGATTAGAAAATAGAAAAAAATAGTAAAATATACCATAAGACTAGCGATAGCACCAATAAACACAAACAAGGAAGAAAAATAGGAGAGGACCGCAGGGTCAGCACATGAAGGGTACATACACAAAGTGCATAATGACAAGCAAACAACACTCCAAGGCTTGTAAAGATCAGACTAGCCCCAGGACAAAGTCCTTTGTAAAGGCTGAAAAAAGGCTAAAGAGCGATGCAAAAAGTAAAATATACCCTCCACAATTGTGTCGATCCTGCGGTCGCCTCCTCCCAACGCCATTTTGCCTGAACTGGCTTCTTCCGGGGATGAGTTTAGCTGTTAACATCCCTCCTTAAATAAGGCTCCAAATCGTGCTAAAATTAATCACAGGTGGAAGTATGGGTCCGTATAACAAGCGTACCAACCAATAGGAAGGTCATCATCTATTAGTGCGTCACAGACCTGTAATGACGTCATGGCCACGTGACCGTTACTGCGATCACCTGACCAATGACGCCCAAGTCACATGACCGCAAACGGAAGAATGAACAGAACGTCATACAATGGCGCCCCTAGGCCTGTGATGACGTCATGACCACGTGACCGCTAATGCGATCACCCGACCAATGACACCCAAGTCACATGACCAGAACCGAAGGTAGTGAACAAAGCAACGTACAGTGGTGTCCAAGTCACATGACTACAAGGCCGGTGATAGTAAACAAAACATCATACAGTTCAGTATTATAGATAAAAACACAATATATAAAAGGTACATAAAAAAATTAATTTTTGTATAGAACTAACCTAATTACACCATATTGGAAAAATTCATATCTTATTTTACTCACAATCCTGTATTTTATATTCAATCCAAAAAATTCATTAAAGTGCATAAATACCCAAAAGGTTTGTTCACTACCTTCGGTTCTGGTCATGTGACTTGGGTGTCATTGGTCGGGTGATCGCATTAGCGGTCACGTGGCCATGACGTCATCACAGGCCTAGGGCTACATTGTATGACGTTCTGTTCATTCTTCCGTTTGCGGTCATGTGACTTGGGCGTCATTTGTCAGGTGATCGCATTAACGGTCACGTGGCCATGACATCATTACAGGTCTGTGACGCACTGATAGATGATGACCTTCCTATTGGTTGGTACGCTTGTTATACGGACCCATACTTCCACCTGTGATTAATTTTAGCATGATTTGGAACCTTATTTAAGAAGGGATGTTAACAGCTAAACTCATCCCCGGAAGAAGCCAGTTCAGGCGAAACGGCGTTGGGAGGAGGCGACCGCAGGATTGACACAATTGTGGAGGGTATATTTTACTTTTTGCATCGTTCTTCAGCCTTTTTTCAGCCTTTACAAAGGACTTTGTCCTGGGGCTAGTCTGATCTTTACAAGCCTTGGAGTGTTGTTTGCTTGTCATTATGCACTTCATGTGCTGACCCTGCGGTCCTCTCCTATTTTTCTTCCTTGTTTGTGTTTATTGGTGCTATCGCTAGTCTTATGGTATATTTTACTATTTTTTTCTATTTTCTAATCAAATAAAGTTATATTTCTTGGTACTTTATGGTGTTGTGCGCTCAATGGTTCGGTGTTTCTTGCCAAAGGGTAGGAGTTCCGCAGTATGGCGTTTTTTTGAGGAAAGCGCAGACGACAAAAGAGTGGTAGTCTGCAACCTGTGCCGTGTACCTAAGCCGTGTACCTGAGCCGGGGCGTGAACACTAGCAACCTCACCACCACCAGCATGATCCGTCACATGGCATCCAAGCACCCTAATAAGTGGGCCGAATGCCTGGGTCCACACTCTGCATCTGCGGGTCCCACCACTGCCTCCACTTCCCCTATGCTACGCACTGCTGGCTAAGGCACATTGCATCCAATCTGGGTCTGCGGGTTACACCACTGCCTCCTCTTCCCCTGTGTTACACACTGCTGGCCAATCCCGTGTCGAAGGCGCAGGCCCGGATGCCCCTCGCCCTGCACCTGGACCTTCACATGAACCGTCAGCAACAACATCCACTTCCCTGTCCCAGCGCAGTGTCCAAATGTCGATAACACAGGCATTTGAATGCAAGCGCAAATACCCACCCACAGGCCATAGCACTAAATGTTCAACTTTCAAAATTACTGGCCCTTGAAATGTTGCCACTTAGGCTTGTGGACACTGAGGCCTTCAGCAGCCTGATGTCGGCGGCCATCCCTCGGTACGCAGTCCCCAGGCACCACTATTTTTCACTGTGGGCCGTGCCCGCCTTACACCAGCATGTGTCCCAGAACATTACCCGTGCCCTGACCAACACACTTACTGGGAAGGTCCACCTCACCACGGACACATGGACAAGTGCTGGTGGCCAAGGACGCTACATTTCCCAGACCGCACAATGGGTGAATGTTGTGGAGGCCGGGAGTGAGTCGTACCCTGGGATGGCACAAGTGCTACCCACGCCCATGATAAGTGTGCCAACTAAACACAATCTTAATGCAATGCGTGACTAGGCAATACACAACCCAATGACGATAAAAAATTTCAAAGCTTTATTAATTGATTAAAAAATCAACAAGTATATATGTAATATCAATAAATATGGAAGTAATACAAATGGTAGCCAAGATATGTGACTCCCACCCCCCCCCCCCCCCATGCACAAGAGGACCAAAAATGACATCTTCCTCACTAACCTGGTTAGAGTGAGAGGCCTAGACACACCCCTTGAGCAAGCAGAGCGAAACGTATGTCGGGACCAGAGGCCCCATCTTCCCTCCTCAAGTGCTCCTCAGGTATATTATATGTTGACCAGTGTGTCTTGTAGCAATATTGATTATGCGGTTTGCAAATCCTTTCAGCTAATTATCCTCAGGGTACTTTGCAGTCTTTACATTTAAATAGAGGTTTTTACTTCATTGCACTGAGGCTTTTGGCCTTGTTATGGAGATGTAATTTTTGGTCCTCTTGTGCATGGGGGGGGGGGGGAGTCACATATCTTGGCTACCATTTGTATTACCACCATATTTATTGATATTACATATATACTTGTTGTTGATTTTTTAATCAATTAATAAAGCTTTGAAATTTTATATGCGTGTCCCTTTATGGTCATTGGGTTGTGCCATGCCCAGGATTGCAGGCCCTACGTCCATCATGGTCTCCGCCAGAAGCTATGTTACTGGCTCCAACCCCCACTTCTCCTCCTCCGCCGCCTCCTCCTCCACTTCCACCTCCAACAGCAGTCAGCCATCAGTCGCTAACTGGAAGCAGTGTAGCACTGCTGTGGGTAAGCGTCAAAAGGCCGTGCTGAAGCTGATCTGTTTAGGGGACAAACAGCACACCCCCGCAGAGCTGTGGCAGGGTATAAGGGACCAGACCAAGTTGTGGCTCTCACCACTCAACCTACAAACAGGCATGGTTGTGTCTGACAATGGCTGTAACTTGGTGGCGGCTTTGGAGCTTGGCAACCTGACACACATTCCATGCCTAGCCCACATCTTAAACTTAGTGGTTCAGTGGTTTATCAAAACATACCATAATTTGCAGGAGCTACTAGTAAAGGCGCGCCGCTTGTGTTCCCATTTCCAAAAGTCGTCCACAGCTTCAGCCGGTCTGTCAACGCTGCAGCAGCGCTTGCGGCTTCAAGCTCACGGACTGTTGTGCGACGTGAGCACGCGGTGGAACTCTACGTTCTACATGTTGCCAAGGCTTTGTGAGCAGCAGAGGGCAGTTCTGGAATACCAGCTGCAATCACTGCAATGTTTTATGGGGTTCGCTAGGCTTCAGGCCCTCACCTCTAATGTTTTATATGGTCTGCTCACCTGTAGGCCATCACCGCAATGTTTTATGGGGTTCGCTCACCTTCATGACCTCACTACAATTTTTTATTGGGTTCATTCACCTTCAGGTCCTCAACTATAATGTTTTAGAGGGTAACCAGCACGTCCTTGCTCCAAATGTTTTTGAGGGTCACCAGTAGGGCATCAATGATAATTTTTCAACGGTGTGTATGATGCCCTTCTTTATGTGTAATAAAGGGTGTATTGGAGTGCCGGTTCCTTGTAATTTTTGCCAGCCCTTTCACTTAGTGCATAGGCTTTATGAGTGCAGCAGTGTACCTGAACAATTGTAGCACTATGTGAATGAGGCCCTACTTTATGTGATATACAGGTTGTATCGGAATGCTTCTTCCTTGTAATTTTTGGCAGTATTTACACTGTATATACAATTGAATATACAGGAAAGAATGTTTCCTAACCATTTTACCTCTAAAAATGTTTTTTTTTTTTTTTGAGGGGGTGGGATTTTGGGAGTGATTTTGTCGCTATGTAAAAGTGGTGGACAACTGGGACAATATGGTTCCCAGCAGCGACATTGGAGTCCAAGATGCACCAAGACATGGTCCGCATGCTGTTCAAGATCCATTTCGGTAGTGTTTCTGTCACTTTTTGACCTTTTCCAATGGACCAGGCACCCTCCCCTAATCCGAGCATTGTCTCCCATTGACTTCCATTATACTCGGGCGCTCGGCCGAGCGCACAAATATCGCTATGTGTTCGGACTGAGTACCCGAACACTTTGGTGCTCGCTCATCACTAGTTAGTTCTCCCAGTAGATGAGAAGGAAGGCCTCCTTGCAGTAATGCAGAGACATCTGTAGGCTAAGCAACCTACGGATTTTGGCAAGCTCCAAGTTCCTCCAGTGGAAGTGGAGATGAAAACTGGTGCACTTCCCTGGAAGTATCTCTTGAGTATGGCACAGTCAGATGCCATATCTTAAACTGTCTAAGACTTAAAAAAAAAAAAAAAAGAGATTGTATCCCCTTCTTTTGTACCCTGTGAAAAAGAAAAGTGAGAGCAAACCCACCCAGTATCGGATGGTACATGACCTACATGCTGTCAATAAATCCACAAGTTTTTAACACCCCAACCCACACACCTTGTTGGCTCAGGTTCCTGTTACCTATACCCACTCCACTGTGATTGATTTGGCAAATGTTTTCTTTTCAGTACCACTACATTCAGATGGTTGGTATTTGTTTGCCTTTACATATGAGGGTAAACAGTATACCTGGGTGGAGCTGCCGCAAGGAGCCTAGAACTCACCTAGTATGTATACTGAAGCCATGTCACTCCTGTCCTTTTTTAGCTGAATATGGCTGCAAGTGAGAGGAAAAGACATCCCTTTGCCCAGAAACATAAATGCACTGAGGACATTTTTAGGCTCTTTTTCTTATTGCAGATCTTGGATATACACGTTTGATGCAGCCTCTTTATGATTGATTGTTTTTAGTCCCTTCTACCTTACAGATGAGGTGGTAAATGCCTTTTATGCCCAAACCTGATAATTTTGTGCTCCCCCACTGTAACATAGTAACAAAGTATATAAGACCGAAAAAAGACATTTGTCCATCCAGTTCGGCCGGTTTCCTACAAGTTGATCCAGGGGAAGGCAAAGAAAACTGTGAGGCAGAAGCCAATTTTCCTCACTTAAGCAGAGGATGTCCCCTTGTCACAGTCCTGGGGATAAATAGATGATGGAGTGATCTCTGTACTGACCCCTGATATATTTATACATAGTTATTAGATCTCCCCTCAGTCGTCTTTTTTCTAAAGTAAATAACCCTAATTTTGATAATCTTTCAGGGTACTGTAGTTGCCCCATTCCAGTTATTACTTTAGTTGCCCTCCCCTGAACCCTCTCCAGCTCAGCTATGCCTGCCTTGTTCACAGGAGCCCAGAACTGTACACAGTCCTCCATGTGTGGTCTGACTAGTGATTTGTAAAGTGGTAGGACTATGTTCTCATCACGGGCATCTATGCCAAGGTTTTTGCAGCTTAATTTGCTGTTTATTAAAATTCCTATATCCTTTTCCATGTCAGTGTTACCGAGTGTTTTACCATTTAGTATGTACGGGTGACTTGCATTATTCCTTCCCATGTGCATAACTTTACATTTGTCAGTGTTAAACCTCATCTGCCACTTCTCTGCCCAAGCCCCCAATCTATCCAGATCCCTCTGTAGCAGAAAACTGTCCTCTTACGTGTCAATTACTTTACACAGTTTAGTGTCATCTGCAAAAAAAATGTATTTTACTGTGCAAGCCTTCTACAAGATCATTAATAAATATATTGAAGAGAATAGGGCCCAATACTGACCCCTGAGGTTTCCCACTAGTTACAGTGACCCAATCTGAGTGTGTACCGTTAATAACCACCCTCTGTTTTCTGTCACTCAGCCAGTTACTTACCCACATACAGACATTTTCTCCCAGTCCGAGCATCCTCATTTTATATACTAACCTTTTATGCGGTACGGTGTCAAATGCTTTGGAGAAGTCCAGATATACGACATCCATTGATTCGCCGCTGTCAAGTCTAGAACTTACCTCCTCATAGAAACTGATTAAATTCGTTTGGCATGACCGATCCTTCATGAAGCCATGCTGTTATGGCGTTATTTGCTTATTTTCATTGAGATACTCCAGGATAGCATCTCTTAAAAACCCTTCAAACAGTTTACCAACAATAGATGTTAAATTTACCGGCCTATAATTTCCAGGCTCTGTTTTTGGACCCTTTTTGAATATTGGCACCACATTTGCTATGCGCCAATCCTGTGGAACATTCCCTGTTATTATAGAGTCCGTAAATATCAGAAATAAAGGTCTGGCTATGACATTACTTAATTCCCTCAGGATACGGGGGTGTATGGCATCCGGTCCTGGCGATTTGTCTTTTTTAATCTTTTTAAGGTCGCTGTTGTACTTCTTCCTGGGTCAGACAGGGCACTTTTAATTTATTTTTACATTCTGCATTTCATCTGACAGTTTATTTTCCTCAGTGAATATAGTGGAGAAAAAAATATTTAAAAGTTAATAGTTTTGTTTTATCCTCGTCGCTCCCTGTAACACCCCCCTCATTGCTATGTAGAGGGCCGACTCCTTAAGATTTATATTTTTTACTATTTATATAATTGAAGAACATTTTAGGGTTAGTTTTACTCTCTTTGGCAATTACGGTAATCTCTCGGTCTCTAGTTTGGCACATTTTTTTTTTTTTTTTACATATTCTATTTTTTTCCTTTTGTTTTAGTGATTTACATGCTTTCTTATTGTCATTTATTGCTTTCTTTACGGTTCTATTTATCCACATTGGTTTCTTATTGTTCCTTAGCCTTTTATTCCCATACTATATGTACCTCTCACAATTAGATGTTACAATGCTTTTAAAAATCTCACATTTTGTGGTTGTATTTTTATTTTTTAAGACTTGGTCTCAGTTAGTTAGGTCTCTCTTAGTTGGCTAAATGTAGCATTTTTGACGTTTGGTATTTTTGTTCCTCCCTTCAGAAACTCTCGTTTGAAGGATAATTGGAAGGTTATAACTTTATGGTCACTATTTCCTAGGTGTCCCCCGACCTGCACCTCTGTTGTTCTGTCAGGTCTATTGGTTAATACTAAGTCCAGTATGGCCGTCCCTCTAGTCGGGTCCTGAACCAGTTGGGAAAGGTAATTGTCTTTGGTTATTGCCAAGAACCTGTTTCCTTTATGCGATGTACAGCTTTCAGTTTCCCAGTCTGTATCTGGGTAGTTGTCCCCCATAATAACCACCTCATTATGATCTGCCACCTCGTCTATCTCGTTTAGTAGTAGATTTTCTGTGAACTCTGGTATATTAAGTGGTTTATAATAAACTCCTACTAGTAATTTATTATTGTATTTGGCTCCATGTATCTCTACCCACAGGGACTCCACATGTTCATGTCCCTCACTTATATCTTCTCGGACTGTGGGCTTTAGATAGGACTTTACATAAAGGCAGACCCCTCCCCTCCCGGTTTTGACGATCCTTTCTAAACAGACTGTAACCCTGTACATTAACTGCCCAGTTACAGCTATCATCCAGCCATGTCTCAGTTATTCCCACTGTCATAGCTATCATCCAGCCATGTCTCAGTTATTCCCACTATATCATAGTCCTCCTCACACATCACTAATTCCAGTTCCCCAGTTTTATTAGTCAGGCTTCTGGCATTAGTATACATATATTTGAGAGGTTTATGTATATTTTTTTACCCTATACCTTTCCTTCTGAACTTTCCTTCTGAAAGTATAGTCCCTAGTCCCTCCTTCCATTCCTCCGCCAGTCCCACTACCTTGCCCCCGGTATCACAGCAACACAGCTGCCCCTTCCTATTGAGGTGCAGCCCGTCCCTACGATAGAGCCTGTAGCTGACAGAGAAGTCGGCCCAGTTCTCCAGGAACCCGAACCTCTCCTTCCTACACCAGTTCTTGAGCCACTTGTTAACCTCCCTAATCCCCGCTGCCTTTCTTGTGTGGCTCTTGGTACAGGCAGTATTTCAGAAAATACTACTTTTGAGGTCCTTGCCCTAAGCTTTTGACCTAAATCCCTCAAATCATTTTAAGGACTCTCCACCTACCTCTAACTTTACCATTGGTTCCGATATGGACCATGACCGCTGGGTCTTCTCCAGCCCCTCCCAGTAATCTGTCAACCCGATCCGCGATGTGTCAAACTCTAGCGCCAGGAAGACGGCACACCGTTCAGCAATCACAGTCTTTGTGACAGATTGCCCTATCTGTTCCCCTAATAATGGAGTCTCCCACTACCAGCACCTGTCTGGTCTGCCCTGCTCTCCTGCTTACTGGAGCTGACATTCCCCTGACTGGCAGAGGAAGGGTCCGGCTGCAGCAGTGCCTGGGCCTATTAGATTATCACATTTAGATTGTACTGTACAGAAGTGAATGGCCATGCCTCAGCTGTCCTCAACCAACTGCATGGCCAGCAACAATGCTATGTGGCATATTATTCAGCCAGATTTGACCCCGTGGCCAGAGGTGCCCCCCGTGGCATCAGAACTGTAGTAGTTGTACAAGCCATGCTTGATAAAGACTCTGAGATAGTCCTGACCCACTAAGTGACAGTGATATTAAGTCTATCCTTATGAAAGTACAACCCAAGAGCCTTTTTGTTGCCCGCAGAGTTAGATGTGATAACTTACAAAGTGTGTGGTTTACCTCTGCTAAATCCTTATGTGCCGGAAGAAGGCCACAGTCCGGTTAGGACTGAACCTCGGTATATCTCTGTTTGCTGATTTGAATGTTCATGTTTCTCCTGACAAGTCCAAATTTCTCAAAAAGACAAGAGAGAGACAAAGACTGGTACACAAATGTGTGTTTCTCAACAGAAACATATGTGTTTTAATACACCCAAAAGTTACTAGATTAACAGTTAATAACTGATCCTAGATAAGATTATCTTTCTAGAATTGCTTTTCCATCGCAGAAATCCAGCTATTGTAATTTTTTCCATCAATCTATTCATCAAAATATTGTGCCCATCAGGGATATTATTGTGTAGATGTATGATCATCCACTTTATTTGATTAATGTGTTTTAATTGACAGAGAGTATTCATATGATGCCTCAAATGTTCACAGATTTAATATTTGGGATCCAGCCACCCTGTTGCCTCTGGAGCGAGGGGGGGGGGGGGGGTGAGTTATGGCACTTAAACTTTTCTTCCAGATCCAGACTGTTTGCAGATGATGTCACAAGAGACAGCGGGATTTGGTAAATCAGACATTAGATAATCCAGATCATGTGCTCTTTGTGGATGGATCGAGGTATGGCCAGGATGGAAGGTACTACACAGGTGGGTCAGTAGTGATTAAACATGACACTCTTAAAAAAAGCATAGTCCACACCACACATGTCTGCCCAAGAAGTGGAGCTGAAGACTCTGAAGATGGCTTACAGATATGCGGATAGAAAAACAGCCAACATTACACTGACTCCAGGTATGGCTTTGGGATAGCCCATGATTATGTCCCAGTTGGAAAGCCAGAGACTTCCTGACCGCTTCTGGGAAACCCATCGAAAATGGGGAAGCAGTGAGGTCTCTGATGGAAGCCCTTATGTCGCTAACTTGAGTGGCGATTACAACAACATAAAGGTCACTGTAAAACAGACTCAAAGGAGGCAAAGGGAAAGACCACGGCAGATCAGGCGGCAAAAATGGCTGCCAAATTGCACTTGGTCCAGTGGTATTACCTGACACTTTACCTTTACATGCTGGTCCAGCTTCCTGTCTTATCTGGATCTCTTTTGGTTCTTGCCTCATTGTCTGATTCCTTGCCTTGTATGCCTGAGAGATGTTCTAGGGAGTCTGTATGACCCTCTCTAAAACATGACACCATCACTGAAATAAGCCCTGGCCCTTCAAACACAATTATAGGTACCAGAAGTCTATTTCAGCACATGAGGCGGCATCACCAGATCCTTTGGGAAAATACAACTGGCCAGCATTCCCGAGCAGAACAAGTCTGTCCTCCTTCTCCTGGTCCTCGCTGTGGCAGCAACCTGCATCCCCGAGCAATATGGAATCTGCCATCTTCATCGCCATTACCGTCTTGTTATCCTGCTAACACTCCTCCTCCTCGGATTCATCGTGAGATAACTATTATGGAACGTTTGGCCATGAAAACACTTTCCTCCTCCAGCAATTAGCTTGTCTACAAGGTGAACCCCACCACGGCCACGTTGCAGTCACTGCAGTGCTCACATGGCAGAGAATGTGGCCGCTCCTTGGGATTGTTTCTGTGCCCCAAGCTGCACTCTGAAGTGGAGACCTGGAGCAGCGGTTATGGGCAGGGGCAGTACGTTTCTTTCACAGCCCACTGGGTCTATGCGCAGAGGCAGCACCCCAGCCACATGGCCACTATATGATGGGGCTGGCTCCCACAGCAGGCAGTTATCTGCCACCTCCTCCTTCATGGACATGGTCCCGTCTCCAGCAGCAGCGGGGCCCTGCGTCACACACACTACTTATCCTTCCAATCACACGTGTCCGGTCAGGAGTGGCCTCGTCATGTTGGAGCTGATCGGCTTGGGAGAGAGAAGCTACACTGCCGAGCAGTCGCTCAAGTGCATCAAGCAGCAAACATCCCGCTGGCTGTCACCCCGCCGACTCCAACTGGACAAGGTGGTCAGCGACAATGGGCACATCACCCTGGCTGCCCTGAACCTGGGGGAAATAACACTCGCTCTCTGCACGGCCTTAGAAATAAATGCACTGGCTCGTACAAGATTCCAGCAATGTCCTGGAGAGTTTCCCTCTTTCCAGCCCCTCACGTGGTGAAGAACGCTCTCCTGGACTTGCAGCATCAGAATCGGGTGCAGCTACATCGCTTACTCTGCAATGATGGCCGCAGGTCACGATCATCCATGGCCATTTATCTTTTGCAGCCATTGTGCTATTGTCAACTGGTACCCCTGATGAACCACTGCATCTATAAGGGGAAACGACTTGGGATTTTTGTTATTTGGAGGTCCGGATGTTACTTTGGACAACTGATAAGTAGAGATGAGCGAACATTTAAAAAAAGTCCGTTGTTCGGCGTTCGGGTTGTGGTAAGTCGCGCATCCCGTTATGGATTCCACTATAGCGGCATATGGAATCCATAAGGGGCGGCTGCCACCAACCCGAACTTTTGCACAGCTGAAGGACCTGGGGTGACGTCACTGTCATGTGATCAGTGCAGGGGGCGTGGCTCAGCACGGGATCAAATCCAGCCCCTGCACTGATCACATGACAGTGACGTCACCCAGGTCCTTCAGCTGTGCAAAGTTCGGGTGGTGGCAGCCGCCCCTATGATTCCATATGCCGCTATAGTGGAATCCATAACGGGATGCGCGACTTACCACCACCCGAACAACGGACTTTTTTTAAATGTTCGCTCATCTCTACTGATAAGGTATCAATGTTATTGGGAACTACTGGATAGGTAGGGACACTCAGTGAGGGTACAGCCACCGATAAGTGGGGGGCTGCCCCTTTTGGGGTGATTATTCCGCTTTTAGGTAGGGATAGGATAAAACATCAGGGAGAGTCTCCCAGATACCTAAAAGCGGACTTGTTTACATTATTTCCTGTTTGCTCCACTTTGAACACATGGAGAACATTTAAGCCATCAAAGCAAGCAGGACATCAGCCTTCAGTGAGGCTTGAGTGTTTTTACTCATCTCCGCCGACTAAAATCTCATCTTTGAAATTTGACCAATGACACAAGGCGGGGGCGGGGCTGACCCAGGAAGAGAACTTATCTCCTATCCACTGATTGTGGGGTCCATTTGCTGGGGGCCCCTGCCAATCATGAGAACGGGGCCCATGTTCTCCCATTGGAATGGAGCAGCAGACAAGCTCAAATCACCTACAAAGAAAATCCCCAGCGATAAGACACAGCGCGGCCATTTATGTGCTAACACTAGAAATAACAGAAGATTATTGTAATCACCCCCCCCCACAGTGGAAATCCTACTTCTGCCCCGACATAAGATATGGCTTACATCTAATAACTGATATGGATAAAAGGGATAGAGTTACCCCTAAACATCTCCTGAGCACACACCGAGCCCCGATACCAGCAGATTACATCGCCGGCTCTGCTACATGGACATGACAAAGACTCAGCTGTAGTAACTGAACATTACACACACACAGCTCTGCTGCACACACTGATACAGCTCTTCAGAGGCATATTACACATAAACAGCTTGGTTGTACGCACATACAGCTCAACTACACGGATACAGCTCATCTATACAGACATTACAGCTCTACAGCACTGCTACATACAGACTGGAATTACAGGCAGTACAGCAGAGACCTGTGTACAGGGAGCAGATAATCCTGGTCATGTGATCTCCCTGACTCCTCCCACACCTGATCACATGGTCATGACATCATCACAGGTCCTGTACCTTCTCCTGCAGCACAGCCTGACTCCTCCCACACCTGATCACATGGTCATGACATCATCACAGGTCCTGTACCTTCTCCTGCAGCCCAGCCTGACCCCTCCCACACCTGATCACATGGTGATGACATCATCACAGGTCCTGTACCTTCTCCTGCAGCACAGCCTGACTCCTCCCACACCTGATCACATGGTCATGACATCATCACAGGTCCTGTACCTTCTCCTGCAGCACAGCCTGGAGTCTGACTACTGCATGGTGGAAGAAATTAAAGCACAGGACGCTCCATAGTGAAGGGTTGTCAGAGGAGGACACGCCTGCCCCCAGGTAAGGGGAACACCCATCAGATCCTGGTAAAAGGTGAATTACGATATGGATTCTGTTACCACCGACCATAACGCTGTTCTATAATGGAATGCCTTTAGAGTCATTCTGTCATAATAGAAGTCTATGGGCTGCAAAATGGACCAGTCCTGTTTCTGTTATGCAGGGGAGTCCTGTCCTGATCCTGAGGCCTCTCCTGCATAACGGAAACAGGAAGGATCCATTTTGCAGCCCATAGACTTCTATTATGATAGAATGACTCAAAAGATATTCCGTTATGCGTTCCGTCATAGAATTGCGTTATGGTCCGCGGTAATAGAATCCTTAACTCACGTTACCTTTTACCAGTAAAAGACGTGTGAGCGAATTTTATAACCTGAAATTGGTTCATCTCTAGTTAAAGGGAGTCTTTTACCCCAAATGTGTGCCGATGACAGCCCTCTGATGCAGCGTCGGCTGGAGCGTGAGGTACGGACCGGCGCATGCGCACTGTACTACCCATTACTGGCAGATCCCTCAGAGTATCCAGTGCGCATGCTCAGAGACATGTACTGGAGCAGAGGGCGTCTTATAGAAGACATATCCACGGGATCTCAGGAACGTGGACTGGAGCAGGGGGTGTTATATAGAAGCCATATCCAGGAGATCTCAGAGATGTGGACTGGAGCAGGGGGCGTTATATAGAAGACATATCCAGGCGATCTCAGAGACGTGGACTGGAGCAGGGGGTGTTATATAGAAGACATATCCAGGAGATCTCAGAAACGTGGACTAGAACAGGGGCGTTATATAGAAGACACATCCAGGAGATCTCAGAGACGTGGACTGGAGCAGGGGCGTTATATAGAAGACATATCCAGGAGATCTCAGAGACGTGGACTGGAACAGGGGGGCGTTATATAGAAGACATATGCAGGAGATCTCAGAGATGTGGCCTGGAGGAGGGGGCGTTATATAGAAGACATATCCAGGAGATCTCAGAGATGTGGACTGGAACAGGGGGCGTTATATAGAAGACATATCCATGAGATATCAGAGACGTGGACTGGAGCAGGGGGCGTTATATAGAAGACATATCCAGAAGATCTCAGAAACGTGGACTTAGAACAGAGGGCGTTATATAGAAGACACATCCAGGAGATCTCAGAGATGTGGACTGGAGGAGGGGTGTTATATAGAAGACATATCCAGGAGATTTCAGAGACGTGGACTTAGAACAGAGGGCGTTATATAGAAGACATATCCAGGAGATTTCAGAGACGTGGACTAGAGCAGGGGGCGTTATATAGAAGACATATCCAGGAGATCTCAGAGACGTGGACTTGAGGGGGGGTGTTATATAGAAGATATATCCAGGAGATCTCAGAGACATCGACTGGAACAGGGGGCGTTATATGGAACACATATCCAGGAGATCTCAGAGATGTGGACTGGAGCAGGGGGCGTTATATAGAAGACATATCCAGGAGATCTCAGAGATGTGGACTGGAGCAGGGGGCGTTATATAGAAGACATATCCAGGAGATCTCAGAGACGTGGACTGGAGCAGGGGGCGTTATATAGAAGACATATCCAGGAGATCTCAGAGACATCGACTGGAACAGGGGGCGTTATATGGAACACATATCCAGGAGATCTCAGAGATGTGGACTGGAGCAGGGGGCGTTATATAGAAGACATATCCAGGAGATCCCAGAGACGTGGACTGTAGCAGGGGGCGTTATATAGAAGACGTAGCCAGGAGATCTCAGAGACGTGGACTGGAGCAGGGGACGTTATATAGAAGACATATCCAGGAGATCTCAGAAAAGTGGACTGGAGGAAGGGGCGTTATATGGAAGACATATCCAGGAGATCTCAGAGACGTGGAATGGAGCAGAGGGCGTTATATAGAAGACATATCCAGGAGATCTTAGAGACGTGGACTGGAGGAGGGGGCGTTATATAGAAGACATATCCAGGAGATCTCAGAGACGTAGACTGGAGCAGGGGGCGTTATATATGAGTATTACACTCACCGGTAATCCGGTTTCCTGGAAGTCTCCATGACAGCACACACTTGAGATAGAGTTCCTCTGATAGGACAGGAAAAAACACAGAGAGGTTAAAAGGCCCACCCCTTCCCCTCCACTCCAGTGTATTTTAACAGAAAGAAAACCAGGATAAGGAGAAGAGCTAAGAAATCATAGAAAGAATAAAGGGCGGGACGTATGTGCTGTCATGGAGACTTCCAGGAAACCGGATTACCGGTGAGTGTAATACTCATTTCCCCAGTCGTCTCCATGACAGCACACACTTGAGAAATACCCAAGTAGAAAAAATTAGGGAGGGACTACAGCACCCAGGACTTTACGTCCAAAGGCCATGTCCTCATTGGCAAAAACATCAAGCCTGTAGTGTTTAGTAAAAGTATGGGCTCTCTTCCAAGTAGCTGCCCTACAAATCTGCTCTAGGGAAGCTGAAGCCCTCTCCGCCCAGGATGTAGATACTGCTCTCACCGAATGGGCTTTTAAAGCAAAAGGAGGTACTTTGCCTGAGGCCGAATAAGCCTCTGAAATTGCGCCCCTAATCCACCTGGATATAGAGCTTTTAGCTGCCTTCTTACCCTTATTGGGGCCAAAAAACTGGATAAATAAATTTTTGTCTATTCTCCAATCCTTCGTGACTTCGATATAGTGGAGAACTGCCCTTCTGACATCTAAAAAATGAAATTTTGCTTCCTGTTCATTCTGAGGATTGGCAAAAAAAGAAGGGATAACAATGTCTTGAGATCTATGAAAAGAGGAGACTACCTTTGGTAGGAAACTTGGGTCTAACTTAAAGACTAGTTTGTCTTCCAGGATATTGAGAAACGGCTCTTGTATAGACAGGGCCTGTATCTCACATACTCTCCTAGCAGAAGATATCGCCACTAAAAAAACAGTTTTAAAAGTGAGCCACTTAATGGACAAGGAGTCTAAAGGCTCAAAGGGGGGCTCTGTTAAGCCTGAAAGAACCGTATTAAGGTTCCAGGGGGCCACCAAATTCCTGATCCTAGGCTTAATTCTATCAGCAGCTTTTAAGAACCTAGCGACCCAAGGGACCTCATACAGACTGGAGTTGTAGAGGGCGCCCAGGGCAGACACCTGGACCCTTAAGGTGTTTGGAGAAAGGCCCATATCCAACCCATCCTGTAGAAAATCCAGAATGAGGGGAATATTAGGGGTAGAATCGCAAAAGCGGTCGCCACACCAGGAGGCGAACTTCTTCCAAACCTTAAGGTAAGCCCTAGAAGTGTTGGACTTCCTGCTGAGCATTAGAGTGTTAACTACCCTCTGAGACAGGCCTCGACCTAAGAGAATAGATTGCTCAGAAACCAAGCAGACAGATTTAGGAACTTGGGATTCGGGTGGCTTATTGGTCCCTGCGTCAGGAGGTCTTCCGAGGGAGGAAACCGGATTGGCTCCACCTGGCTGAGGGATTTCAGGAGGCCGAACCAGGCCCTTCTGGGCCAGAAGGGAACCACCAGGATCAAGGAGCAACTCTCGTTCTGAAATTTCTGCAGCACCCTTGGAATTATCGGGATGGGAGGGAAAGCATAGAGAAGATCCTGAGGCCAACTTTGGGCGAACGCGTCCACCGCTACACAGGGGTCTCTGGGGTTGAGAGAGAAGTAATCCTGGACTTTGTGATTCTCCCTCGAAGCAAACAGGTCTAACTTCGGAATGCCCCACTGCTTCAGAATTAGCCGGAAAGCCTTGTGGGAAAGGGACCATTCGCCTGGGTCCAGGGTTTGACGACTGAGAAAGTCCGCTCTTATATTGAGGGAGCCCTTTAGATGTACCGCAGTGAGCGATTTTACGTTTTCCTCTGCCCAGGAGAATATTTGGCTGGAGAGCTTTTGGAGATGGGCATGACGTGTTCCCCCCTGATGACGGATAAAGGCCACTGCTGTGGAGTTGTCTGAGTGAATTAAGACGTGACGATCTTTTGTTTGAAGGTGAGAAGCCTTCAGGGCCTCCCAAATGGCTTGAAGTTCCCTGTAGTTGGAGGACATGCTTTGTTGAGACCTGCTCCAGGTTCCCTGGAGGGTGTGCGAGACTGTTAGAGCTCCCCAGCCCCTGGAGCTTGCGTCTGTTGTTATGGAGAAGGCCTGATCTTGACTCCAGAAGACACCTTTTGGAGGTTGCAGTCCTTCAGCCACCAGGCTAGGGAGGTTCTCACTTCCTTGGTCAGGGTTAACTTCTGATCTAGTGTGAACTGCGACCGATTCCATCTTTTGAGGACTAGTGACTGCAGGGGTCTCATATGATGTTGAGCCCAAGCTACCGCCGGAATGCAGGAAGAGAAGCGCCCCAGCATTTTCATACCTTCTCTTATGGAAAAGATGGGCATCTTCTGAAACTTCTGAACCCTTGCCTTTAGATCCTGGATCTTGGAGGTAGGGAGAAAGGATTTTTGAAGAGATGAATCCAAGAGAATTCCCAGGAATACTCTCTGGGTGTCTGGGATGAGGTTGGATTTCTCCCAATTTATTATCCAGCCCAGAGCCTGAAGATGCGAGGTAACCACCTGCAAATGAAGTTGGAGAAGGCTGGAATCTTTGGCGATAATCAAAAGGTCGTCCAGATAAGGGACGATCAAGATTCCCCTTTTGGTTCGGGACGCCACCACCTCCGCCATTACCTTGGAGAATATGCGAGGGGCAGAAGATATTCCGAAAGGTAGACAGTTGAACTGAAAATGGTGGGTGACCCCCTCCAGCTGAACCGCAAATCTTAGGTATTTCCTGGATAGAGGGTGGATTGGAATGTGGAAGTAGGCGTCTCTGAGGTCTACTATAGCCATCATTGCCCCTAATTGAATCAATTTTACAGCCGAATTTACCGTCTCCATTCTGAACCTGTGATAGGTGACGAACTTGTTTAATGGTTTTACATTTATTATGACCCTGAATTTGCCGTTGGGTTTCGGGACCAGAAATAAAGGGGAGTAATGACCCAGCCCCCTTTCTAAGGGGGGAACGGGTTCCACTGCCCCCAGGGATAGTAACCCCCTTACACCCTCTGATAGTAGAGACTCTTGAGAAGGTGGAAGGTGGGTTAGACAATATTTCGGGGGAGGAGGAGCGTCCAATTCTATGCGGTAGCCTTCCCTTATAATGCTGAGAATGAAGGTATCTGAAATGTGCTGCTCCCAGATATTTATGAAGGAGCTGAGCCTTCCTCCCACCAGCTCGACGTCATTTTTTGGAGGAGGTGGATGAGTCCTCTTTATTAGGGTTAAAGAGGAAATTCTTCCCTTTGCCGCCTTTTGCGTAGCTCCACTTCCCTGACTTGCCCTTGTCTGATTTGGAGCTTTGAAACTGCTGCCTGTTCCGAAAGGGCTGCCTTCTATTTCTCGGCCTGTCTTCTGGAAAACCTTTCTTGCGGTCAGTAGCATTCTCCAGGATCTTATCCAGATCTCGACCAAAAACATACTGACCGTGAAACGGGATGGAGATCAATCTATTTTTGGATGTTATGTCACCCGACCATGCCTTGAGCCAGAGGACCCGTCTAATGGTGTTGGATAAGATGGCCGTACGGGCGGTCAGCCTCACAGATTCAGCAGAGGAGTCTGCGAGGAAACTCGTGGCCATTTTAAGTAACGGAAGACTCTCCAAAATCTGCTCTTTTGGAGTCTCATTAATCAAGTGGATCTCTAGTTGCTCTATCCAGACATTCAGAGTACGAGCCACACAGGTTGCCGCCACCCCAGGTTTTAAGAGGGTCGCTGTAGTCTCCCAGGTCTTTTTAAGGAGACTCTCTGCCTTTCTGTCTAACGGATCCTTTAACTGAGCCGTGTCTTCAAACGGAAGAGCCGTACGTTTAGATACTTTGGCTACTGGGGCATCTACTCTGGGAATAGACTCCCAATCCGTACAATCCTTCTCATCAAAGGGGTACCTTCTTTTAATACCACGGGGGATAAACGAGCTCTTCTCTGGTTTCTCCCACTCAGCCTTAATGAGATTTTGCACATTATCCGGGACAGGGAAAACGGATCTATACCTTTCACCCAGACCCCCAAAAATTTCTTCCTGCACTGTTTTGGGTTTTTTAGGGATCTCCATTCTAATGGTAGCCCGTATGGCCTTAATTAATTCATCAATGTCCGCAGGATTGAAGAGGAATTTAGAATATTCTCTATCCTCATCCGACTCCTGTTCCAGGACTTCTAGGTCCGAGGGGTCATGACAGGGAGAATCCAAATCAGAATCCAGGTTAATACGGTCTCTGGAACCACCCGATTTAGAAGGGAGGACCCTAGGAGAGGGGGGATTATCTTTCTTATGGGAGGCCATTGCAGATTGAACCTCTTGTCTGACAATATCCTTTATGTCATTAAGTAAACTGGACGACTCGGATTTGACCACAGCTGCCGTGCACTCTTTACAAAGGGGCTTGGAGCTTGAGGAGGGCAGACGTTTAGTACAAACCCCACACCTTCTGGACCTGGGTTTAGCCCCAGAGGCAGACTCCTTTTCTCCCTGCAACCATAAGGGAGAGAAGGGTGACCCCACCGGACAAAAAAGGGAAACTGACCACCGCCTGAAACAGGCTACTCACAGAACCAGGTGGAGCAGGAGGGTCCAAGTCCGGATCGGTAGTGGAAGGGGCGCTCATGGTGTCGGTCCCGTCCACCAGAAGACAGCTTGCACGCTGAGGCAAGGGGGCCGCCATTTTCCATCCTTTTGAGCATGTGCGGCGGCGTCCCCTGTGACGTCACGACGCCACGCCGCGCGCCCTGCGTCTGACGTCACTTGCCTGCGACTGGAGGGAAGCGCGTCACAGCGTCGCTCCAGCCGCGCCTACCGCTCCGCATGAAGTCCGCCTGGACCGCCGCAGGAGGGAAATTCACCGGGGCACTGCTTCTTGTGGTGTGCCCGGGCCCAGACCAGAAAAAAAGAAGAAGGAGGAGGGAGAGCCGAACACCGCCGGAACCGACCTCCGGTCTGCAGGTAAAAGAAAACAAAAAAGCAAAGAAACAGAGAAAAAAACCAACGCCAGGAACCCCATAGAGCTCCCAGCACCTCTCTGGACTTCCTTCCTGGCAGGACAGAAAAAAAACACTGGAGTGGAGGGGAAGGGGTGGGCCTTTTAACCTCTCTGTGTTTTTTCCTGTCCTATCAGAGGAACTCTATCTCAAGTGTGTGCTGTCATGGAGACGACTGGGGAAAGAAGACATATCCAGGAGATCTCAGAGACGGGGACTGGAGCAGGGGGCGTTATATAGAAGACATATCCAGGAGATCTCAGAGACGTGGACTGGTGCAGGGGGCGTTATATAGAAGACATATCCAGGAGATCTGAGACGTGGACTGGAGGATGGGGCGTTATATAGAAGACATATCCAGGAGATCTCAGAGACGTGGACTGGTGCAGGGGGCGTTATATAGAAGACATGTCCAGGAGATCTCATAGACATGGACTGGAGCAGGGGGCGTTATATAGAAGACATATCCAGGAGATCTTAGAGACGTGGACTGGAGGAGGGGGTGTTATATAGAAGACATGTCCTGGACATCTCAGAGACGTGGACTGGAGGAGGGGGCGTTATATAGAAGACATGTCCAGGAGATCTCAGAGACGTGGACTGGAGCAGGGGGCGTTATATAGAAGACATATCCAGGAGATCTCAGAGACGTGGACTGGAGGAGGGGGCGTTATATAGAAGACATATCCAGGAGATCTCAGACGTGGACTGGAGAAGGGGTCGTTATATAGAAGACATATCCAGGAGATCTCATTGGTCCCGGCCGGTTAGCTGACATCGCTCGCTGTGTGTAACACCCATGGTCTCAGCACTGTCACCATGTACATAGACAGGGTGACACTTTGCAGCCATGACGAATCTGTACATCATGGAGGCTTAAAGGTCTCATATTCCATCTCTGTCTGCGGAGTCTTTTTCCATCGGCTGTGCAGTGCGGCGGAGGTACTGCAGAGTGCAGGGGCAGGGGATCGGGTAAGGCCATGTTCACACCAGAGAATCCCGGGAATTGGCCAGACAGAATATTCTGCGTGCAGCGGTATTTCATGTGTAGAGGCCGGGTCTCTGCCGGACCCCATTATACTGAGTGGGAGCAGGCGGCAGTATCCAGCGGAGTGCACCATGTAACGGTAGGTGCACTGCCCATCATGTTATAGATAGATTTTGTTTAGATACGTGGGTTTATACGGACATCACACGTATTTTTATTGGAGCGCTGATAAAGTGGTGGGATTTTATTGTTGTGCAGTTATTTCTGAGCGATCCTTAGAGACTTGTTCAGACTAGAACTGTATTTGACGCTGTTTGCTGCACGAGGTGCACAATGTATGCTTGTAGCTGAAGAAGGCTCAAATACGTGAAAGTTAGTGACCGCCATAACCCACAAAGGTGCAGAGCGGTTCCTTATACAGAGCCTAGTGCAACGCAGTGGTTTTGGAGGGTAGTCATAAATACTCGCAGTACTTTCACACAATGGTGTATTAAATAACAAATTTATTTATAATTTCATTTTTAAAAAATCTGCCTTCATCTACCTGAAAAAAGCTGTAACATCTCGCACACTGGGTTCTCACTTCCACCTAAGTTGCCGTCCGCTGCCTGTTGTCAGACAAGATCCGTCCCTTGTAACATAGACTCACAAGATGGCGAACAGGAAATGGGTTCGTGTCAGAGCTAGCCTGAGATCCTGAGCCTGAGAACCTGCTTCTGCACTGCTTCTGAAGATTGTAGGAGATCCCTACCTTTCTGTAAGTGTGATTTACTCCTCCTTATCTTTTCTGTGAGCTCCAAAGCTGAAAACAAACATAGTGTGAAGTAAGGAAATGGACATCACAGCAATACAGTGGTGGCAGGTTTTACAGAAGCGATACGCCCTCTGCTTCTGAGTGAAATGCATCCAGGTGTGCAGCTGAAAAGCTGTCTGATAAAGACATTAGAGAAGCCCCAAAAAGACCTGTTCCTTAACAGTTATGATTGTAGAGAAGCACCGCGATTATACAAATTTTTCTGTAAAAACTTGGGTATATTTTACAGGTGTTGTCCCATGAAAAAATTCTACATTTTTCAAACCAGCGCCTGGATCTGAATACTTTCATATTAGCATGTAATTAAAAATGTTCTGTAACCACATTTACATGTATCTGTATAAGCGCCACCTGCTGATTGTTCAGGGCTGTTGGGAGTTGGAGCTCTACATTGATCTTAGTTTGATGACCTATTCGGAGTACATGACGGAGAAACCCTTCAATGACCGCTGTATTTCGTCATGCCGCTTCTTAAAAATAAATCTATTAAACTACAACATCTGTGTGGTCGGGAGGAGCTGCTAAAAACCTAATCTGCCAACCCAATGTCTGTCTAGATAGTAATAATAATCTTTATTTATGTATCGCCAACATATTCCGCAGCGTTTTACAATTACCCTGATTGGACGTGTAGAATCCCCCACTGCTCCAGCACTGAGGCTCCTGTGGTCTCCTTCAGTCTGTTTACATCACTGCAGCGACAATATTGGTTGGAGCTCTGATGGCGGTATGTATATCACCTGACCATTGAGGCCTATGATGGTCTATAGCGGTCACGTGCTGTGGCATCACTGATTACGTCTTCTGTTGGCTGTAGGGTCATGTGAAGGTGTGACATACTATGAAACTGCCTTGTCCTCACACATGTTTCCATCCATATAAAGAGAGATAAAGAGAGAGAACACAACATATACAGTTTATTATCTCCTCCGATGTCTCCTCTTATCTCCAGTTATTGTATTTTACATGAGATTTTGTAGGATTTTCCATCTTCTCATCTTCTTTCCATTCAGGTTCCTACAATATAGGATCCTGTCAGTGGAGATCTTCTATATAAGATCCTTCTCCTGATTGACCCGACAAGAATGGACAGGGACAAGATGGCGGAGAGGATAATAAATCTCACCCTAGAGATCCTCTTCCGGCTTACTGGAGAGGTGAGAGATTCTGATGATGTCACATTACATCATCTTATCTATGTTACTAACAGATGGACATGACTGGAGAGGTGAGGGACTCTGGAGATGTATGGAGTGATATTTATTACTGTGTTTCTCCATAACCAGGACTACACAGTAGTGAAGAAGACCTCTAGTGAGCGCTGTCAGGACCCTGTGTCTGAAGGATGGGGAAGAACCCTGAGCCCAATCATGGAGCCTCCACCTCACCCCCTGATACATGAGGAAATCAATAGAGAGAAGATCCTAGAGCTCACCAACAAGATGATGGAGCTGCTGACTGGAGAGGTGACACTGCTGGGAATGCTGGGACATTATACAGGAACGCTATGAAGGGATCTGGGTGATGACTGTGTCATTGTGTTGTCAGGTTCCTATAAGGTGTCAGGATGTCACCATCTATTTCTCCATGGAGGAGTGGGAGTATTTAGAAGGACACAAAGATCAGTACAAGGACGTCATGATGGAGGATCACCGGCCCCTCACATCACCAGGTAAATGACATGACTAAATACACACGTCCTCTCATTATCTGTATGTAAGGGATGAATTCAGTCACTGGATGGGTTTCCTACTGTTGGAAATTGGCCACAACAACACAAAACTTTTGAAGTAACTTTTTCCTCAGAAGATTCTTTTGTTTAAGCCTCATTCACACATCAGTGTTTAGTCAGTGATTTCCATCAGTGATTGTGAGCCAAAAGCAGGATTTGAGCCTCCACACACATGAGGTATGTAGCAGCGGCTGTTATCAGCCAATGTTCCCCTGCGTATCACCGGGTTCGGCGGTGATCTGCTGCCGCTGTTTCCCCATTCACCGCTGCAGTCCTGGGCTCATTGTCTGTCCTGAGATCCGCTCCGCAGTTTCATTCCTGCCCTGAGCACAGCATGCTTCCAGCTTGTTCCCTGTAGCACTTCCATTAGGGGCGGCGCACGTCACTTCCTGTGATTTATGGGTTAGCTCATATGACCTTGCTGACCAATCCTAGCCCTCCTGCACATACAGAAGTGGCTTAGCCCCCGTCCCAGGTGCCTGAGCGTCACGGTCCCTGTGTCCTGCAAACGTTGCTGATATCTCTGCTTGTCTTCCTGTGTATGTGATCCGTGCTTGTGTTTCTAGACTCTGCTACCTGTTTGATCCCTGCCTGCTTGCTCTGATTATCCTATCTACAATCCGGATTGCCTGACCTGTACCTGTGCCGCCTGCCCTGACCTATTGCTTGTTTAATTTCGCCTCTGCACTGCACTGTTGCTCATGGTTACAGCTTGGCCTGCTGACTCTGTCTGTACTTCTGGTACCTCTTGATCAGGTACCTCTTTGGTCCGTCTGGACCAGTTGCCTCCTGTTCCAATCCTTCTCAAGAGGTCGCGACCTGGTGTTCCTCTCGGGAAAGTTTATACCCAGCATCAGGGGAACTGTGAAGAACGAGGGGCTCACTTAGAGGAGGTAGGACACGTGGCACAGTGGGTTCACACCTGCTGGTTCATGACTAGGTATAGGGGACAGATCTGTACCTGTTCTGTGTTTAGAGCCTCATCTGTTTTTTTCTCAAAATCTCTGATGGAAATCACTGACTGAACACTGACGTGTGAATGAGGCCTTATTCAGAGACGAGAGCACCAAGACATCATTGAAGTCAATGTAAAATGTAGGCAGATTATGGCACAAGAGGTGAATGGAAGTGAATTACAGCCGTGGTAAAAGGCAGCGCTCTGTTATTAGTCCTGGACACCGTCCTTTATACCTCAGAGAACAAAGGAATAATTCATATAGTAATTCATGTTTTCCGCAGTGTCGCTGTACGTAGACTTCAGTGTTTTACACACAGATTCCATCATTATCATACGTAACCATAGATCTACACAAGTTACACCGACAGCAACTTCTAATTGGATAAAAGTTCCTTATCACAATCTCTTGTTGTATAAATAATTTGAATTTCTACGACGTAGAAAGCAGAAGTTTAAATGCCTCCTCCCCATTACCCTCTCCAGTCGTTTCCTGTCCCTTGGGATGAGTGGAAAACTGGCAGGCTCCCTCCTGCCGAAGTTCTATGCGCCCAGCCTACCGTGAGTATTCCCTGCTGGTCAGGAGGGCTTTGGCAGAGCTGCGGACTCTGGGGGCGAGATACGGTCTCCCACCGCATGCTTACGGCTTAAGTCCTGAGTTTCAGGCAGCCCCGGACGGTGCACAGGCTCAGTGGAGTCAGGGTTAAGGGCCGGAAGGTGCGCGGGATCTCTAGGGCGAGATCTCGCGATATCTGGTCACGTGACCGCGGCCGGACCGCGTGACAGGCCGGGGGGTCATGTGACCAGGAAGTACAGTGCGGCGGGAACTAGCAGAAGACGCCGCAGTGTGCCTCCAACAGAGGAAAGTGGATGTCCACCATGTCTCTGCAGCAGGAGAAGCCTTCTGATGCCCCTAAGGCCCCCAGTCCGGTAAGCCTCCTCCCTGGGAGAAAAATCTGTTTGTTCTACACCTATGGGTTTTTGATTTGTAAACCTGGTGACAGCTACCCCACTCCTTCCCCTGCATTATAACAGAGTTTTTGCTCTCCCTTTTGTGCTTGCAGGGTAGAGATTCTGGAAGGAGTGGGGAATCTGCACAAAAGAAAAAATGTGCTATATGCAAGAAACAGCTGGCAGGACATGGCAAAAAATCTATATGCCAGAAATGTACGGATAAAATTATAGCAAGAGTCTCCTTCTCCTGTGGAAAACTTAAGATCCGTCATAAGAGAAGAAGTGAGTTCAGCAGTGGAAGCAAAAATGGCGGCATTTCCCCAAAAACCTTCCACTTCTAGGGTCACGGAACCACAAACAAATTGTGATATCGAGTATGACGATTTTAAGAAGAGGAAGTTAACGGTCCATTGTGCTCATTAGAAGACACTGATAGTCTTCTGAAGCCCATAAGATCAAATCTTTAAAGGGCTGGGTGATAGAAAGAGGAGAGTATTCCCTATCCATGACAGAATCCGCCAGCTCATACAGGATGAGTGAAAGGACCCAGAAAAGAGAGCTGGAACTTCAAAGGTCTTTAAAAGAAAGTATCCTTTCAGTGAGGAAGATATGGTTCTTTGGGATAGAGCACCTAAAGTCGACGCCCCGGTGGCACGTATCTCCAAAAAGGCAGCCTTGCCCTTTGAAGATGTTGGTCTATTAAAGGATGCTATGGATAAAAAAAATGTGAATCTGTACTTAAAAAATCGTGGGAGTCTATTACCGCCATGTTAAGGCCTAGCATAGCGGCTACCTATACTGCTAGATCTTTGTCTTTATGGCTCTCTCTTAGCTGCTGGAGCACCTGGTCTCTGGTACCCCCAGAGAGGATATTCTGGCCTCCTTGCCGGTTTTGAAACAAGCCTCTAACTTTTTGGCTGACGCCTCTGCAGATCTGGTAAAATTATCTGCTAGATCTGCGGCCCTTTCAAATACGGCAAGGAGGTCAGTCTGGTTACGCTCTTGTGCGGGTGATACCGCTTCCAAGAGTAAACTCTGTAATTTTCCCTGTGAGGGAGATTGTCTTTTTGGTTCCGTCCTAGACGATATCCTTAAAAAAGCTTCTGATAGGAAAAAGGGTTTTCCTCCAGAGTCCAGGTTCTTTCAACAGCGTCGTTCCTTTCGTCCCCAAAAAAAAAAGGGTAGCCTGGACCGTAGGAAGAAGGATCCCTCAAATAGTTGGCAGTCCTTAAAAGGGAGAGGCAGAAATTTCCTCTTTAGTCAGGAAAAATCGTCAAAACAGTCCTCCCAATGACGCCAGGAGCCCGGTGGGGGGAAGGTTAAAGGAGTTTGTCCCCTCTTGGGAAAAAATTACGTAATCCGTCGGGGATACCAGCTGGAATTTTGCTCTCCCCCTCCAGACAGATTTATATTAAATAAATCAAATCAGGACCTCCTAGAATCCCAGATATCCCTTTTGTTAGAAAAAAGAGCGGTGATTCCAGTACCAACAGACCAGGAAGGAAGGGGATTCTATTCCCCAATTTTTCTCGTACAAAAACCAAATGGCTCTTTCAGGGCAATTATCAATCTAAAACTCCTCAACAAGTATATAAAATGCAAAAAGTTCAAAATGGAGACGGTAAGATCAACAGTGAACCTCTTAAGTCAAAATTGTTTCATGGTAACACTCGACCTGGCGGACGCATATTACCATGTTCCGATCCATCTAAAGCATCAAAAGTATCTTCGTTTTACCATTTTCATGGGAAACCGCCTTTTGCATCTTCAATTTCAGGTATTACCATTCGGCCTGGCCTCTGCACCAAGAGTGTTCACAAAGGTTATTGTAGAAATCTCAGCTTTTTTCAATCAAAAAGGGATAATCTTCATACCCTATTTAGACTATTTTCTCATCACAGCAGAATCTCAGACTCAGTTGCAGGTTCAGGTGGAGTTCGTCCTGGAGACCTTAAGGTCCCTAAGTTGGAAGATAAATCTGGAGAAGTCGAATCTATCACCCAGCCGAAAGAGGACCTTTCTAGGTATTCTTCTGGATTCCAGTCAGATGACCTCCTTTCTTCCAGATCAGAAGATTCAAGACATCAAATCAAAAATTTCCAGTTTTTTACATCAAAGAAGGGTCACATTCCGAAAGATTATGAAGGTTCTGGGACTCATGACTTCAACTATTCCGGCGGTAAAGTGGGCCCAAGCACACGGGAGACCACTTCAGGAATTCCTCCTAAAATGGTGGAACAAAAGCATATTTTCCCTGGAAAAAGCCGTTACGCTACCCCCAAGGGTCAGACTCTCCTTGGGATGGTGGCTAAACGAGAGAAACCTGACCAAGAGAATCCCTTGGAAGCTCTCCAACCAAATAGTGATAACAACAGACGCAAGCGGGATAGGCTGAGGAGCCCACTCTCAGGGACAGTTGTTACAGTGATCTTGGGATACAGAGAGCCTTCCCCTGTCATCAAACGGCAAAGAGCTTCTGACTGTGTATATGGCTCTAAAAGCCCTGGCCCCCGTCATCCAAGGACAAAACGTAAAAATCCTCTCTGACAACTCCACCACAGTAATATATCTCAACAAGCAGGGTGGCACGAGAAGCAATTCCCTCTGTCAGATAGCATCTCGGATATTTTTTTGGGCGGAATCAAATATCCAGTCCATAACCGCTGTCCATCTGAGAGGGGACGACAATACTCTGGCGGACTTCCTCAGCAGGAAAAGAATCTGGCCAGGGGAATGGAGCCTCAAAAGATAAGTGTTCGAGTGCATCTGCAGCAGATGGGGAGTCCCGATTATCGATCTTTTTGCCTCCAAAAAGAACAGACAGTTGGATCTTTTATATTCCCTCTCAGCGAACGACCATCCGGTGAGAGTCGATGCCTTAGCGGGACCATGGCCATTGGGCCTGCTTTATGCGTTTCCAGCTGATACCAAAGGTCTTGGCAAAGATATTAGAGGAACGGGCCCATGTCATCCTAATAGCCCCATACTGGCCCAGAAGGACATGGTTCTCCCTCCTTCTAAACCTCTCCAGGGGGAACTTCTGGACCCTTCCGCAATCTCCAGATCTCCTCCATCAGGGTCCAGCATGGCATCCGACAGTCAGCAGACTAAAGCTAACAGCTTGGAATTTGAACGCTCCATTTTGAAATCCCAGGGTTACTTTGAGGAAGTTATCCACACCCTGCTTTCCAGCAGAAAGCAGGTACTTCTAACATCTATTGGAGAACTTGGAAGACTTTCCTCTCTTTTGCCAAGGAATCTTGGAATTCCTCTCTTCCCCCAGATGTGAAGATAATCCTTGACTTCCTTCAGAAGGGGCTAGACAAGGGCTTGCGGGTCAGCACGATCAAAGTCCAGATCTCAGCCCTGAGTGCCTTTTTAGACACAAGATTAGCAGATTTGGAGGTGGTCAAGAGGTTCATAAGGGGAGCTAGCAGACTTCATCCAGTTTCCAGGTGTACGTTTCCTCCCTGGGACCTTAATTTGGTCCTTTCGGTCCTCATGGATCTCCCCTTTGAACCTCTTGAATCTCTCCTCCTAAGGTTACTGTCCTTTAAATCCGTTTTTCTTGTAGCAATCACCTCTGCCAGAAGAGTGGGAGAGATCTAGGCTCTCTCGTGCAGACCTCCTTACCTTTCCATCCTTGATGATAGAATCATATTGAAACATGAACCCTCCTTTTTACCGAAAGTATTCTCAAAATTCCACTGCCAACAAGAGATTTCCTTACCCACCTTCTGTGCCCAGGATAAATCTTCAAAGGAAAGACTGTTCCACCATCTGGATGTTCGCAGATGCATACTTGCCTATCTGGATGCCACTAAGGGCCTACGAAAGACCGATCGTCTTCTAGTCCAATACGCGGGCAAAAATAAAGAGCAGGCGGCATCAAAAATTACTCTAGCCCGCTGGATAAGAATGACCATTACAATGGCTTACACAGTTAAGGGGCTTTCCCCTCCAGAGGGTTTAAAAACCCATTCCACAAGAGCAATCTCCACCTCTTGGGCAGAGTCGGCCTCCGCTTCCTTGTCTCAGATCTGTCAGGCTGCTACATGGTCCAGTCCTTCCACCTTCTTTAACCACTATAGATTGGACATTCAGTCCAATTCGGATTTGTCGTTTGGACGAAAAGTCCTATCGGCGGCAGTCCCCCCCCAATGGATTCCTTTGTTATTCCTCCTGCTGAAGTGCCGTTGTGGGAGGCGTACGGAAAAGATGATAATTACTCTTACCGGTAATTGGATTTTCCGTTTAGCCTCCACAACGGCACTGAGTTTTTCCCACCCATTGTTTGATTGTATTTCTCGTTTGTTATAACTTGATTTATATCTACCTACATACAAAAAAGGTTACTTCTTCAACACCATCCTTGTTCCTTTGATATTTACTGGAGAGGGTAATGGGGAGGAGGCATTTAAACTTCTGTTTTCTACGTCGTTTCCTGTCCCTGGGGGCGGGGTACCCTCCTGCTGAAGTGCCGTTGTGGAGGCTAAATGGAAAATCCAATTACCGGTAAGAGTAATTATCATCTTTTGATAACCTTTCAGGGTACTGTAGTTGCCCCATTCCCGTTATTACTTTAGTTGCCCTCTTCTGAACCCTCTCCAGCTCTGCTAGGTCTGCCTTGTTCACAGGAGCCCAGAACTGTACGCATTACTCCATGTGTGGTCTGACTAGTGATTTGTAAAGTGGTAGGACTATGTTCTCATCACGGGCAGCTATGCCCCTTTTGATGCAACCCATTATCTTATCGGCCTTGGCAGTAGCTGCCTGACACTGGTTTTTGCAGCTTAGTTTGCTGTTTATTAAAATTCCTAGATCCTTTTCCATGTCAGTGTTACCGAGTGTTACCATTTAGTATGTACGGGTGACTTGCATTATTCCTTCCCATGTGCATAACTTTACATTTGTCAGTGTTAAACCTCATCTGCCATTTCTCTGCCCAAGCCCCCAATCTATCCAGATCCCTCTGTAGCAGAAAACTGTCCTCTTCAGTGTTAATTACTTTACACGGTTTAGTGTCATCTGCAAAAATAGATATATTACTGTGCAGGCCTTCTACAAGATCATTAATAAATATATTGAAAAGAATAGGGCCCAGTACTGACCCCTGAGGTACCCCACTAGTGACAGAGACCCAATCTGAGTATCTACCGTTAATAACCACCCTCTGTTTTCTGTCTCTCAGCCAGTTACTTACCCACATACAGACATTTTCTCCCAGTCTGAGCATTCTCATTTTATATACTAACCTTTTATGAGGTACAGTGTCAAATGCTTTGGAGAAGTCCAGATATACGACATCCATTGATTCGCTGCTGTCAAGTCTAGAACTTACCTCCTCATAGAAACTGATTAAATTCGTTTGGCATGACCGATCCCTCATGAAGCCATGCTGATATGGCATTATTTGCTTATTTTCATTGAGATACTCCAAGATAGCATCTCTTAGAAAACCTTCAAACAGTTTCCCCACAACAGATGTTAAACTTACCGGTCTATAGTTTTGGCGCATAGCAAATGCGGTACCAATATTCAAAACGGGTCCAAAAACAGAGCCCGACGATAGAGCCTGTAGCTGACAGAGAAGTCGGCCAAGTCATCTTCGCCCCGCTCATGTCAGGTCTACAATTGTGGGTGTGGCATGGATGGCGAAGGGAACGGGTCTGCGCCTCCTCATAACTTTGGTGGAAACACCGCCAGCTTAGGGCTTTAAGACCTACATTTAAAACACTGGTCTTAATAAATGTGCCCCAAGATGTATACCTAAGACAACATGGCTGACCATCCGATCTAATCCTGATTCTGCAACACCTACAGTTAAGGAAGAGAGAACAACACCGAAGAGATGTCCCAGTCCGCATCTTCTACAAGATGGGTCAGAAGAACATCACAATGTCCCACAGGATGATCAGGTAGATGGAGATAAGGACGTCATGATGGAGGATCACCGGCCCCTCACATCACCAGGTAATAGACATGACTAAATACACATGTCCTCTCATTATCTGTATGTAAGGGATGAATTCAGTCATTGGATGTGTTTCCTACAGATAAGGAAGAGATAAGAACACCGGAGAGATGTCCCAGTCCTCTTCTTCTACACAATGGTTCAAAAGAACATCACAATGTCCCACAAGATGATCAGGTAGATGGAGATAAGGTCTCATGAAACTGGTGTCTCCCTACTGTCAGAATGGCAGTACTAAGATCCTACCACGGATTCTATTCTAGCACAGGTAGATGCAAGTCATCCTTCTTACTTGCATAGAGTATAATATAATATTCAGGGGCGTAGCTAAAGGCTCATGTGCCCTGGGGAAAGAGTTCAGCTTGGGCCCCCTTCCCTCAGTGCTTTGTGGCCAGGGGCAGGGAAGCACATAGCCTTCGTGCTGCCTGAGGCGAAAATTGAAACTGCATCCCCTGCCCCATGCCAATTTCTTGACCTTACCCCTTCCCTCCAGCCAGAGATGTAACTTGACCTGCATGAACTTTGTATAGTACCGGTGTCTTCATATGTGGCACAAGGGTCTTTGGGCCCCCTCAGGCTCCTAGGCCCAGTAGCGACTGCACCCCTTACAGCAGGGGTGGGGAACCTTTTTGCTGCCGAGGGCCATTTGGATATTTGTAACATCGTTTGGGGGCCATACAAAATTCTCAACTTAAAAATTTGACGGTTAATTTGGTCAAAGATATAACTGACTTAGGGGTAAGTTACAGAAATTGCGCTTCAATTAAAAAAAATCTAGAGCCTTATATATTTGCAGCACAAAATTGCGCCAGCGCCATATATTGCAAATAGTACAGACGCCATTTTGACCACATATAGCAGTTTAATTTTTAAGTTGAGAATATTATATATTTAGTTCTTTATTTGGCATTAATGGCAGCCAAGCTAAACCCAGAGAGGGGTTCACGCAGCCTTCACTTTCCCTGCCACTAACATATAAAATAAATAAAAAAATATACTTGCCTCTTCAGCTCCGGATGACGCTGCCACTTGGCAGATTCACTTGCCCTCCCTGGTCTTCTTCCCGCCACGCTGTACTGTGACCTGACAGCGCACAGCGTCAGGTTATAGTGCACATCTACATGCACTACGTCCTGATAATGTACGTGTCAGGACAGCGTGGGGCCGGAAGAAGACCAGGGAAAGTGAGTACAGCTAGCAATGCGCTGTTCTCACCTTCCTGTGCCTCGTGCATGCTAATGACCGCTTCCATATTGAAAACTATCATTAGCATTTTCACAAAATGTTCTGGCAGGGGGCCGGAGTCACATGAAATGGTCCCAGGTTCCCCACCCATGCCTTACAGCTACGCCCCTGATAATATTGGAAGTTGATTATTGGAAAAGCTATATAGGATTATTTTCATCAGTGCATATAATTCTAATTCCCCAACAATTTTCTAGCTGCTCAGATGCATCCGTACATTTTGAACCTTTGGTTATGGACACCTGGTCATGTGATCTCCAGTCTGACCACCAGTCCGAGGCTTGCTGTCTCTCTCCTGTGTGGCTGACATCCTGTGAACTACAGGATTACAGCATCATTTATCAGATCCTCCTGAGAGCTCCCTCCCACCAGCTACTCCTCCGTCTTCTGTATGTCCCTACACATATCATGCTGCTGAAGATATCATCTCTACATTATCCATTACATCCATTAGAGTCTAAACCTTTGCTCTTCTAGTGTAATGCATAATGTAGAGATGATATCTTCAGCAACATGCTACAGAAAGCAAGAAGAGTATCTGGTGGCGAGGAATCTTTGTTGGATTCTTACTGAATCCAATTAGTTTAGTCCCAATTTTCTCATCTTTACTCTGAAGGTATTAATATCAGGGACTCTGTGTAAACTTTAGACAATGAGTCCCTGAAATTAATAAGTAATTGGTCTGCCATACAAAAACAAAGCTTATGCGATTCGTTTGATGAATCACTTGAAAACAGTGCCCAGTACGTTTAATGTCAGTATTAGCAGGGAAACCATGAAGAAGGTAGAGGACTGTGGATAACATGACACTGGGAGGATGTGGGGAGGGGGCAGAGTCTGAAAAAGAATGATTATAGGCACAAGTCACTAACGTAGTGTGATAGGAACACTAAAGACAGGGAATTCCTCTAGGGAAAGTATTAAGGGAGTGAGGGGCGGCTCAAACTGTGCTTAAAGTGGTTGTCCCACCTCACTTGTTCAGCTTGTCTGGCAGCCTGCTCTGCGCTTCATTTTCTGATTTCCTCCCTCCAAGGCTGGACCACCACCCAGGCTTTTCGTGACATCATATCTGCTCTTCAGCCATGTATGCTCACTTCTGATGCTTGTCTGATTAGGGGGGTGGACTATCATTCAGACAGCCTGAGCCCACCCAGCCTTAGTCAGTAAACCAGGTTTATTTGGTCTCCATGATAAGAAGGTGTGGTGGCTCGGTAGAGTGCATGGGTTTATCTATTGGATTCTACATTGCAGCCAGGCATTTTTTTATTTCCGAATTTCAGCCCATGTGGAATTTTTTTTACAGCTCCCCACTACATTGTGTGCAATATTAAATGGTGGAATTGTAAAGTGCAACTTTTCCCCTCACCCACGACAGCACCATGAGAGGCTCCAGCCCCCATAGACTGGAAACCTGAAACACAAAAAGGCGGATGCTCTCCTCCCACTTCAGTATGGTTTCCTGTCTCTTCTGGGAAGCCTGAAGTTTTCTGTGACTTCTCCCTTGGCTGCCCCTGTTACCTGTGGTCCCTTTCTGTATATGGCAGCATGTTTTATGCGCTGGCGGGCTGGCAGAGGCTCGATAGCCAGTGTGGAGGGCTGACGAGCGCTATGGGGCATGTTTGCTAGGTTGAGTTGTTACACACCTTAGGCATTCTGTAAAGAGACCCAGGGGAGGAGTGATAGCTCCCAGAAGCCTGAGTGGCTTAGCAGGAAGCGGAAGACGTCAGTAAGTGGGGCCTGGAACGCAAGCGCCGGATGTGTGAGGCGCGCTTCGTGATGATGTCAGGGGAGGCGCTTATAGAGCGCGTAACCCAGAACAAGCGGCCGGCAGATTATATGGGAATTGAACGCAAGCACATGTGAAGCATCTCCTGGCGGGTTTCTTGTCCGACCAGCTCTGGTACCTAAAGGGGGGTGAGCAGCCTCTGGCCATAATTTTTTCTCATGGTATAGACCTGTGTTAATGGTATATGTGTGTATTAGGCCTGCACAATATATCGCGAAAGCAATCGTTATCGCAATTAATCGCCATATCGCAATCGCAATTTGCTGACCCAAAAATGCTGCAATTATATTACCGTATTTTCCCCTTTATAAGACACACTTTTTTCCTCCCAAAAGTGTGGGGGGGGGGGAATGGTAGTGCGTCTTATAAAGCGATGGTTGACTTTCTACATGACACTGACACTGTATCTCCGGCCGCTATGCTGCACAGCGCGGCCAGCGATACATCAGTTACAGTGCGGGAGGGGGAGGGGCTGGTGGAAAGTCGTTTATTGAACACTTGTTCTTATATCTATTTTTTTTATCAGTTCTGGGCAGTGCTATTAAGAAAATGGCAAGTTTTGTATCTTGTACTTTTGCAGTAATGCAAATATGTATTTTATTTTGAAAAACACTGCGCATTTCAGTTCTTGAGTTCAGCATAACTACATTTCAGCATTATCACTAGTTTGTGTGCGCTTTTACCTTGAAAATCCAAGCAGATAGACCTCTAGCACAATTCCCTTAAAATATCGCATCGCATATCGTTATCGCAATTTTTAGGGCCCTAATCACAATCGCACAAAATTCCCATATCGTGCAGCCCTAGTGTGTATATATTACAGGGTAAACCTAAGAAAGCTCTATCTAAAAAGAAGAATAAGGAGTGTGCTCTATGCAGATGCCCTTTATCTTCTGAATATATGAAGAAGTTGTGTTAGATCTGCATCGATAAAACAGTAGCGGAAGAATCACCGTCCTTTTATAAGAACCTTCAGACATTAGTCAGGTCTGAGGTCAGCTCTTCCATGAAAAATCTGGGGGTCAGAAAGAGCAGAAATCTAAGCGTGTTCAGCAGGTAGATTTGGTGGGCTCTTCTGATTCAGAACAGGAGCAGGATTTTCTTTCTGTCGAAAATCCATATTCTGACGTGTCATCTTGTTCTTCTTCTGAAGAAGAAAAAGAGATTGAAAAGCCCTTTTTTCCAGTAGAAGATATTGATTGTTTATTAAAAGCAGTAAAATTGACCGTGAGCATTGAGGATTCTAAGGAGCCTAAATCTGTGCAGGATATGATGTTCGGGGGTCTTGAAATTAGGCATCAAAGATGTCTTCCTGTCCATAAGAATGTAACGTATTTAAGGGAGAGTGGAATAAGCCCAATAAGAGTTTATATATCTAAGAACATAAAGAAAAAATACCCCTTTTCGGAAATAGATTGTGCCCCTTGGAACAAAGTGCCCAAGATAGATGTGGCTATTTCAAATGTAACTAAGAGATCATGTCTCCCCTTTGAAGACATGGGCTCTAGGCCTGCACAATATATCGCGAAAGCAATCGCAATTAATCGCCATATCGCAATTTGCCGACCCAAAAATGCTGCAATTATATTACCGTATTTTTCCCTTTATAAGACACACTTTTTCCCCCCAAAAGTGGGATGGGCTGGGGAATGGCAGTGCGTCTTATAAAGCGATGGTTGACTTTCTACGTGACACTGTATCTTCGGCCGCTATGCTGAACAGCGCGGCCAGCGATACATCAGTTACAGTGCGGGGAGGGAGGAGGGGCTGGTGGAAATGAACACATGTTCTTCTATCTATTTTATTTATCTGTTCTGTGCAGTGCTATTAAGAAATTGCTTTTGGAGTAATGCAAATATGTATTTTATTTTGAAAAACACTGTGCATTTCAGTTCTTGAGTTCAGCATAACTACATTTCACATCATCAATCATCTGTGTGTGCTTTTACCTTGAAAATGCAAGCAGATAGACCTCTAGCACAATTCCCTTAAAATATCGCATTGATATCGTTATCACAAATTTTAGGGCCCTAATTGCAATCACACAAAATTCCCATATCGTGCAGCCCTAATGGGCTCCCTTAAAGGGGTTGTCCCATCTTGGACAATGGGGGCATATCACTAGCATATGCCCCCATTGTCTTATAGCTGCGGGTCCCACCGCTGGAACCCGCACCTATATAGAGCGCTGGCTCGGCTATTTCCGTCGGCCTCATAGAAATTAATGGGAGCATGGGCCGCACATGCAAGGTACACTCAAATTCACTTCTATAGGAGAGGCAGGGAGAAGCACTATCAGGAGAATTTTCTAAACCTTTTCCAGGGTTGCCAAATGTCTATAAATTTTGCGCACTTTTTTCCCAGAATGCAAGCTCCTCGAACCTGTATAGTTCCGTCTTCTCTATCTAAGAGTCGATAAGAAGGGGGGGACTCACATTTCCAAAGTAGGGAAATTAACAGCCTTGCTGAGGTAATGAGCATCATTGGGAGGTTGTTCTTAGAGGGGGTGAGAGATGAACTGGGGCACCAGAGCAGGACTAGCTTAGGGTCAAGCCGTATTGGAGCTTGCGGGGCGCAAATCCGGTTAATAGCTCGATTTCGGACCAAAATGGACATATTTTGTGGCAGTTCCATCAGATATGTAGTAATGTGCCTGTCTCTTTTCCGCACCTCCAGCACACCTCTGGGATGTCCGAGTTCAGTTTATGTAGGAATACCGGGGTTTTATACCACTGCGTTATAAGCTTATATGAGTTTTCCTGGATTGTAATACAGCGTGAGAAGCCATGGGAGTTCGCTAGTATCGCTAGTGTGCCCCCCCTCCCCCTCCCTAGTATTAAAACATTGGTGGGCAGTGTGCCCCCCCAGTCCCCCCCCCCTTCCCCCCAGTAATAAAATCATTGGTGGCAGTGGCCACAGGGTCCCCTCACCTCCTCCTCATTGGTGGCAGTGGCCACACGGTCCCCTCACCTCCTCCTCATTGGTGGCAGTGGCAGTGATCGGAGCCCCAGCAGTGTAATGCTGGGGCTCCGATCTGTTACCATGGTAACCAGGACGCTTCTGAAGTCCTGGCTGCCTTGGTCTGCTCCCTGCTGCTGTGTGCACTGTGCACAGGGCAGCAGGGGAGAGAGCTAGTCCTATTCACCCTGATAGAGCTGTATTAGGGTGAATAGGATGAGAATATCCCAGGTTCTAGCCCCTAAGGGGAAAATAGTTAATAAATAAACTGTAAAAAAAAAAAAAAGTTAAAGTACACCAAAATATTAATTATAAATCACCCCCTTCCCAATTTTACATATAAAATATATAAACAACACATAAATAAAATATTACATATCGCCACGTCTCAAAAGTCCAAACTATTAAAAATCCACTTTTATGCGGTGAACGCCGTAAAGAAAAAAAAGAAAAAGAAAAAATGCACGATTCGCCATTTTCTTTTAGTCGCCTTGTCCCCACAAAAAAGTAGGATAGGACTGTTGTATTATGAGCCGGCGGTTTCATAAAATGTGGAATGCACGCGGATTTTTTTGGCGTTTTTTATTTTTTTCGCGTGGTATCGAGTATCGCAATACTTTTTTATGGTATCGATACCGAATCAAAATTTTGGTACCGAAACAACTCTAATACATGGTAGACAGGGCTTTGTGATCAGGGGGTTTGTTGCCTATTTTTTTCTTCTAGCCAAGTAGGAGTATCATTGGGAGAAGGGGGTAGTCGGAGCTTCCTAATGTCGTGTCTGAAGCTTAGTAGATGGAGGAAAGAGGCCTCCTTCATCTGGGGTAGGGCTAGAATAGATTCCCAGGTTAGGTCTCCGCTGGGATTGCTGATACTCCCTAGACTGTGCCCTTGGAGGGTCGCCCAAATGCCTGGTGAGCTGGGCAATAATAATTGATGCGCGGCTGCGGACCCGAGCACCTTAGAGAGAACAATGATCATTGGCTTATTCTTCGTCAGGGAAGTCTCCTCCAGAAGGCGTTGGAACTCACTCTACTAGGGCTATTTTCTCCTCATGGGCTGAGAGGGCTGCTGTATCTATTGAGGATATCTGTAAGGCGGCTATTTGGTCTTCTCTGGCTACCTTTTTCAAACATTACTGTTTATAGTTAGATTCTTCTTCTGATCTAACCTTTGCTTCTTAGGTGTTTTCGGCTGTCAGCCCACCCTAAGTATCTCCTTGGTTTTCACTGTCGTGGTGCTGTCGTGGGTGAGGGGAAAAATGGAGATTACTCTTACTGGTAATTGGATTTTCCTGAACCCACGACAGCACCCTTATTTCCCATTCCTGTTTTATTGGTGGTTGGTACAAGTGTTTGGGTGTTGCAAAAAAAAAAGGAAAATAGAGAATTTTGATTAGAATAATTGTGGGCAGAGTTTCCACTCATCTTTGGAAAGACATACTGAAGTGGGAGGAGAGCTCCGCCTTTTTGTGCTTAAGGTTTCCTGTCTGTGGGGGCGGAGCCTCTCTCTGTGGTGCTGTCGTGGGTTCAGGAAAATCCAATTACGGGTAAGAGTAATCTTCATTTTTCATACAAAAAACAAGCCTTCTTAAGGCTATATGAACTGAAAAATGAAAAAAGTTAATGCCCTAGGAAGGCTGGTGAGTGAAAAATGAGAGCAGAAAAACTGAAAATCACAAGATCATCAAAGGGTTAAACATGTTGCATGATAGCACAATATGTTATAGCGGCAACACCAATTTAATATCCATATTATTAAACACATAGTTCAAAGACATTTTACAACAAACTCTACATTGTTATATTGTGTTAGTGGACATATTAGTACATCAGACTGTGTGTTTCAAAGATACACAGTTTTCATTGTTTTACCACTGATATTTTATACCTAGTTCTAAGACATTTCACTGCATTCTTCCCAAAGTAAATTGCCAATACCAGTGTGGAGTGTGTTTGTAGAAGTGGAGAGACATTTAATTGTGCTACTGTCTTTAAATTACAAAACACACTTGCCATTTTACTTGTGCTGTTAACCAAACCCCTGGCTTTTCATTTATAGGCCTCATAATAAAATGTCTGAGATATGGAGTGCAAAACGAAAGACCCATGACTCGTCCTCCCAGAGTCAGAATGTATGTAGTACCAGCAGTATTGGTACCTGCCAGGAGTAGTAGTAGTTGGCCACAGTTCTCCATGGCTCCTAATATTATTGAGGACACAGAGGATGGAATTGTGGACTGGATGGCTCACCGTTTAGACTACCATGAGGAGGAGATTCGGGGGAAGAGGGGCACCCCCTGCATATCTGTGTTTGTGGTGGTAGGAGTAGTGGCAACTGTAGCTGCATTGGTGGTGGTGGGGGCAGTGGTAGTAGCATTGGAACTCAAGGCAAGTATAAAGCAGGTAATCTGTAGGGGGCTAGGAAGCCCATGTTGACATATCACAGTTTTCATGGCGGGAGGTTGAGGACTATTACAATGATTGTGTGTTAGACAGGATCTGGGAGCTAGATCAGGGTGCTGAGAAGCAGGTAATATCAGAGGAAGAGGATGGTGGCAGTGGCAGCAATACAGAGTGAAGGCAACATGCAGTTAGAACCTCCCAAAACCTGCCAGGGCCAGATCTGCTTCTAGTATTGTCATCTTGGGAACTGGTGATGCTGATGATACTGTGGTCGCAGGCTGAAAACGTGTCAGACCTAAAACAAGCTGGGCTGCAGCTAGCTCTGTGTGGAGTGTGCAAGTATCTCCTGTCTGGCAGTTTTTTCTCCATGGAAAACAAAAGCAATGCCTTGTGCAAGATCTGCCAGATTACAATAAGCCATAGAAGTGACAGAGGTGTCTGCCAGTGACCACAACAAGAGATTCCTCCATCTCCCGGTCTCCATTGTGGCAGCCAGACGGCATCCACTTGCAGTACTGTGTCCTAGTCATCATCAGTTACAGCTTCTCCTGCTCAGACTATGCCTCCTCCTAGTGGTGCAGGGGTTCATAAAGATAGCGGCAGGCAGTCAGCACAGAGTGTTGAGGGTAAAATGCCATACTTGGCAGTGTGGGAATTTGCTGGAGAATGTTAGTGTGGTGGTATGCAGGATATGTGAGCAGAAGATGAAGCACGGTCAGGGTGCCAATGTTGCCACCATGGCGCTGCGCCAACACATGGAACATCACCTTAAAGTGGCCTGGGAAAAACATGGCACTAATGTAGTGGTACAGCCTGATGTAGGAACCACTGCATCTCCCAGCGACCCGCACGTCTTCTCTGGCAGTCAGGGATCCTCAACTTCAGCAAAAAGAACCTGTTGTTCCTTCTCTTCGTATATTCTTCCTCCTTCAATGCCGCAGAAGCTTAACGGGCACCTGGCTAAGTTGCTAGTACTACAGTTCCATATGGTGGGCTCTGAACATTTCAGAGAACTGATGGCTTGTGCCCACCCAAGGTGGAGAGTCCCAAGCTGTCATTACTTCTCTAAAATAGCTGTACCAGTCCTGCACACATATGTTGAGCAGAAGGTGGGCCAGTCCTTGAGCCTGTCAGTGTTTGGTACAGTTCACGTACGTGCTGACGTTTGGAGCTGTAACTATGGTCAAGGACACTATACTGTTGTTTTCACGTTATAAGACACACCTGATGATAAGACGCACCTAGGTTTTTGAGGAGGAAAATAAGAAAAAAAATATATTGAACCAAAAGGTGTGCTTTGGGTGGGTTTTGAACTAATGGTGATCTGTGGATGACACTATTATGGGGGAACTGTGGATGACACTGTTATGGGGAATCTGTGGATGACACTGTTATGGGGGGATCTGTGGGTGACACTGTTATGGGGGGGATCTGTGGATGACACACTGTTATGTGGATATCTGTGGATGACACTGTTCATTAATAAAGCAGGCGGTGCAGGCAAGTGAGTGACATTAGGCTGCCGGCCGACCGGCCTGCTACGGTAGTTTGATAGTGAGTACTACTGCAGACCATTACGCTACTTTAACAAAGGTAACTAAGAGGTTAAGGATTACATGACTACAGTTTAGATATGAAGACTGCTGTGAGCAGGACCTGGTGTAAAAGTACAGTGACTGCATAGGGCCCCGCCGCAAGTGCAATTGTCGGCCTCCAGACCCTCCTACCTCCCCACTGATGCATCGCAGGCCGCGCTGTGCAGCATAGTGGCTGGTGATGTATCAATGTCAGCGCAACATTCCCCCACTTTGGGGGGATAAAAGTGCGTCTTATAAAACGAAAAATGCGGTATGTTCTTTACAGCCCACTGGGTAAACATGGTTCCGTCTCAGGCACACCAGCAACTTTGCCAGGTGATGACAATGCCGCCTCTGTGTTGTCCTCTGCCTCCTCATCCTCCACCTTGTCCTCATTCTCCACTGTAGGCACAGTTCGTAGTGGTCCTCCAGCATACCAGCATCCGACTTTGTTGTGCAGTCTGTAGTCACACTGGGGAGGAACTCAACCAAGAAATTGAATCTTGGCTGTCTTCTCACCAACTGAAGATGGGAACCATGGTCTGTCTGCACAGCATCAGGGAGGACTGAACCATGCACCTGGCCCTGGCGCACGTCTTCAATCTCATTGTCACTCAGTTCCTCATGTCTTCCACTGAACTGCAAGAGCTGTTACAAATGTTTAGAAACTGTGCATGTACTTCAGCCACTCTTACTGTGCAAAATACGCCCTCCTTGAGCTGCAAAGGCAGAATGTTATTCCCCTACATCGCCTGATATGCAACATTTCCACACGTTTGAACTCCACCCTCTACATGTTGGACCGTCTGTATGAGCAGAGGAAACCCGTGACCGATTTCTTGATGAGGCAGCTGGACAAGACTACTCTGTGGTGTAACTTTGACCTTAGACAGTGGCAGCTCATGCGTGACACCTGCCATTTTCTCAGGTCCTTGGAGGAGGCCACTTTATTTGTCAGTCGCCAGGACTAAGGGATGAATTATGTCATTCCACTGCTTGACATCCTGGAGGGGATGCTGATAAATCTGACTGGTTAGGGGACATAAGACGTGGTGTCTACCTTTCACAGCCACCTGTGCCCTGTGGAGGCTTAACTGGAACAGGAGAAGGATGAGGAGGAGTACATAAATACCCATGAATTCTATACAGAACTAGGTGGTTTATCTGCCCAGGAAACAGGAGAGGAGCAGAAAGAGCATGAGGAGCTAGAGGGCAACAACAAAGAGAATGTAGATGACTCCAACAGACCACGGCAGTATGCAGTGGAGATGAGATGCTTGGCAAATACATTTTGTACAAAATTATTTGGGCCCATCTGCCACACGTCAAGGCGATCTCTGTAAGATGGGAACCTAACACTAAGTTCTACCTGTAATGTGCCATGGCGGCTACCATAAAATTCAGGGAGTGTTTGTTCCAGATGCATGCTGGTCCCACCTCAATGTTTGTCATTTTTTTGTGCCAAAATGGCCTCCATTGAATCCAGGGAATGTTAGGTTCCCGTCTTACAGAGATCACCTTGACGCTGGCAGGCGGGCCCAAATAACTTTGTACAAAATGTATTTGCCAAGCATCTCATTTACAAAATAAGCATAGCATTAGAACTTTCTTGTACGATATTTGGTTTGCAGAGTGCTATTGCATTGTAAGTTTTGCCTTGTGTTTTCAGTCATAGCAACGTGCACCTGCGCATTGGGATGTGCTGACTGACCCCCCTTTTTTTCTTTGCAGTTTGTACTGGAGGTGTGGCTGAGACCTCAGTCGTGCACTCCTGACCAGCCTGTCTGCCCCATAGGCTGATTTTAATTAATGTGAGTATAAAGCTTAGCCTGCTCTCCCTCACTCACTGGAAGTCTGTGGCGCCAGGAGTGGTATAGGGTGGACTCTCATTGCATTCGTTGGTAGCCATCTGCGCCGGGCGAGGTGTGGATTGGGCTCGGCATGCATGTTGGTACCTGTGTCTTCCGTCTAAGTATTCCGTTATATACCGTTATAACAGAATCCATAACAGGATACCGCCACTGCCCAAACGTCAAACCAGAACCTGTAAAGTTCGGGTTCACTCATCACTAATACTGTATGCTTTTTTTTTTTTTTTTCTTGGTTCTGCTAAGGGTCAGCTAGGACTGCTGGTGGCCTGCACAATGATGTGCACAGCCATATATGTGACCCGCCTATCATACTGACACATAGTAACTGTTTAGCTACCAGAAAGGACTAGTCATGCATGTTTCTGCAATTCACAGTGATGTACACCAGGATACATTCTCCCTAAAATGTAATTGCAGGCTGGGATATACCTGATTTAATACACTTTGTGACTAATTTGTAAAAAAGCTAATTTTTTGGAAAAACGCGACAAAACAACCAAATAGAATTTTTTAAAACTTCGCTCATCACAAGTAGTGGTAATAATCAGTTCTTGCTTCTGTTTTCTTTTCTGTCCTTACACTATAAGCAGTGATAAGCAGGGTGATCTAGTGATGATAGATAATCCGTTCTCACCTCTCCTGTGTTCTCTCCTGTCCTTATACTATAGACAGTGATAAGCAGGGTGATCTAGTGGTGATAGATAATCAGTTCTCACCTCTCCTGCCCTTATACTATAGACTGTGATAAGCAGGGTGATCTAGTGGTGATAGATAATCAGTTCTCACCTCTCCTGTCCTTATACTATAGACAGTGATAATCAGGGTGTTCTAGAGGTGATAGATAATCAGTTCTCACCTCTCCTGTCCTTATACTATAGATAGTGATAAGCAGAGTGTTCTAGAGGTGATAGATAATCAGTTCTCACTTCTCCTGTGTTCTTTCCTGTCCTTATACTATAGACAGTGATAAGCAGGGTGTTCTAGTGGTGATAGATAATCAGTTCTCACCTCTCCTGTCCTTATACTATATACAGTGATAAGCAGGGTGTTCTAGTGGTGATAGATAATCAGTTCTCCCCTCTCCTGTCCTTATACTATATACAGTGATAAGCAGGATGATCTAGTGGTGATAGATAATCAGTTCTCACCTCTCCTGTGTTCTCTCCTGTCCTTATACTATAGACAGTGATAATCAGGGTGTTCTAGTGGTGATAGATAATCAGTTCTCACCTCTCCTGTCCTTATACTATAGACAGTGATAAGCAGGGTGTTCTAGTGATGATAGATAATCAGTTCTCACCTCTCCTGTCCTTATACTATATACAGTGATAAGCAGGATGATCTAGTGGTGATAGATAATCAGTTCTCACCTCTCCTGTGTTCTCTCCTGTCCTTATACTATAGACAGTGATAAGCAGGGTGTTTTAGTGGTGATAGATAATCAGTTCTCCCCTCTCCTGTCCTTATACTATAGACAGTGATAAGCAGGGTGATCTAGTGGTGATAGATAATCAGTTCTCATCTCTCCTGTCCTTATACTATAGATAGTGATAAGCAGAGTGTTCTAGAGGTGATAGATAATCAGTTCTCACTTCTCCTGTGTTCTCTCCTGTCCTTATACTATAGACAGTGATAAGCAGGGTGTTCTAGTGGTGATAGATAATCAGTTCTCACCTCTCCTGTCCTTATACTATAGACAGTGATAAGCAGGGTGTTCTAGTGGTGATAGATAATCATTTCCCACCTCTCCTGTCCTTATACTATAGACAGTGATAAGCAGGGTGATCTAGTGGTAATAGATAATCAGTTCTCACCTCTTCTGTCCTTATACTATAGACAGTGATAAGCAGGGTGTTCTAGTGATGATAGATAATCAGTTCTCACCTCTCCTGTGTTCTCCCCTGTCCTTATACTATAGACAGTGATAAGCAGGGTGTTCTAGTGATGATAGATAATCAGTTCTCACCTCTCCTGTGTTCTCCCCTGTCCTTATACTATAGACAGTGATAAGCAGGGTGTTCTAGTGGTGATAGATAATCAGTTCTCCATTCTCCTGTCCTTATACTATAGACAGTGATAAGCAGGATGTTCTAGTGGTGATAGATAAGCAGTTCTCACCTCTCCTGTGTTCTCTCCTGTCCTTATACTATGGACAGTGATAAGCAGGGTGTTCTAGTGGTGATAGATAATCAGTTCTCACCTCTCCTGTCCTTATACTATAGACAGTGATAAGCAGGATGTTCTAGTGGTGATAGATAATCAGTTCTCACCTCTCCTGTCCTTATACTATTGACAGTGATAAGCAGGGTGATCTAGTGGTGCTAGATAATCAGTTCTCACCTCTCCTGTGTTCTCTCCTGTTCTTATACTATAGACAGTGATAAGCAGGATGATCTAGTGGTGATAGATAATCAGTTCTCACCGCTCTTGTCCTTATACTATAGACAGTGATAAGCAGGGTGTTCTAGAGGTGATAATCAGTTCTCACCTCTCCTGTCCTTATACTATAGACAGTGATAAGCAGAGTGCTCTAGTGGTGATAGATAATCAGTTCTCACCTCTCCTGTCCTTATACTATAGACAGTGATAATCAGGGTGTTCTAGTGGTGATAGATAATCAGTTCTCACCTCTCCTGTCCTTATACTATAGACAGTGATAAGCAGGGTGTTCTAGGGGTGAGCAATCAGATTGGATTTATACAGGAGACCTGCAGATATTGGGGTCAGATAACTCCTGCTGTCCGGTCATTTTTGGTCGTATTTTCAGGTCATATAAAACCTTCCACACGACTTCTCCAACCGTCTGATGACTTCTACAATATTTCTTTCACAGCTTGTGAATCCGGGTGAAGATCTGAACAATATTAATCCTCCAGAGACAGATGTGAGGGGCGATGAGCAGAGTATAGAGGACGTTCCTACAGATAACCGCCCAGGTGAGTAGTGACCACTAAGTAAAGCAGAGCGGTCTCTAAGATTCTGCTTATAGAAATAAATAGATATATTGTGCAATGTGGGAATAATGATATTACAGTTATTACTATTACGTGATGAGTGTATATGAAAGTATAAAGGAACAAACATAATCTCACATACGGAGAGACTTGTACACAATAACAATTACTAATAATTACTACTAATAATAACGTTATTCCTCCTATATCATTTCTGTGCGGCCCCAACCATCTGGGTGACATGTATGTCTATGTATGGTGGCCGCTCACATATATTTTTATGTATTCTCCCATTAGATGGGGGCACCAGAAATGTATCCACACATTTATAGTATACTGTATGTGCAATAAGCCATAAATTACAGTATTTAAGTTGTTAATACTACTTTAAATGTTATTTTCAGCCCTTGTTGTTGGTTTAGTCTGACAATGTGGCCCCCAACCAGAAAACATTGTGCACCCCTGGTCTAGAATATGGCTTGGACACATCTTTTTGGTTCTTCCTTATGGTTTTCTAGGAATTTTCAGTGAGCTCTTGAAGACTGATAGAAGCAGCTGGAATGTTGGGATTTTCCAGCATTTTTCTGCCCCACTAGCCATGTACCACCTACTGGACAGTTGTCAGCCATTCTTTATATAATTGAGAACTCCAGAACCTTTGATCTGCTAATGGGCCGTTGTCCGGATAGACAGGACTCGCTCACACTGGCTTTCAGAGGACAAGTATAGGCACTAATTACCAGGAAGCTGCTGAGAACAGGACACCAATACAATATATGGCTTACATTATGTTCCTAAAAATCTGTATTAGGCTACATGCACACGACCGTATGTGTTTTGCTGTCCGCAAATTGTGGATCTGGAAAAAAAAAACAAATGACGTTCCGTATGGCATTTTTTTTTTTTTTTGCGTATCCAATGTAATAATGCCTATCCTTATCCGCAAAGTAGAAAAATATAGGACTTTTTTTTGCGGGGCTACGGAACGGACATACTGATGCGGACAGCACATGGTGTGCTGTCTGCATTTTTTGCGGACCGATTGAAATGAATGGGTCCGCATCCTATCAGCAAAAAAAACGGAACGGACAAGGAATGCTATCAGTGGGGTTATTAACCCCTTAGTGACCACCCATATGCTTTTTTATGGCGGTCACTAAGGGGCCTTAGGCTGGGCCTCCACTTTTTCATGGACGGCTCAGTCTATGTGCTGATCGGGCTGTTTAACATTTTACATGCTGTGGGCAATGGCGCCTGCCGCATGTAATGTACTGACAGAGAGCGGACTCCCTCTGTCTCCCATCGGCACCCTCGATCAGGTGCCAATGTGTGTAAAGGCTGGCTGGGGTCTTGTGAGGCCCCAGACCAGCCTTGAGTAGTTTCCACCTCTCCAGCGCAGCCTGCTGGTCAATGTCAGATTAGCACTGACATTAAAATGCAATGCACTATAGGGATAGTGCATTGCATTTTAAAATCAATCAAAAATCTGTCTGTTATAGTCCCCTTGTGGGACTATTAAGTGAGTAAAAAACTAATTTATTCAAAAAAAAAATCCTATAAAATATAAAGTTTTTTTTTTTCATTGAAAATCCGCTTTTCAATAAAAAAAATTCACCAAACCCCCCGCCATTTTTTCAGTATTGCCGCGTCAGTAACAACATGGACTACATACATATCACATAAATTATCCCCTACGGTGAACGCCGCAAAAAAAATAAATAGGACAGAATTGCTAATTTATTCTTAGTTGCCACAGAAAAAAGCGTTCAAAAAGCGCCCTTTACTCCAAAATGATACCAATGAAAAATACAAGTCATCCAGCAAAAATCAAGCCCTCACGCATCTCCATAGAGAGAAAAATAAAAAAGTTATGGGTCTTGCGAAGCGGCAATGCAAAAACATTTTTTCTTTTTAGAAAAAAAGGGTGGTTTTATTGCAAAAAAGTAGTAAAACGTAATAAAAAACTATATGTATTTGGTATCTCTGTAATCATACAGACCCAGAAAATAAAGAGATATTTTTTTATACCAAAAAATGAATGCCATAAAATTTTTTAACTTAAAAACGCAGTGGCAGTATTGCTGTTTTTCCCATCTCCCTCCCAGAAAGATTTAATAAAAGTTAATCAGAAAGTTGTATGTACCCCAAAATGGCGCCGTTAAATGCTACAACTTGTCCCGCAAAAAAGCCCTCATAAAGCTATATAGAAGGAAAAATAAAAAAGTTATAGCTCTTGCAACGAGACTATGAAAAAAGGAAGAAAAACGTTTGGTCAGTAAGGCCCAAAACAGGCTGGTCACTGAGGGGTTAATGATTGCCTGAGGAATGCTCCGCCATGCTGAATGCATTTGGACAAGAAATCATCAAGATCTGCTGTTTATATGTAAAGGTGCATTTCCACCACCAGATTATCTGACAGATTTTATGGCCAATCATTGGTCAGATGGCGGTTGGTATCTGGTGGGACCTTCCATCCCCTTTGTATCAGTATAAATGGTGTCAGTGTGCAGTATAATAAATCTTTACATTAAATACCAAGTAATACTGGATCACATATTATTTAACATTCCCTAATTGACTCTTCTGATTGATTTATCAGAATTACACCTGAAATTAATTTCAAGAAATAGTTCATCTGTAGTTATAGAATTTTCTATTCCATCCATCATGATGGCCACAATGAGAGATGACCCTTGTCCTCTGTAGGGGCAGGAATATACAGAGAGAGTTTAAATTGCCCCCACCCCTCCTCCCTCTCAGTGTTTTTCCTGCCCCTACTGGGTAAGCATGCAGAGAGTGTTCTCCCTGAAGGGAGGTGAAGTTTAGCAAAAATTACCTACAACATCCCCTGCTGCCTTCCCACGGCAGGGGCTAAGGCTGGGCAGCTGGGGCAACATGGACACTCGCTCCGGCACATGCTGGGGCCTGCGCTTTTCTATCACGGTCTTCCTTCCATGGCATGTAGGAAGCAGACCACTGACGCCGGACCCACGTGGGACAAGAGCGAGAACTGTGTAGCACTATGTCTTTGATCCTAAGGGCGGCAGGCGGGGAGAGCGGCCCACGTCACATCAGGTAGACAACAGGACCAACTTGAAAGTGGCGCTCTTGCGGCTCTGGGCAAAGCATCTCCGCCACTATGTCAGCATCTGAGGCTCCAGCATCCCGTCAGGAGGGCTCTGACCCCTCTTCAGCTGCACCTCCCATGAGTTCCACCATGGGAGTATGTTTCTCCTTTAGGATTTATATTGTTGTTCCAAATCTGATTTTTGTTGTTCAAAATCTTTTATTAAAGACCAATAATAAAGGGTTACACAGAAATAATACTCTGTATATAAGGAAATGTCTGAGTACATGAGTGTAAACAGTTGACAAATCCTGAAAAAGATTACAAAATAACAGAGCAAGAACATCAATCATTAATTTCTAACGATAATTTGTTTTCCCTTAGTCCTAACAGCAGCACAGATGGGGTTAACCACCCCCCGTGGACTGGCAGGACCGGCGGAATGTTTAATGAGCCCAAGACTAATAACTCAATTTAACAATTAAGTATCTCCTTAAAAGGAGGAAGTCAACCCCCAGCCCACTGTGTTTATAGCAAGAAAAAAACTAGACTTACTAGGGTGGGAAATTTGTGTGCTGCTGTTAGGACTAAGGGAAAACAAATTATCGTTAGAATTAACGATTCCCTTACGTCCTACCAGCAGCACAGATGAGAGATAACAAGAAGAAACCCCTAGGGAGGGCCTTCCTGCCTGGCAGAACTAGAAAAGTCTGCCCAAGGCGAACTCAGCTAGACTGGCATCTAGTCTATAATGGGAGATGAATGTCGATTCAGAGCTCCAGGAGGCAGCTTTGCAAATCATGTTGAGAGGCAGAAGACTCCTCTGGCAAAATAAGCTACAACTCTAGTAGAGTGGGCCTTCACAGAATCCCGGAGGGTCCAGATTGTGGACACAAAGGATTCCTTAATAGCCTCCTGAATCCACCGACTGATGGAAGGTTTGAATGCCTTATAGCCTTTAAACTTACCAGCAACAGGATTAGCAGATTCTCATCTTTCCTGAACTCCTTGATCTATCCACATAGATCCGGAGACATCTCGAGACGTCCAGAGGATGTCTAGCAGGCTCCTAGGAGGAGGTGGTAGATGTCGACAGAACCGGGAGGAATATCACCTGGTTGATGTTCTGGAAGGAAGGAACTTTAGGCCTACAATACAGGAGGAATCTAAGAGGGTCCTGGTCATATAAGAATAGGGCTCATGTGCTGAGAGAGCTTGAAGCTCAGAGACCCTCTTGGCCAAAGTCACTGCAAGGAGAAACACAAACTTCCAAGTGACGAACTTGATGTCCACCTCCTCTAACGGTTCAAAGGGGAGATGCTAACCCCTGAGAACTACTGAAAACCCATTGAGAAAAAGGGGTCTCAGTACTGAAGGCTTTAATCTTTCAGCTCCTTTAAGGAACCGTTTGATCAGCGGGTCCTGAGAGAAAAGCCTGTTAAGGCAAGCTGAGATGGCTGAACCTTGAACCTTCAGAGTAGAAGGGCAAGGCCTCTATCAAGGCCGTCTTGCAGGAACTGAAGGATAGCGGAGAGGGCGGATCTGCAGACAGCCACCTCAGTTGAGAGTACAACAGGATGAGAATATCCTCATAATACAAGAGTAGGCTCTCTTGGTAGAGTCCGCTCTAGAATGAGACAGCGTTCTCAGGACCGACTCTGAAAGCCCTTCTATCCTGGGAAGGGACTGATCAACCTGCAGGCTGTCAGGTTGAATCTGTGCAGATCTGAGCAGAGGTGAGTGTCCCACGACACCAGGGTCTGCTGTGGGGGGAGCCTCCAATATTGTCCTCGACTCAACTGGATGAGCTAGGTAAACCAGGAATTCTTCGGCCAAAACATCAATACCCTTGGTATCATGGAAAAGGGGGGGAAGATGTAAGCCAGCCTGAACCTCCAGGATATTGACAGAGCGACTAACGCCAGGGGGTTGTCCTCCCTGTAGAGGGAGCAGAACCTCTCCACCTTGGCATTGAACCTTGTTGCCATGAGACCCACCTCTGGCATACCCACTTGAGACTATCTGCTTCAATATCTCCGGATGTAAGACCACTCCACTGACGGAAGACCGCGGCTCAGCCACTATCATATTGAGGAGCCTTGGATGTGGATTGCAGATAAGTGGGAAGGTACAACTCTGTCTAATCCAGAATCACCCCTCTCTGACAAGAGGGAAGTAGATCTCGTGCCTCCCTGCTGGTTGATGTAAAGTACACGCAGTCACATTGTCTGACTGGACTTTCACCGCTTGCCCGGATCTGAGGGGCTAAGTGAAGGAGGGCTAGCGGATAGCTGAATCTGTGAGATTGGATGAAAAAAGCCACTCCTGAGAAATCAGGTCCCGTGAACTGGAGAGTCGTCTGGTGTGAGCGTCCCAGCCTGCTTAGGACGCATCCGTGAGTCCATATATGATCCAGACTGGCTGGGTCATAGACTTCCGATCTAAAAGATGGCATCCACCATCTGAGGGAATACAGAGTTTGCTAAGTCAGAGAGCACAGGAGTTTAGCCCAGCAGGGCTGCCATTCCATTAGAGAGGACCTCCGACTGTAGAGGGCGGAGGTACCCATAGAACCCAGGGGACTGCTTCATGCAGAGCTGACATGAGCTAACATCTTCATGAGAGTCCGGATTGGAACCGAGGAAAGGAATTTGCCGTGTTCTGAAGCCGGAATCTTCTTTCTGGAGTCAGCTGGAGCGACATCCCAGTGAGGTCGATTATGAACCTAGATATCTTACTGAAGTCGACGGGCTCACGTTCGACTTCTACCAGCTGATGATCAACCTAGGTGGAACAGAAAGGAGATTGTTACCTGAAGAAGCGATTAGGTTAGGACCGCTTAGAGCAGAGCTTTCAAAGCCAGGCGTCCAAGGTAAGGAATGATGGTCAGTCCTTGAAGCCTCAAAGCCGCCACCACAGAACCACCACCTTGGTAAAAGTGTGAGGGGCAGAAGAAATGCCAAAGGAAGGGCAACAAATAGAAGATGCCTGACGACACGGACACCTGGACCGTGGTCTGATAAACTTCCTGGAACCAGGATAGATCGGTATGTGCAGATATTGCATTATTGAGGTCTAGGGGTTGCCTTCACGTCTCAGGATTGACGAGCGTGAACTACTGACCTGATGGTTTCTACACGAAACTACACCTTCCTTATAAATCGATTGAAATATCTCAGATGCGATAATCATCCGGAGATCTCCTGAAGCCTTGGGAACCAGAAAAAACTGGTGAATAGATCCCTAGGCCCGTTCTCCTGCCGGAACCTCCTCCAGAGCCCCTTTGCAAATGTAGTCCTGAATGTAGGCCTCTAGGATCGCCTCCTTGGCAGCTTGTAGAAGGTTGATCTTGACAAACCTGTCCAGAGGAATAGAGGTGTTGTTGACTAAATAACCGTTGAAAATGATATTCAGGACCCGGGATCCGAGATCTCTTGGATCCATTCTTCTCAGAAGTGGGAGAGGCGACTCCAGCAGGTACATGAAGCTTAGGAATGAGGAAGCTTATTGGCAGGGCGGCAGGAGTAGCAGGGAATTAACCAAGAGCCTCGAAGAGGCCCGTAATCAGGAGGTGGATTTTCCATCTTTGGCTCCTCCACAAGAGCACCTCAAGCCCTTCGCTGTGCTCTCCAGTCACTCTGTATTTTGAGGAATATGTCAGGGACCCAAGGCTTAAGCCAAATGGAATATGGGCCGCTGATCCCAGGGCCATACTATATATGGCTCCTGATGTTATTTGATAGTATTGTTACAGGGTGCCAAAGGCGCACTTGGTCTCCCATGAGCCACAGACCTGCTGCTTAGCTTCAATAGCAAGGATCTGTGTTTGGCCTTGTTCCCAGGACTTGACTTTGCTAGCGGAAGCTCCTCGCTAGCTTCAACTGGAGCTGTGCGGTATCGCACTTAGAAGTCCGTAGCCAGGTTGATGGTCTTGAAAGCAGCCAGTATGTCGTCCTGGAAAAAACCTCTGGTTCACATCAGCTTAGATTTGATCCAGGCGAGATCGGAGGAACGTAGGGACTTCAAAAGCAGCTATGGCTGTGAAGCGGAGAGCACGCAGCTGCCGTAACACCCCGTCTTAGTGTGCACTCTGCAAGGGGGTCCTGCAGCTAGACCCATCGTCTGCAGGAACCAGAGTGCACTGGACAACTTAGAACAGCCATGTCCACCTTGAGAATGGATCCCCACGAATCCACCAAGGGTTAAGCCATCGAGGAACATGAATTTAAACTTCTTTGTTAAAACGGACTGTTTCCAGAGTTTTCCCCTATATCATGATAGAGGAGGGTCTCATCCGCTAAAGACAAGATGTGCCCGAGTAGGCGGGAGCAGGAGGCTCCCCACAGTCAACATCATGGTCCCCGACCTGATGGACTTGAAGCAACTTCTGTGTCTTTCAGGGGAGAAAACACAAACTCAGCTCCTCCTCATCCGAGGAGAGGGAACCTGGTGTAGGTTAAGTTAACGGACCCAGGGATTCCAACCGAACTCCCAAGCTGGTCTTAGCCCAGCCTTAAGCTGTTTGGTTCTCTGCGATCTCACGGAGTGCAGGTATGATCAGCTTACAATAACCGTTGACTGCTGCAATGGTAGCAGGATCGATGCTTCCTCTTGGAATCCACTTTCCTGCCTTCCCGAATCCCACGGAGAAGACATCACTGCGGGAAAAAAGGGACAAATAAAACATTTGTAAACCACCTATCTACGCTAGGAAAGGTAGAAAAACAGCCCGGAGGCAGCTGAGGAAAAGACACCACAAGTGGAACAACACCAATTTTAGGACTCTGGGATCTAGCTGAAAAAGCATATGTAGCCAGGAGCTGAACTGGACACACAGCCTCCCAAAATAAGGGAAGGGGAGGATAGCCAATCCACCCTTCCCCCAGTAAATCCTCCACAGGAAGATGCATAAAAAAATTGCATCTATGAAAAATGCGTGCCCGTGAAAAATCACGGCCGGATTACCCGGAGGTGATGCAAGGAGAGTCCCGCGTCACCTCCGGAAGATGGCGGCGCACAGGGACCGAGATCCTGGACCAGGGCGCCGCCAAAATACCAGCCAGGCGCAGCTGCGCGGGACCGGCAGCAAACAAGCTGCCGGCCAAACTGACAAGGTACCTAGGAAAAAGAGACACGCCCGTTACCCAAACGAAAAGAAGGCTCCCCGCACTTTCCATAAGAAAGGGGGGAACATACCGCCTAGTCCACCTGTCCAGGAGGACAGAAAAAAAACACAGTGGGCTGGGGGTTGACTTCCTCCTTTTAAGGAGATACTTAATTGTTTAATTGAGTTATTAGTCTTGGGCTCATTAAACATTCCGCCGGTCCTGCCAGTCCACGGGGGGTGGTTAACCCCATCTGTGCTGCTGGTAGGACGTAAGGGAATACTATTTCTGAGCCAGTAATAAGCAAGGAAGGGTGGATCAGAAAATCAATGTAATCAGATTACGCACGGAGGTAACTCCACCAACCAAGAACAGCACCCAGAAACAATACAAGACACGAAAAAAGGAGGGGGAGGGGAGGGTAGGATGTCACATTGCAACCTGACATAATTAGCGATTATTTATCATTATCATGGGTTAATGTCAATCCTGCTGAGCCATTGTTTGAACTCCGAGAAGCTTTTATACATAATCCAGGGGGAGCAAATCTTTAAATATTTGGCATCACTGCCTCCATCCTCCGCTAATAACTTCTCCATTCTATGGATTTTCTCAAAAGTTTGGAGCCAATCCCTGAAATGAGGAGTTACAGTAGACTTCCTCTATCTTGGTATGACCAGGCGAGCGGCCTGCACGAAGAATCTAAAGAGACCCTTTTTCATAGCAGAAATAGGGCCTGGAATCATAGAAAGCAGTGCCCCTTCTACTGACCATCATGTCGTGCTGCCGGTGACCCGGCCATACAGATCATTAAGAGTCTTCCAAAAAGGAGTAATTAGACTACACTGCCACCAAATGTGGGCTGTGGTACCCACCTCCTTACCGCACCACCAGCATTTATTAGGGCACGAAGGATAAAAGGAGTGGAGTTTGAAATCTTCTCCTGGAGGCCACAGCTAATAGACGAATTATGAGACAATATAAACGCCTTCTCCCATTGATCTGGAGAGAAAGATTTCCTTAGTTCATTTTCCCAAGACTTTACAAAAGGTAAAGCAGCGAGGGAGTCTCCCTCCCTCTGGAGCAGCCTGTAGACCAGAAACACTAGATGTGTGGGAGGTGTGGATTGAAGACATAGAGATTCAAAAGTAGTAAGATCCCTAGATAGATGACTAACAGGTCCCAAGGAACGTATGAAGGTTTTTAGGCTAGAATAACAGATCCATGCTTCCCCAGAAAGGCCCTCCGGAAAGGAGGACAATGGGCATAGGGATCTATGTTCAATACATTGGGCAATTGTGGGATTACCCTCACGTCTCATACGCAGCAGTGAGTTACGGCCCATGCATAAAGGAAAATCCGAGTTATCAAAGATAGGGATCAGAGGGCCGGGGAAGGTGTTAAGACCGAGAGACACCGCACATCTATCCCATACCCAAATCTGATTTTTGGTTGGTCTTCTCTGTTCGTTAGGGAGCAAGGGACACCAAAACAGAATCAAGATCTCTAAAGTGCGCTACTTGTGCCAGGAGACTACTTGATAACTATAAAAAGAAATTGTGCAAAGTCTGCATTTCTGACTTCTTAAAGGAGGAGCAACCATCTATCCTCTCTGAAATGAAGTCTTTTATACAAGAGGAGATTAGGTCTTTGCTAGCTTCCCTGACAACTTCTAGTCTGACTACTAAGAAACCTAGATTATCCATTCAATTCTCCTCTGATCCAGAGGACATTGATGAGGACGGGTACTTGAGGATGACCTCTCAGAAGGAGAAATTGTAGAAGATGACAAAAAATACCTTTTCTCCTCGGAGGAAATGGAAGAGTTATTGAAAGCAGTAAGATCCACCATGGGTATAGAGGTTCCCCCTAAGCCTCGTACAGTACAGGACAAGATGTTTGGGGGATTACGCACTAAAAAAAACTAAGTATTCCCCATTAATGAGAATATCAGGGATATGGATGCGTGGATAGAACCTGAGAAAAGGCTAGGGATGTCTAAGGAGTTCAGGAACAGATTACAGTTTGATCAAGCTGAATGTAAATTTTTGATGACATTCCCAAAATCGACATTCAAGTGGCAAAGGTAGTAAAAAAGTCGGCCTTACCATTTGAAGATTCCTTACAGTTAAGTGACCCGATGGAACACAAAGCAGACTCTCTTTTAAAGGGGTTGTCCCATCTCAGACAATGGGAGCATATCGCTAGGAGAATGGAGCAGGGAAATAAACGGAGGGCGCACTGCACTGGCTCAGCTATTCCCGTTAGCCCCATAGAAATGAATGGTAGCATGGGCCGCGCATGCGCGGTACGCTCCCATTCACTTCTATGGGAGCAGCGCTTGGTGGTGGACGGACCCTGGGAAATCTGGGGTCCTCCAGCCACAGCTCTCCCGCTCCATTCTCGTTACAGCACTGGGACCCGCTCCTATCAGACAAAGGGGACACATCCTAGTGATATGTCCCCATTATCTCAGATGAGAATACCCATTTAAGGAAAGCATGGGAAATGGCTATGTTTGATGTCAAAATCAACATTGCAGCCACATCTGTTGCCAGAGCAATTTATTTCTGGTTATCAGAATTAGATGATCATTTAAAGAACAAGACCCCCAGGGAGGACATCATAAATTCTCTACTATTATTAAAATCCGCAACAGCCTTCTTGGCTGATTCCTATGCCGAGTCTGTACGCTTTAACGCTAAAGATGCTTTATGGATGAAAGCTTGGTCAGGGGACAAGGCTTCCAAGGCTAAACTATGTTCTATTGCCTTCTCAGACGAGTTTGTCTTTGGCCCAGTGTTAGATAAGATATTGAAGAAAGCAGTTGACAAAAAGAAGGGATTCCTGGAAGAGAAAGAAACAAAGAAGATGCCCTTTCGTGAGTTCCCTTCACAATCTAGACCCTACAGAGGGAAGGGTAAGATGGGCCGCTGGAGCTACCCAAAAGGCGGAAGAAGTAGGGAATTCATTCATAATCCCAAGAACAAACAAGGCAACAAATAATGACGCCAGAGTGGGAGGCAGGTTGAAGAATTTTCTAACCCAGTGGAATCTGGGAGCGAAGAGGCAGAAAAGGGCGTGGTTACTGCGGCTTGAAGCAAGGAGGCGCTGCCCTTGAATTCAAGCCTGACTCGAGGTGCAGCCTACGGGAATAAAAGATCATTTTCGAGCTTTACCGGATCGGACAGCTGAAACAAAAGGATTATTAGAAACACGATTCTGGATACTCTATGGTGCTGCCGGCGGCTTGGGACAGTTTATTGAGGTGACAGGTTCCCTTTAAACAGATCTATTGTGTGCAAGAGGTTCAAAATGAAGTCAATTGCCTCTGCAACTCCGCTGATTCCAAATGGTACCTTTATGACGTCAGTAGACATAAATAGACGCCTACTATCGTATACCGATTCATCAGGCATCCCAGAGGTATTTAAGATTTGTGGTAAGAGACCCAAGGGATTCCTCCACCACTTTCAGTATGTAGCTCTCCTCCTTTGGTATCTCATCGGCCCCAAGAACATTCACCAAATTGGTGGTGGAGATGATCGCTTTTCTACGCAGAAAGGGAAACAACATCATTCTATATCTAGACGACTTCCTAATAATTGCCGGCTCAAGAAAAGAAAAGTTTATAAATACCCTTTCAAATTTGGGATGGGTAGTAAATCTAAAAAAAATCTACATTCACCCCATCTACAAGGATAAGATTCCTAGGTGTAGAGTTAGATTCTGTATCCCAGAGGACCTATCTACCTCAGGACAAAGTGACATCCCTTAGAGACAAGTTAAGATGCTTTCAGAAGACTCACAAGTGTTCCATTCGGAAGGCGATGAGCCTGTTAGGGAACTTAACCTCCTGCCTAAATTCGGTTCCATGGAGTCAGACCCACATGAAAATCATGCAGGCATGGATATAAAAAAAAATGGAACATAAAACAATTATCCCTAGACAGGATAAATACAAGTGCCCCTAGCGGTCAGAATAGACCTAAACTGGTGGAGAGAAGAGGAAAACCTACTTCAAGGAACAGAATGGCTAAGGATCCCAGAGGTTCAGATTGTAACCGATGCCAGCGCTTCAGGTTGGGGTGCAAAAGTAGACAGCCTTGTTTTTCAGGGAGACTGGCCGAACAGCATGAAGGAAAGATCTTCAAACAACAGAGAACTGTATGCTGTCCTTATGACTCTCACAGACGCTCAGGACTTATTAAAAAACAAACATCTAAAAGTCCTTTCGGACAATATCAAAAACTGTGGCATACCTGAGACATAAGGGCAGCACAAGATCCAACCCACTGGTGGAAGTAGCAAGAAGAATATTCTCCTGGGCAGAAGAGAACGTTCTCTCCTGAACAGCGGTCCATCTAGAGGTGGATTTCTTAAGCTAAAGGAAACTATATCCAGGAGAATGGACATTAAAACGAGAAATATTTCAGGAAATCGTCTCCAGGTTGAGACTACCAGAAATAGACCTGTTTGCCTCCAGAGAAAATGCTCATGTCCGTCAGTTCTGTTTGCTAAATCTGAGAGACAAACCATGGGCAGTGGATGCCCTGTCAATAAGATGGGACTGGGGCCTAGTCTACGCGTTTCCACCCTTTCCATTGATTCCTCATGTAATACAGAAAATACTGAAGGAAATGGCAACAGTAATTTTAGTAGCTCCCCACAGGCCAAAGAGAAGTTGGTTCTCAGTCCTGAAACAGTTGGAGAATACCCTTCCGGGAAGAGAGGCTATCTCAAGGGCCAAAAAGTAATCCAGATCCCCAGATCGACAATCTGGCTGTGTGGATCCTGAGAGCGAGTCACTTAGGGTAGAGATGTCCCGAACTATTCGCCGACGAACATAGCTTGGTCGCGTTCGCCGCGGCGGGCGATCATATGCGATGTTCGGTCCGCCCCCTATTCGTCATCATTGAGTAAACTTGGACCCTGTACCTCACAGTCAGCAGACACATTCCAGCCAATCAGCAGCATACCCTCCCTCCCAGACCCTCCCACCTCCTGGACAGCATCCATTTTAGATTCATTCGGAAGCTGCAGTCTTAGTGAGAGGAGGGACAGTGTAGCTACTGCTGATTTGATAGGGAAATCGATAGCTAGGCTAGTGTATTCAGTGTCTACTCCAGTCCTGAAAGACTCATCTGATCTCTGCTGTAAGAACAGCGTCCTGATAGCACCCCAAAAAGCCCTTTTTAGGCGTAGTACATCAGTCTGTTTTTTTTTTTTTCCTGTGTAATCTAATTGCAGTTGTCTGCCAGCGTGTGTGTCAGGCTCACAGCGTATACTGTGCCCACTTTCCCAGTGCCACCACTCATATCTGGTGTCACAGTAGCTTGCATTTAAAAAAAACAAAACTTTTTGGACTGTAATATAATAGCAGTCAGTTGCCTGCAAGTGTGTGTGTTTCAGGCCCTGTAAGTGCACAGTGTCACCAGTGCAACTCATATCTGGTGTCACAGTAGATTACATTTTTTAAAAAAACAACAATTTTGACTGTAATAGATTGAATAGCAGTTAGTTGTCTGCAAGCGTGTGTGTCAGGCCTACAACGTCTACTCTGCCAACTTCTGCCAGTGCACAGTGCCACTCATATCTGGTGTCACAGTAGCTTGCACACATAGTACAACTAAACTAAACTAAAAAAATGACAGGCAGAGGCAGGCCACCCCGCAGGGGCTCGTCGTGGTCGTGGTGCTGTGATTCCCATTGCCCTAGAGTAATGCCACAGTGTCCAGAAATCGAAAAGTTCTGAGGACATAGTTGACTGGCTAACACAGGACACCCAATCTTATACTGCTTCCGCTCGGAACCTTGACGCACCATCCTCCTCCAGCTCAGCTTCGGGCACCTCTCAAGTTACCACTCGCCCGCCTGCCGCCACCACCAACACTAGCACCACAGCTGCTTAACTTGATCTGTCAGAGGAGTAATTTGCACATCAGTTGGAAGAAATGAGTGATGCGCAACCATTATGGCCAGAGGATGTAGATAACAGGGATATGTCTCAGTCAGGCAGCATTACACACATGGACATACGGTGTGATGATGATGACGTTGTACCCGCTGCTGCTTCCTTTGCTGAGTTGTCAGATACAAGTGAAGCGGTTGATGATGACGATGTGTCCGTGGATGTCACGTGGGTGCCCGCTCGAAGAGAAGAAGAACAGGGGAGGCCTCTCATATCATACATTGCGATCGGCACCAGCGCTATGTAATCAACCTGTGAGCCTTGAGGACACGCAAGTACCTGCCTTGTGTGCCCTACTATTCATTGATGGACTGCACCTTACAAATTGTACTGCCATACCGGGGCAGCCCCCTGCTTTCAGGGGTTTGAATTGGATTTGTTTCTTTTTGGAGCTTTGTGGGGATTTGCCCACTTTATTATGATGATTATATGTTGTGGGGAGTCGCTCTGGTAGACAGCAGTGCGGGTGCAGTTTAGAGGCAAAACAAGGAGTCCAGATTGTTGCATCAAACAGTGTTTTATTCACACTTGCACACCAGAAATGAAAACAGTCTCTTGGTGACAGTTCATAC